>CM076572.1:1190431365-1190631257 GCA_034641835.2 Pinus albicaulis | reverse complement strand
ACTATCACTTTATTGTCGGTCCTTACAGCCCTCCATCAGAGATCATTTCTCTTTTTGCATATTCATTCTTAGGTGTCTCGCTTGTTCCACTTCATTGCATTTCGCTAGGAGCATGCCATTGACTGACGAGGGGGTCTGGTTGTCATGTGTTTCCTCATGCTTATACCTACAGGGCTATTTAAAAATTCCTCAAAAATCACTGAAGTTTATCGTCATTTCATTCATGGTCATTAAAGATCAGTTTCGTTAAAAAGAGTCTTTAGTCCTAGATTCTAGGGTTTTCAGGTCCTATGCATACATGTCATAAAGCCCGCAGGCCATGAGGTTGGTTTCGCAAGTTTTCTATCTCACATTTTTATCATCAAAAGCATTTGAAGACATTTCTAGTCCAAAACTCTGTTTTGGAACTGGAAATTGTCTAATTTCATTTTTGTAATAATTGTATTTATTTCATCATAAGAAGCTTCAATGCAAGCCTCTGATCTTTTCCAAAGCCAAGTACCGCATCCCTGCAAAAGACAAACAAGTATTTTTAGTCCAAAACTCAGAAAAGCCAAAGAGAAACATTGTATTAAATGACCAAATGTGAAAATGCCAAACATTATGAAAAGAGGGTTATCAAACAAATTTGAAATCAAATCTGATTTGGTGAGATATTTTCTTCATATATAAACATGGTAAACAAAATCATTTGCAAAAATCTGCAAGGTAGAAGTTGAAATGGAGTTCTTGAAGGCCGAAGCCGTGATTTCATAGTTGTTGACAGAGTTTGGAGTGCGCGCTACCCATACGTGGTGCGCGCTACCCACTTGGTGCGCGCTACCCACTTGAACGCCATGGCCAGTGTTAAATAACACAGGCGCTACCCACTTGGTGCGCGCTACCCATTGGGCAGGGGCGCTACCCACATAGCAACAGAGCCCAGAAATTTTTGTTTTGCGCCCAGTTTCATTTCAAATCGACTCCAGCAAATTGCAAACAGGTTTTTATCATTGCTCAGTAGATTTTTAACATGGTAGTGATGTTATTGATGTTGGGAAAGAGGCCATGTTTGGAGAAGAATGTATTAACCCTACATTCATATGCAAATTAATTCCTCAACGGTTTTGAAAATATATGGACAGTTTTATGAAAAATTTGAAAACTCTTGAATGGTAAATATGCTCATGCCCTGGCACGTTGTGTACATTATCCTCACACCCTCAGTTATCATCTTATCACTGCTATCATGCCCTTTCATGTTTTTGCACAGTTTCATGTTGACTAGTCTATAGCCTCCATCACCATAATATTATCACTGCTGCCATCACCATAATATTGCCACTGTCGTGGCCATTTGTGTCACTATGGTTATTGTCATGTTGTTCCTATTCTCCAGTTCATAAAACACAGTCCCATACCTGTTGCCCCTTTGACAAATTTTGGCCATCATTATAAAATTATACCATACATCTACATTTGGTATTCATTTGTCAAACTTACTTGTGATCAAAACAGTGATAGTTTTTATGCCATTAAAACAGAGTCATCCTCATTATGATTTTTCTTTCCTGTGATACTTGGGTACATGGGTGATATTTATTGGGTTTTGAACATACATTAAAACTTTGCTTTCACTGCACCTATATCAGCATCCATATTGCAAATATCTTGTTCAAAACCATGTCAGAGATAGATTCAGTTTATGAGCAGGAGTCTGACAGTGATTCCACAGCAGAGGGTAAGGTGCCACGGAGGCCTCACAGAGGTGGGCAGAGTGGTAAACATCTCGGGGAGGAGCCTACTTCTTTGGCTCAATTGCGGGCATGTCCTTGCAATGGATTGTTTCGGGTTCGAGTCATGTTTCGATTACGCCGAAATGATTTCACAAGCCACGGCTCATCGTGACAGATGACTATTTGTTCTACATTTCGTAATGGCCATGTAAATCTCGGCTGGGTAGATTTCATTACGCAACCAATGACTATTGCTCGGAGCCAGCATACCAAATGCAGGAGAGGAATGGAACAAACGTGACATTTGAAAATTCCATATGAACCATACATCAAACCTGGTATATGAGGCACCTGAGAGCACATATTGAGGATTTTCCTTCATTTCTAAGGGATGAGTTTGCAGGCGTGGAAACTCATCATGAAATGTTATTCGATTGCGGCGAATTGCGCATCTCTTTAAGTACCATGTTCGTTTGTTGATAAGCACAAGGGTACGTATGATGAAAATTCCATACTTCATGTATCGCAACATAGAGAGGATGATGATTTTTGTACAGAAGAAGAGCCCAGCACAGCAGCATAGAAGTATATATCATTATGCTTTGATCAAGATCATAGTGTTACATCAGTTGGCACAGCAGGGCATCACTTGGGAGGATTTCATCTCCCATGACTTTTTCACAGTGTCACAGCCGCCTCTCGAGGTAGTTCATGATGCGGGAGAGCCTTCACACCAGCCTGGCATTCCTGAGATTGAGAATATCAGCGCTCCATTGTTTGTGACATATCAGCGAGGCCCTGGAGCTGTGCCCCATTTACACGCGAGTATTATCTCCAGAGGTGGAAGGACAGTGCAGCTTATCAGCCTTGATGCAATCTATCTCATGATGTGGAGGGGTCTCTGCTCTTCTTCATACAGTGCGGATCGGGATAGGGCAAGAAGCCCATGCATGATGAGGGCCCATCAGGAGGCCGGGGCACAAATTTCACAATCATTGATGTTGATGCAAGCTCTCCTAGCTCGAAACTAAGGGAGATCATCCAGGAGCAAAGGGCCGAGAATGACACGCTGAAAGATCAATTGCAGAAGGCTCAGTGGGTGATAAACTATCTGGAGCAGTGCAACAAACAGCTAGAGGATGAGCACACACTTTATGAGCTGCGTCGAATCCGTGAGGATCGACAATTGGCCCAGAAGAGACTAGGTGATATGACACCAGTTGAGCGAGAGACTGAACTCACGCATGTTAACATTCATCTGGAGAAGTTTTTGGCAAAGGCTAACAAAGAGAAATATATGCTTCGTCACATGAAAGGCCATTATTGGGCTCGCATGCATGTCTGCAAAGCGAGAATGAAGATTCTGAAGAGGAGGTTGAGCGAAGCACTAAAATGGCGGAAAAGGCCTGATCCACTCCAGATTTTGGCCGAGGCTTCGTCCAAGCTAACCAGAGTATGATGGAGATGCTAGCTCAAATTTGAGAGCAAATTCGGAGAAATTTTTGTCATTTTGAAATATTTTGGTCTAAAAACAGGTTTTTCAGCTATACGGGTAGCGCGTCGATGTGCTCACTTTTTTTCGGGACACTTTCTGAAGGAAATCTTTGCATTTTTGAGTTTTTCATGGTAATTTATGCATCCTCAGGCATTGCCGAAGCATTTCATCAGATTCTGGATGGTCAAAAGGCCCAAAAACACCATGAAAACCACCTTGCTGCCACTTTTTGCACCAGCAGAAAGTACTTCTGGGAGAATGAAGTTTTGGAGCGGAAAATGAGCTCCAAATTGAGACATTCCACTTGGGTTGGATAGCCAACATCTAGGTATTTCCAACGAGCTATCATGAGCTCAATTTGGATGCCTGGAAGTACCTCAAAATCAGGTTGAAAGGCGCGCTACCCACTTGTTTCAGGGGCGCTACCCACTTAAATTTTTGGCTGAATTTTCAACTTCCAGCTCAGAATTTCGGCCAGTTGGGACCAGTTTTGCTTGTGGATGAAATTTTTGGGTTTTCATGATGTAAATTGATGGTTGACATGTAACTTTGGCTCATTTTTACCTATTCTAGAATATTCACTCTCAAAAAAGTGAAAATCATGTAAATGAATCAGTTTCCACTCTTTTAGAGGCAAGTTGTTAGCTGCCTAGATTTTAGCTCCTTGATTAGAATTTGTTGGAACTGCTCCTAGAAGGAGGATTTTGACCCCTAGAGGTGTGGGGAGGGGTTAGAGTGATCTATATATTGTAATTTCTGAGACATTCTACAGGTTGGACTCTTGGGAAACTTTGGCACACATTGTACATATTTTTCATATTTTGGCTAAGGAAAGATCAAAGGTTTTGCAGCACCTGTTGGGATTCTTGTGGCTTTCAGTTCTTAATGGTGTTTTCTCTCAGTTTATTGTAATTTCCTTCATGTTTAATGTATGCCATTTCTCACTTATGCTTCTTAAATTAAATGAATGAGTAGATGAGGTTGAATCCATTGTTCACAGTGCTCTGCCTTTGAATTCATTTAATTTTACATGTTTTCGCCTGTTTGAGAAGGATCCATGTTCATCCTTGCCCTTTTCAGCTCCCTTTCGTTCTGATCTATCCATATATCCAATCAAAAGCATTAAGACTATTTCCTACCTCGCCCCAACTCGAAATCTGCAAAGATCTGACCTTATCCCCGAACCCAAAATTGTTTTTTCCCATTTCTCCAACGAAAATCCAAAAATCAAAATCAAACATTCCTATCTCTTTACTAGCCTAAAATCCGTATTCATTGTTCATTATAAGTCATCTCAGCCCCTCTGAAAACCTTTTGTCGAGATAGACTTGGAGAGAGCCCTCTCCTGTCCTCGTAGGGCTAGCTATGAGGCTGAGCGTGGTTTGATGTAGCCTTGAGTTTTACCTTATTTCAGCCTAAGGTAGATTTGAGCGCTAACATAGTGGTGACCATACTGGGGAATACAAAATCTCAATGGTTTGCTTGTTGATGTGTTTGTTTCATAAGTCTTAGACGGAGTCTGAAGTCACGCCAGGTAGCTTTCGAAATGCTTTTGCTATGCATCAGCGAAGTAGATAAACGCTGCTTCAGTCGATCTCCGGTAAGCTTGTGAATGCAGTACTTGATTCGCAAATTACCCCAGTATACTTGTTCGTTCTAGACCTTTGGATGATTGAGTCTAGAAGTCGAAAGGCTAAAGATAATTGATTGTGTTCCTTGAAATTTATCCCGAGAAGATTAATACACTGGCTTCAAGAAGGAATACTAGGTCAAATCCTGACCCTAATCCACCAACGGTATTTGAAAATCCAAATCTGATTCCTAGGATCCTTAGAAGACAAGGAAGTCAAGAAAGTTCTGAAAGAGAAAGTCAAGAGAGTTCTGGAAGTTCTAGATCGCTTTCTAGATCTGCATCCTGTCCTGTGAAAATTATATATGTTGATGAAATTCCTTTTGATGAACGATTTGAAACATCCTTATTCGTAAATTTTTCTGAAACTGAATTATCAAGATTAGTTCCGGATCCATTGTTTTTTGAAGATTTTCAATTTATATTTGTTTCATATCACTTAGACAGACAATTGCAAGATTCCATTGTGGCTACCAACACTCCCGAATTCACTGAATCTGCTTCACAAACTCTTGGACCATCTGAATTTGCATCTAGTTCACGGATTCCCACTGAACCTTCCTTTATTCCTACCATTCCCGTTCAGCCTGAGTTTTCTGATCAGCAATCTACAGTAGTTTCTCCTCCATCTCCACCGCATACAACTCGTACTCCTACTGCTCCCAGTCCTCCTGTGTCTCCAAGACAGCAGATTATAAATCCGCCAAGAGTCATGGCAGCCAGATTTGCACCTCTTGTTTTGCCAGCCAATTTAGATGCTATGCCTGCTGATTACCAGAGCAAGATTCCCATATTTGATGGTACACCACAGAGTATATCAGCTCAGCAGCATATTGTCCGGATGACAGACTTTTTGGACCTGCATGAAATTGATGCAGAAAATGTTTCAATGAGATTGTTTGCCCAGAATTTTGGAGGAGAGGTTCGTAAATGGTTCAGAGCTCTACAGGCCAGAAGTATCAATACATTGCAAGAGCTTCAGACACAATTTTTAGATCGATGGGAGATGAAAAAAGATCCGCTGCAGATCACTTCAGAGTACACAAACATCAAGCGTAATCCTGGTGAGTCCGTTCAGGATTATATCATCAGATTCAATATAGTGTATAATGCAATTCCAGATGACTTAAGACCGTCTAAAAAGTCAGCTCTTCTTAAATTCCCGGATGGTTTTGATCTGGAGATGGCTTATTCGCTACGTGACAGAGATCCGCCTACCTTAGAAGATATGCAGAAGATTGTCGTTAGTGTTGAGGCGAATCTGAATGATAAGAGAGCACGGTTGAAATCAGAGAAAAGAGTGACTATAAAGGAAGAGCCTTCCACATCTACATCCGAACAGCACTTGCTTCGTGAGATGGAAAAAATGTTCAAAAGGATGACACTTGACAAACCAGAAACGCAGATTCAGAATCCAAACTATCGTGGCCAGCAGCAGCCACAGTTCAGAATAAAGCAGCGTGAACAAAGACCACAAGAGCCGGCAGCCCAACAGCAGATCAAGACACCTCTTTTGCAGAATTTTGTGAGTCAAGATTCAGACGATGATGATGATGTAGCAGGTGAGAAAAATCATTTCTTCACTCTCGACGATTTTCCTATTTATATTACTGAGGATGAAGAATATGGAGAAAGTTCAGCTGCACAGAAAGATGAAGATTTCATTTTAGCAAATGATGCGGAGTTAGAGGAAGAGTCAGATGATTACCAAAGAGGATATTTGAATGCTTTGTCCGCTCAACAGAAGAAATACTCATTGAGAAACCGAGATGTGCCCATAAATCCAATTTAGAAACGAAAAGAAGCTTCAGCACCAAAGGCAGATTCACCGATACCACAGAAGAAAGGAAAAGAGACAATTGATCCCGCAGCTAGTAAAGTATCATCAGCAGAAAAGGTAAATCAGCCAAACATAGTGAAAGATAAGGCTGAAAAGAAGGAAGTTCCGGTCAAATAGGTTGAGAAAGTTTCAGCATTTAGTTTGGAAAATGAAATTTCCAAATTAAAAATATCTATTCCTTTGACAGAGATCATGAAGAACAGCAGCTACCGCGGTCAAGTCTCCAAAATTCTGAACTTTGATCCAATGTTCGATACGGTAAATATTGAGGATGATCAGCCAGAATTGATTTTTGGGCCTGCGTTAGATGGTGAGTCCCTTGACAGTGATGTTCCTCCCTTTTATATCAGTTTGAGGTTGCATGAATATGTTTTGCACAATGCCATGTTCGATTCGGGTGCTTCGCACAATTTGATGCCAAAGGCGATCATGGAAAAGTTGGGACTAGACATTACACGAAAATATCATGATTTGTATTCATTTGATTCCAGCCGTGTGAGGTGTATAGGACTCATCAAAGATTTGGTTGTAAGCTTAGATCAAATTCCAGCAAAGAATGTCTTAATGGACGTGGTGGTGGCGGACATTCCTCTGCGATTTGGTATGCTCCTTTCAAGATCTTGGGGGGCAAAGTTGAAAGGTACACTTCAGTTAGATTTCTCTTATGCTACAATTCCAGTCTTCGGTCAAATGAGAAAATTATATCGAGAGCAGAAGATGAAATACATGATAACTAGCAAGGAGAAGCCTATCAATCATCCTGTAAATTATGTACATACCGACTTAGAATCATTTGTTTTATTGGCTGATAGTTTTAATGATATAGATAGTCAATTAGTTCAGGCGGAAGATATACCAGAAATCACTGAGAATTTTAGAGAAGTTCTGCAAAAAGAAAGAAGAGAAAAACAAGCTACTGTGGAGCAATCAGCTAAAGACAATGGGCAGCAAACAGAAAAAATAGAGCCGGCGCAATTTCAGCATTTAGAGGACGATGAAGACGGTCTTTGGACCATGGATTTTGATGGCGCAGTGGGCAGTGACGGTGCTGGAATTGGTGTTTGGATTCGTAGTCCATTTTCCGCTCCGGATAAGGTTCCAAGCAATGTGAGAGTGTGTTCTTACAAACTTGCATTTGACTGTTCTAATAATGAAGCGGAATATGAGGCTCTAATTGTTGGCCTTAAGATTCTTAAGAAGCTGAAAGCGAAAAGGATTGCAGTATATGGTGATTCAGAATTGGTGATAAAGCAGGTTAAAGGTGAGTTTCAGGCCAAGCATCCTCGCATGAGGGCTTACCGTAATGCAGTTTTAGACATTCTGAAATTATTTTCTGATCATACCTTGACATGTGTACCTCGCATACAAAATGGTGTTGCTGATGGACTTGCTAAGGCAGCAAGCAATTTAAAAATTCCAATGAATTCCAGCAACAAGTTCGAGATTCATGTGAAACACCGCCCCACCGTTCCAGACAATCAGCGATGTTGGAAAGTCTTTCAGGATGACGAGGAGATTAGTGATTTTCTGCAGAATAAGGGTAAGTTTAAAATCAAATGGAAGTATTGCAACTTAAAGATAACATCATTCCTAAGGGATTGATTCCTTTGGAGGAACTCTTTGACCAAGATGATGTAGCCCGCAAACCGACATTGAGGCCGACTGAAAAAGATGTTGAAGAGGTAAATATTGGGATAGCTGAGAATCCCAAGATGGTAAAGTTATCGAAGTCATTGTCACCAAAGGTAAAGGCAAAGTATGTGAAATTTTTGTCTTCATTTTCTGATGCTTTTGCATGGGATTACTCAGATTTAAAAACATATGATACTAATATCATTCAACATACTATCCCCATTAAACCGAATCAGAAGCCTTTTCGTCAAAAGTTGAGGAGAATCAATCCAAAGCTGCTACCATCGATTGAAAAAGAGGTAAACAGGTTGTATAAGTCAGGAATCATTGTGCCTATCCGATTTTCAGATTGGATATCAAATTTGGTGCTCGTGAGAAAGAAAATAGGTGAGATCCGTTTATGTATCGATTTCAGAAATTTGAATAAAGTATCATTAAAAGACAATTATCCGCTGCCAAAAATGGACCATATATTGCAGCGAGTAGTTGGAGCATCAAGGATGTCACTACTCGACGGCTATTCAGGATACAATCAAATTTTAGTGCATGAAGATGATCGTGACAAGACTGCGTTCACCACTCCATGGGGAACGTTTCATTATGCAAAAATGCCATTTGGTTTGAAGAATGCAGGTGCCACCTTTTAGCGTGCAATGGACATGGCTTTCGCCAATGAGAAAGATGTATTTTTTGTTGTTTACCTTGATGATTTAACTGTGTTTTCAAATTCTGATGAGGAACATTTATATCATTTGAAAGTTGTTTTCCAGAAGTGCAGAAAATATGGCATTTCGCTGAATCCGAAAAAGAGCCTATTTGCAATGGATGAAGGCAAGCTCCTTGGCCACATCATATAGAAAGATGGCATTCGAGTTGACCCTACACATGTTGAAGCCATCCAGCAGATTGAACAACCCCGGAACAAGAAGGAAATATAGTCCTTTAATGGTAAAATGAATTTTCTGCGTCGTTTCATTCCAAATCTTGTTGAGCATCTTAGAGAAATCACGGACATGCTGAAAAAGGACAATCAGGTAAACTGGACAGAAGAGGTGGTGAAATCATTCAATTTGGTAAAGTTAGCTCTTTCTTCAGCCCCTATTTTAATCAGCCCGAACTACACACAGGACTTCATTTTGTTTTCGTTTGCTTCTGAGCACACTTTGGCAGCTGTTTTAATGCAGAAAAGGGATGGAGTTGAGAAGCCCATTGCATTTTTCAGTCGGATTATAAGGGATGGAGCATTGAAATACAACATTATTGAGAAACAAGCACTTGCACTTGTAAAGGCCTTGAAATATTTCTGTGTGTATATAGTGCATTCCCACATTATAGCATATGTTCCTAACGCAGCAGTTAAAGATGTTTTGGTACAGGCAGATCCAGAAGGAAGACGGGGTAAGTGGATCATTGCATTGTTAGAATACGATGTGGAGATTAAACCCACCAAGCTGATCAAAGGACAAGGACTCGCCAAGCTCATGGCCGAAACAAATCTGCATGCTCTAGATATAAATTTGATCGCTGCCATGTCCGATGAAGATGAGGAGAGTACGTCAGTTCAGGTATCTGATATTTTTGTTTCTTCCCCTTGGTATGCTGACATCTTATACGTACTTCAGAATTTATCTCCACCTCTCGGGATGCCTAGAAATAAGAGTAGAACATTGAAGTTGAGAGCTGCAAAATTTTGCATACTGAATTCTGCATTGTATTGGAAAGACCCTGGTGGAATGTTATTGAATTGTTTGGTAGAGGAGGAAGCCAAAAGAGTTTTGGAGGACTTTCATAGAGGAGACTGCGGGGGCCATTTGTTTTGGAAAACCACAACGAATAAGATTCTAAGGGCAGGTTACTATTGGCCTTCTTTGTTTTCTGATGTATATAAGGCTGTTAAGAATTGTCACGAATGCCAAATTTTTGAAGGGAAGCAGAAACTACAGCCTTTGCCTCTCAAACCAATTGAAGTCAGTGCACCATTTCAGCAGTGGGGATTGGATTTCATCGGGGAAATTCACCCAACATCTTCCAGACAACATAGATGGATATTGATAGCTACGGATTACTTCACGAAGTGGATCGAGGCGATTCCCACTCGACAAGCCACAGATACGGTAATTATCTCTTTTCTTGAAAATAATATTCTGTCACGTTTTGGGTGTCCTAGTAAGATAATCACAGATAATGCAGCGGCCTTCAAGTCTAAGAGGATGGTTGAATTTTACTATAAATACAATATCAGCTTGGGACATTCAACTGCCTACCATCCGCAAGGAAATGGTTTGGCGGAATATTCAAATAAGTCCTTGGTAAATATTATTAAGAAATTGCTGGAAATCAATAAAAAGGGTTGGCACAAGAAATTAGTGAATGCATTGTGGGCTGATAGGGTAAGTCAGAAAAAGTCTATTGGTATGTCTCCTTTCGAGTTGGTGTATGGCATAGACACGGTTTTTCCTACTTCGCTTGCTGTCCCGGTAGTCAAATTGCTTCAGGAGGCTGGTAGTGAGGAAGATCCCATGCAGCGGAGGATTAATCAGATGATTCATTTACAACAGACACGGGAGGAGGTATTTCAAAATACTTTCAAGTTGCAGGAGTGCATCAAGAAGATTTATGACAGGAAGGCTAAGGAAGATAAGTTTCAGCTAGATGAGGTGGTTTTGCAGTGGGATGCTCGGAATGAAGATAAGGGAAAGCATGACAAATTTGAAAACTTATGGAAGGGTCCTTTTAATATTGCAGCGTATCGCGGTCAAAATGCTTTTCTTCTCAAGGAAATTAATGGAGATGATTGTCCTGGAGGGCCGATAAATGGTCGGCTGCTAAAGCGATACCACTTCTGAGTATTTTCTGCTGATTTCATCATCATTGTATATATCGTTTTACTTATGTTTTATTGCAAGTGTGTACTGATCTCTCATCTTCAGTCTGGGGCCCGGAGCGAAGGCTATAATTCTGGAGATGGAGGTTGGTTGGTTTGAAGTTTGTCAAGTCAGTTCTATCAGTCTTTTCAGTTTTAGAGTCGAGTTAGTTTTGGTCAAGTTCAGTCGCTTTTCAGTCAAAATCTGCAGTCAATAAATATGTCCAAAGTTTTGTTTTGTTTGTTGAAATAATGACTCCATCGCCCAATGGATGAAGGCACTATCTGACTCCCCCAGAGATCTGCCGTTCTTGGCATCTCCATGGAGCCACCATCCCCATTGGAGCCAATGTTAGAGTCGGTCCTTACAACCCTCCGTCAGAGATCATTTCGCTTTTTGCATATCATTTTTAGGTGTCTCGCTCATTCCACTTCGTTGCATTTCGCTAGGGGCATGCCATTGACTGACGAGAGGGTCTGGTTGTCTTGTGTTTCCTCATGCTTGTACCTGCAGGGCTAATTAAAATTCCTCAAAAATCACTGAAGTTCATGGTCATTGCATTCATTGTCATAAATGATTAGTTTCGTTAAAAAGAGTCTTTAGTCCTAGAGTCTAGGGTTTTCAGTCCTTTGCATACATGTAATAAAGGCTCGCAGGCCATGAGGTTGGTTTCAAAAGATTTCTATTTCACGTTTTTTATTATCAAAAAAATTTGAAGACATTTCTAGTCCAAAACTCTGTTTTGGAACTAGAAATTGTCAAACTTCATTTTTTGTAATAATTGTATTTGTTTCACCATAAGAATTTTCAGAGCAAGCCTCTGATCTTTTCCAAAGTCAAATGAAAAATCCCTACAAAAAACAACAAGGTATCATCAATCCAAGATTCAGAAAAGTAATGAAAAAGCCAAAGAACAGTATTGTATTAAGTGATTGAATGACAAAGTGCCAAACATTATAAAAGTGGGTCATGGAGTAAATTTAAAATCAAATCTGATTTTATGAGATATTTTTTCACATATAAACCATGGTAAACAATTCATTTGCACAAATCCTCAAGGCAGAAATCAAGCTGGTGATGTTGAAGGCCGAAATTGTGTTTTGCAAAGTTGTGGACAGGCATTGGAGGTGCGCGCTACGCGCAGAGGAGGCGCGCTACCCATATAGGGCGCGCTACACATATAACATCCCCAGCCAGTGTTAAAAACCACGGACGCTATGCATTTGCAGCGCGCTACGCATTGGGTGAGCGTGCTACCCATACAGTCTCAGAGCCGAAATTTTTTTTGCCTTTGCATCCGATTTCATGCCCAAACGCCTTAATCGGTTTCCAAGTAGGTTCTCCATCATTGTTAAGTGATTTTTGAACAAGATTGTGGTGTTTTTAAAGTGGGAAAATTAGTATGTTTGATGTGGAGAGGTGAAACCCTATGTTCATAGCAGATTCATTCTTTGGGGTTTTGAATACATGTTGGTGGCCTTGTGAAGAATTTCCAAGCTTGTATGGTTGATATATATACCTATGCATCTATTGTCAAAGTGTCACTGCCCTCACGCTCTCAGTTTTTCATTTCACCACTGCTGTCATCGCCATTATATTACCACTGTCATTGTGTTTTGTTTCACTGTGGTCATTGTCACATTGTTTTCTATTCTCCATTGACAAAACACAGTCTCATACTCATTTTCCCCTTTGACAAATTTTAGCCAGCATTACAAAGGCTGCACACTACATTACACTTTTTGCTCATTTGTAAAATTCCCTTGTGATCAAAGCAGTCACTGTTTTTATGCCAATCCACTTAAACAGAACTCTTACCACTATGGCTTATTTTCTTATGATGCTTTGGTACATATGCAACATATTTGGGTTTTGAGCATACATTGAAACTTTTGACTTCACTACACCTATATCAACATACATATTGCAGACATCTTGTTTTCAAAGCCATGTTAGAGACGGATTCAGTTTATGAGCAGGAGTATGACAGTGATTCCACAACAGAGGGTAATGTGCCACGGAGGTCTCACAAAAGTGGCAAAGGTGGTAAGCATCTCAGGGAGGAGCCTACTTCTTTGGCTCAATTGCAGGCTTGCCCGCTTGCAATGGATTGTTTTCAGCATCAGTCATGTTTCCAATACTGCGAGACGATTTCACAAACCCAACATCATCGTGAACTGTCTTTTCTATTTGTTCTACATTTACATGATGGCCATGTAAACCTCGCCAGAGTAGATTTCATTCTGTCACCAGAGACTATTGCTCAGGCCACCGGGATACCAAATATAGGAGAGGAATGGAACAAACGTCAGCAGTTAGAGAAATTCCACTATGAGCCATACATCAAACCTGGGTATATGAGGCACCTGAGCAGGGTTTTTCCTTTCAGATTCCTGAAGGATGAGTTTGCACCACTGATGAAGCTCATCATTCGGTATTTCAGTTGCGAGGGAAGATTCTCGCGTCTCTATGCGTACCATGTCCGTTTGTTGATGCATTTCACGAGGGTACGTATGATGAACATTCCGTACTTCATATATCGCAACATAGAGAGGATGATGATTTTTGTACATAAGAAGACCCCAGCACAACGGCATAGAAGTATATATCATTACGCATTGATCAAGATCGTAGTGGTACATCAGTTGACACAGTAGGGCATTACTTGGGAGGATTTCATCTCCCGTGACTTCTTCACAGCGCCACAGCCGCTTCTCGAGGTAGTTCATGATGAGGGAGAGCCTTCACACCAACCTGACATTCTTGAGATCGAGCATATCAGTGCTCCATTGTATGTGACATACAAGCGAGGTCACAGGGCCTTATTTGCAGCTACACGACGAGTACTATCTCCACCCGGGCTGGAAGGGGTCTCGTTGACTCCATCAGCAGAGCGAGTATTATCTCCACATGATGTGGAAGGGGTCTCGCCTTCTTCTTCAGCACAGGTACAGTTTCAGGACAGGGGCAAGAGGCCCATGCATGATGAGGGCCCATGAGGAGGCCGGGACACTGATTTCACGATCATTGATGTTGATGCGAGCTCTCCTAGCTCGAAACTGAAAGAGATGATCCAGGAGAAAAAGGTCGAGAATGATACGCTGAAAGAGAAATTGCAAAGGGCTCAGTGGGTGATATACTACCTTGAGCAGCGTAACAAACAGTTATAGGATGAGCACACACTTTATGAGCTGTGGCGAATCCGTGAGGATCGACAATTGGCCCGGAAGAGACCTGGTGATATGACACCGGCTGATCGAGATTCTTGCCTCACACATGTTAACATTCATCTGGAGAAATTGTTGGCAAATTCCAATAGAGACAAAGACATGCTTCGTCACATGAAAGGTCATTATTGGGCTCGCATGCATGTCTGCAAAGCAAAAATGAAGATTCTGAAGAGGAGGTTGAGCAGAGCACTAAAACGGCGGAAAAGGCCTGATCCACTCCGTATTTTGGCTGAGGCTTCATTGGCTGGGCATGATACATGATGAAGGGTCTTGTTGTGGAGTACTGAAAAGGTATGATTTTGATGATTACTTTAATGACTTTTTAATACAATTTGTGAACCTTTTGTATCATGGATTTAGAAAGTCATAGGGAACTATCACAAAACATGTGAAAATCGATATGTATAACTTAGCCACTGATAATGGTTGTTTTCTATACAGGGAAAGAGGAAAACGAAGGGTTGCTGCTCTAAAGATAAGAACGAAGTGGAGATAACCGCTATTCCTCTGGATGAGAACCAAACGTAAACATAGGGAGACAAGATCAAGGAGAATCGGCTCGGGCAAGAGAGAGAGGACACCAGCTCAGCGCAATAGCAAAGACTGGATGAAAGTTAACTGTTTGGCGAATCCCTCAGGATCAAAGATCCTAAGGGATGGCTGCTTTACTTATCTAATTGCTTGGACATCTCCGCCATCGTTTTTATAAAAAGAGACAAGTACTGTTAGTTTAGAGACAGAGAATGGCGAGATAAGATACGTTTGATGTAATCTTTTGTAAGACATTCGATTTGGTTATTCAGCTTTGTTAAGAACTGGTTCGATGTATTTTTGATCAATGTATTAATGAAAGACTGGTGATTATTCCATCTTCGCATCTGCGTTAACCCAAAGCGGTGTATCCTTGGAGGCTAAGGGCCCGGCCCCGAAGGACACTTGCTTCTGTACCATTACAGCTTCGTTTATGTGTGGTTTGTTCATTACTGATTAGCTGATTATTTGATATGCTTATACGTTCAGATTACATGCTCTGTTTAAGTTGAATCATTGAAGTTTCTACAGCCAGATTTGTGTGTTAACTCTGCATTGCGTTCTTAGTCCTTTCTAGAGTTAATCGCATATCCTTACTGTCAAGCTACAGAGCTGTTCTATTGACATTTGTGTTGTGTGCGTTTCTAATGCATCAGTATTATTCCATAATTCCCAAACGGTTATTGCCGTTCCATTAATATGATTTGTGTCATTCGCCTTTAGATTAACAGCATGTTCCTTGATTGCAAAGAGTGCATAGATTAAGTTGAATATAACCCGCGGGACTTAGTATTCATTTGCTGTCCTATTTTAGAGTTGCTGTTCCATTTCAGAATTGTAGTTTAATCCTTTATTTCCTTTGCTGTTCTATTTATCTGCATTTGATGGTTTGCTGTGAGAGATGATCTAAGACTGTAGTGAGCAGTATCAGTCACTGTTTAGCTCCCAGGCTTGTGATCTATGCTTGATTTCTTTTTCTATCAGTTTCTGAAGGGATGGTTTATCATTACCGAACCCTTGATTGATGAGTTGTTGAGTTACCTGAGTGTGTGATTTACTTCTTTAAAGCAATTTGATTTCAGTTAAGCATCCATTTACTCTTGTATTTCTTAAAGCACTGTACTACTAGCATTACTCTGACGAATGAGCCTCGGATTGAGTCACTCTTTGTAATGACAAAACGCTCTCGGGTTGACATATTAATGTGAGGTGAATAGAGGTGAAAGAGACCCTTTTTATAGCTTTACACTTGTCTCCAAATTTGAGCAAATTCAGAGAAATTTTTGTCATTTTGAAATATTTTGGTCCAAAAACAGATTTTTCAGCTATACGAGTAGCGCGTCGACGCGCTCGCTTTTGTTTGGGACACTTGCTGAAGGAAAAATTTATATTTTCGGGTTTTTCATGGTAATTTATGCATGCTCAAGTATTTCCGAAGCATTTCATCAAGTTCTGGATGATCAAAAGGCCCAAAAACACCATGAAAACCACCTTGCTGCCACCTTTTGCACCAACAGGAAGTACTTCTAGGATAATACAGTTTTGGAGGGGAAAATGAGCTCCAAATTGAGCAATTCCACTTGGGTTGGATAGCCAACATCCAGGGCTTTCCAACGAGCTATCATGAGCTCAATTTGGATGCCGATAAGTGCTCCAAAATCAGGCTGAAAGACGCACTATGCGTATGGCTCAGGCGCACTACGCATATGGATTTTTGGCTAATTTTTCACCTTCCAGCTCAGAATTTCGGCCAGTTGAACGAGTTTTGCTTGTGGATGAAATTTTTGAGTTATCATGATGTAAATTGATGGTTGGCATGTAACTTTGCCTCACTTTTACCTATTCTAGATGATTCACTCCTAAAAAAGTAAAAATCAGATGTAAGAATCAATTTCCTCCCTTTTAGAGGCAAGTTGTTTAGATGCCTATATTCTAGCTCCTTGTTTAGAATTAGTTGGAACTACTCCTAGAAGGAGGAATTCGACCCCTAGAGGTGTGGGAAGGGGTTAGGAGGTCTATATGATGTAATTTTTGAGACATTCTATAGGTTGGACTCTTGGGAAAGATTTTGGCACACTATCGTACATATTTTTCATATTTTGGCTAAGGAAAGATCAGAGGTTTTGCAGCACCTGTTGGGATTCTTGTGGCTTTCAGTTCTTGATGGTGTTTTCTCTTATTTTATTGTAATTTCTTTCATGTTTAATGTATTCCATTCCCTTCTTATGCTTCTGAAACTAAATGAATAAGTAAATAAGGTTGAATCCATTGATTTCAGTGCTCTGCCTTTGAATTTGTTTAGTTTTACATGTTTTCGCATGTTTGGAGAGGATTCATGTTCTACCTTGCCCTCTTCAGCTCCTTTTCGTTCTGATACATCCATACACTTAATCAAAAAGCATTAATACTACTGCCTACCTCGCCCCAACTCGAATTCTGCAAAGATCTGGCCTTATCCCCGGACCCAAAATTGTTTTTTCCCATTTCTCCAACAAAAACCCAAAAAATCAAAATAAAACTTTCCTATCTCTTTACAAGCCTAAAATCAGTACCAATTATAAGTCATCTCGCACCCTATTGCTCAATTTATCGAGATAGACCCGGAGAGAGCCCTCTCCTGTCCTCGTAGGGCTAGCTACGAGGCTGAGCATGGTTTGATGTAGCCTTGAGTTTTACCTTATTTCAGCCTAAGGTAGATTTGAGCGCTAACACACCCTAGGGAAGAAAGTTTCAAATGCCAAGCGTTGCATACATCACACCCCAGAAATACCGGAGTGGTTAAAAACGCAGCTTGATGATATTCTTTAACCACCCATATTAATGTCTCGACTTCTCTCTCCATGCACAACACCACGTGGAATTGAGGCCTATTTCAGTTATCGATTTTTCTCTAAAGGTCGCTGGTGGTTGAATATGCAGCATTAACAAAAACCACTTACATGTATTTCTCTACGCATTATGGATGGGGGCATCATAATGTATGGATTTGTGAGGAAAAGCGAAACACTCTAGTGAATGAGAACAACATTGACACCTAATATATTATTATTCATTATTTCAATTTGGTCTCCTCGTGCCCTTCTTCATGGCTTTTTATTTTTTTAACAAGACATACTCTCACATGGGGTTTCTTCACGTCGTTTTTGCTACATAAAAATTGGCGCATGATCTGCTATTCCTCATTATTTAAACTTGGACGAGACATACTCTCCACATCAGGAGGGGCCTCTTCACAGAGTTTTCTTCCACAGAATTTCCAAGTACTCCCAAATGCCAAAGTGTTAGGTAAATAGTCAAGTGGGAAGATTTCTGTGTAAGTGGGCGACAACAATACTCTTTTTCTAATTTGGCAGAAGAAGGACGTCGACTGCATTATGCATAAAATGCTATTTTGATAAAATCACACCTGGTGTAGGACCGTGGCCTTTACGATTTTTCATGTTGGAATGTTTGGTTAAGATTACTAATCAAGCACAATAATGCAATTTACGCATAATGCTACTTTACACTGCTTTATTCTCATAATGCTATTTACGCATAATGCTAAGAAGAAAAAGCAGATGGGGCATGTCTGCATAAAAAAATTTCCAAAATACGCTGATTTCAACTCAGCCTTCACTTATCGCAAATCTAAGACATTTAAATATGTATTGTTGGTGCATCGATGTATGCTTTCATCTGCTAAAGGACAGGACTGGTTATTTCAAGGTATGAGAGCGGTCTACACAGTCACCTGTGATGGAATATGAAGGAGAGTCACGACAGGGTAGAGGTGTAAGCCGACATCCCACAAAACACCTTCTTAGCAGTCCGAGGAAACATATTCGGCAAAAAACATTGGCACACTATGAATACCTGTGCACAGTGGTGGAGACTGTTTCGAAGTTGTAACTACGCTGAGGTTCTGCAATAACTACGCGCTGGTTTATTCTATCATGATAACCCCTCTCAAAAGTCGATTAATCCAAGAAAAATAATCTGCAGGGCTGAGGAGATAGGAGCCACATTTTGATTGTTCCCTCGTCCATATGGTAGTGCACCATTTCCCATTACTCTGGTAGTCTCATCCCAAGAGGCATGCAACCACACTAGCCATCATGCCACAGATTAAATCTCATCTGATCATTCGAAGCCAAGATAGCATCAAAGATGCGACCGATCACTGGGTCGCAGAACTGAGGAGCAGGTTGAACATGCGACTGACCTGAAAATGTGACTGTGCAACCTCTGTGATGTAGAATCTCATGAAAAAGTAGTAAGTCGCACTATTCTCAAGTCACTGGGTCGCAGAACTTGCAAAGCCATCCGAAATGCGACCAACCGACCATGCAACTGCGTGACCAGGTCGCCAGGTCACAAATCATGCAAAGTCATCCGAGGTGCGACCTCCTGACCATGCGACCATGTGACTAGGTCGCTCGGTCGCGGAACAAACTAGTTTATGCATGAAGAATGATATCCACCATCTTCCAAAATAGTTTAAAATGGTATTGCAAATTCACATGGAACTTTCATTAATTCACGTGGAGCCTATGGTTAAGCGGCATATGTTAATGCGATGGCCTTCATTTTATAATGGTGGGTTTAAATATACGTTGGAAAATTTTAATTATGGTGGTATTACGATGGTTTTTAAGACCATAATTTGAAATGGTGCTACTGTGCCTACATGGTAATAAATAATGTGATAGGTAATAAATCTCGGGAGAGGATTCCTTGTGTTTTCACTGCACCATCAAAGAGATACAAGGTGTTTGAAGATAAGCATGTGCCTTTGTTCAAAAGAGTACCGTTCAAGACCATTGCTAAATTTTCATGGTTTGCAACTCCTATCTACTAATGTGCTCTAACACCTAAGTGAACTCGACGCAACTGAGCATGAGAGGAGCAAAGCACTTCCTCATGCCAAGCATAGCTTCAGCTTGATGGAGTCGGAGGAAAATGTTGGGGATAAAGTACAGTGATTAAAGGGGCATAGGGAAAGCCTACACAAGCCGTTCTATTTGATGACTTAATGACGCAACACTTGACCACACAGGGGTCTAAAGTTATCATTTTCACTTGTGCAATTAATTAAATACGCCCCTAACATTATTATTCGATCAATGGAGACATGTAACCTAAGCTATGTGACTGCAGGTGGAAGCTACTGATCTGAAAGATGAGCCGGAGCTTTTCCCAGCAAACAAGAGGGCCCTTTTCAAGGCAAAGGATGCGGGACAAGGAATATTTCTATGAAATCCAAAGATCACCAAAAGGAGGTCGCAGGTCACAAATTTCCTCAGGTCGCAAGTCGCAGATCTTCTTGACGTCGCAGGTCACACATTTACTCGGGTCGCAGTCGCAGATTGCTTAAGGTTGCAGGTCACAAAATCTACTCGGTTGCAAGGCAGCCTAATGGTCAGGGAGGCAAAAGGTCAAGGAAGCCCAAGGGACAAGTTCTGTCCTATAAATACTTCTTTCGAGGATTGTAAACAGATCTTTTTTTTGGGACTCGAGCTGAGAACATTGTATTACCAGGACTATACAATTTTGAGTATGAATACAAGCATTTTGCAAAATCCCTTTGTGGATCTGATGTTGATATATGTATGAGCACTATGAGTATTATATTTTTTAGTTTCTAAACACCTTTAGATTAATGGAACTGTATCTTTAATTCATATCACATTTGCATGATATTTTACTGAATATATGTTAATGGTGGTTGAGTTAATTTTGCTTTTTTAATGAATGTTAATGACTTTGTTTATTAGCATTTGTATTATCATTTAAACCTTTCAGGAAGTGAAGGGCATTTTTTCCATAAAGAACTGTGTCTTTTGTCGTCAGAACAACTTACAAGCATGACCCTAATGATGTGTTGTTAACAACACTTCCTTCGGCACTTATGCTTTATTATTTCATCTCGCCACACATAGTGTTATATGTAAATTTAATGCATCAATCATATGTCTTGTATCATCCAATTAAGTGTGTATCCATAAGTTTATAGAGTTTAAGCGAGACCCAAAGAAAGGAGAAATCAGCGGTAGCCAGACCAACACCCTGGATGGGATCCATATTCCAAACGGTTCAAGGTCTAATTGGGACTTTTTATCGGGGAGATCCCCTGCTGTTGGCCGGACAGATTTTCCCGTCAACAGAATTGGCGCTAGAAGGAGGGCCAGATGACAAGCTGAGCCCTTATAGCCTGCAGTTAATCTCATATCTGTAATGGTTCATCCCCAAATCATCCTGTCGAGATGTTTGTCGGAGTTTTATGAGCCTCGATGCTTCATCCCCGATGAACTTATGTATCACTTGTCCCAGCTAAAATTCGATGGTGAAAACGGAGTGCCTATAACCAAACACCTTTTAGATTTCTGTGACTTTGGTGAGTGCTACGAAATGGACAACAAAGGTTTGATTTGTTTTCTTTTCTTCCTCACTCTCGAAGGTCGTGCTAAGCAATGGTGCCGCACATTACCGGAAGCTTCCATCCATTCGTTTGTACAACTCGCTAGTTAATTACAACAAGATTTTCACAGGTACAATTTTCAAAGTGTATTTATAAAGTTAAATGACATCAGAATGGAACCTCAGGAACCTTTAGATGAATTCTCTATCAATTTTTTTCATTATTGTTTTGAGTTCCCTAAAAAGGATATTGATTGGAAGTTGTTAAGTGAACAGTTTAAGTATGTGATCCTCGTTTCCCTTGAACAATTTGAAGTAGCAACTCAACCTGATCCTAGTGTTCCCTATGATGACCTGCAAGTTTCCAGCTGCTCAGACTGTGTCCCTAATGTTTCCTTGTCCATCTACCGGAGTCTAGACCACATTCAGGCCTCCAAGGAGAGTATTACCGCTTGTGATATTCCTGCTCTTCCTCCTGAATTGCCGTGTAGTGGAGTTATGACCTCGAAATTTCTGAGCAATGATAGACATGTGAAAGAAGATAAAACCTGTTGTGCCACCTCTGACTATTTCACGCACTGTGTCGAATCAGAGCTTGAAAACCATAGTGGCTCATTATCTCTCCTAGTTCACGAGACCTATCTCGAGCCCACTGAATGTTTCCCTAGACACAGTCCTAAATATTATTCACACGCTAATAACAAATTGACTCTTGTCCCAGATAAAGTTGACCTTACAAATCATTGGACCATCCTAGGCATGCAAGACCATTGTTCACTCTAGATAACATCGATATGCGAGATGAAAGTCCTTGTACGGTTAACACCCCTGCGGCTCAATCTTTTCGTTCATTATTCCCCGCTTTATTTCACAAGTCTTCCACACCAGTGATTTCTTCGAGACATTCAAAATTTCCTTATACTAGTATTAGCGACAATCATAAGCATGTAGATGGTGTTTCACAATCACAGTGAAAAATTGGTAAATATTTTAGATCTGATCTTTCTCACTTGAAATCTTTAGATAGCCATAGGAGCGATTTCCTATCTCGGCAACCTCAATATGTCCCCTTTATTGATCCAGCACAATTGGTAACTCCCAAGGAGCCTAACATTCCAGGTACCCAACTTGATCAAATCGATGGTTCCAACGATCATATATTCACTCATAGCACTGAGGACTGTCACTCGTTTCTCTTTACCGACCATATGAAGACGCCAGAATTCGATAATCCGCTTTATGAAGATTCGAGTACCCATTAGGGAATCAAAGCACTTCCGGTTGTTATCCCTAGTCCTTTGGATCCTGATGAGACCCCTCAAACAACTCCAATTAGGGTTTCTCATATTAGGGTTCCTGAAATGACGATTCCCAAGTACCATGCTCCTCCCAGCATAACCACGTCAGATATCATTTCATCTGGGTGGATTTTTCAGTCTAGTGAGGTTTCCCTGAGCACATATTCCTATCCCCCAACAGCTGGTGTGCAACAACCGATATACCCCAATGTATTCACTGGTAAGAAAACACCGACCATTGTCTCTAATCTTTCCAGTTGTTGCCCAACCAGTACCAGTTGCAATCAGCCACAAACATGTGATTTTAGGCAAATCCCCCAACTGCCCGAAAACCTTCCAGTAAATTCACCCCGTCCTGGCAAAGCTAAAGAATCTAATACATTGGATTATCAATCTATGGGTGCACAAACATTTGGCCGAACTGATATAGAGCCGACTAACATCTTTCCAATCACTACAATTGATGATCACATCCATTCGCTTGTTAATCTCGCCAAAAAATCAATGTTGGGAAGCCCCCCGCCCGAAGGTCTAGAGTTTTTTCAAGACGGTGAGGAATTTCAGGCTCCACTAAACATGGATTTGGATCCTCACACCCTTGACCAAACCCAGGAGCAACCCCGAACTACGATTTTCAAAACTAGGGTTTTTGCACTTGGATGCGCAAGCATCTATAATTCGCCTGGCACATGCTTTTTGTTTCCATCCCATAAAATCAGTCACGCTCACCACCACAATGAGGTTGCTGGTTGGCTCGACCAACCCTATCCGGTGGATGTGTCTGCAAATAGGCAATGGCTTACCCAGCGCCCATCAGACCTAGGATTATGCATGAATGGATGTGTGTCATTTATAAATAGTTTTAAGTTTCAAGAATATATTGTTGTGTATCAGGATAAGAGTGAAATTCAACTTGCACAATCCACTCTGGCACATTCTCTAGTAAGTAGCCATGGCCTTCTTGCTATTTCACATGCTCTTCAGGTAAGTCTTGCTGCTGGTGCACGATTTTATATGCTGGTTCTGATTGTGAACATTGTTGTTCTTGTAGGGCAGGAACTAATGCGATGGCTGCACTGGAAAGTTGATTTCACATAACCCGACTGCCTCATTGGTTAAGCTAGGGTTTTAGGTGTAGGCTAGCTAGGACCTGTTAATAAAAATTTGTTAGTTCAAAGTTTTTAATTAGGTTTAATTTCCAAATTTTTACTTTATAATTTAAAAGTGTGTTTGCTATTTTTGTTTACGATTAATATCTTAGGCATCATCATGTTACAATTATTTTCCACTCATTTATTTTTCAATTGCTTGTTGCTGCATAAATAATCACTTCTTGTATTGCGCCTCTTTTCCACCTACAACTGGTTGCTCATTCTCGCACATGGCGTTGCATTGCATCTTGAGCCTCATCTATTACGTTGCGTTGTACACTCTCTTCCTCACATCATTTCCACTGGTTTTTGACATAGCTTTGAAAATTTTCGACATATCGCCTACCGCTGCATGAGCCCTCATTGAAACCCTACCACCTTGCGGACTTGTTTTACCCCAATTTCTGAAACAATAACCCCATTGTTTGCGTGAGGTTGTGGTGGCTATCTCAAGAGGTAGCTTCCTCGCAGGAT
Organism: Pinus albicaulis; assembly: GCA_034641835.2. Classification (NCBI taxonomy): domain Eukaryota; kingdom Viridiplantae; phylum Streptophyta; class Pinopsida; order Pinales; family Pinaceae; genus Pinus; species Pinus albicaulis. The sequence goes on along the minus strand of CM076572.1, from coordinate 1,190,606,998 downwards.
AGGTCATCGAAGTTGCAATCTCAACAAGCTGTCTATGAGTCTAAATTTATTAGTCGAGGAGATACAAGCCAGTTGTTTGTGGGAGACCTAATGAGTTTGAATGACCCAATACCCGTATCCTAAGCCTTGTGCCCAGCATAGTATTGGACATCTTAATGATTTTTTTTTCATGCTTCACCTATTGTGGTAGATGGGATGTAAAGGTTTGGCACAAGGGCAAACCCAAATCAGGATATCTTCCAGTTTTTGCAAAACAAGAAACAACCTCTCTTGCTCGTAAAATAAGTCGGGATCCCTCATCTGCCCATGAAAAGTAAGTGCCACGGGCACATGAAAATAAGTGCTACAAGCACATGAAACAAATAAGGGTAAAGGATTTAGAAAGGTTTCCTACGCAGAGAGGTAATGCAACGACTTCGCAGGGGGACTAACCAGGCTCGCTGGTAGTAGAGCAACGCATGTGGTTTCTTGAAGTGACTCCGTCAGGGTATTTTCCAGGCTTGCTAGCAGCGAAGAAACACCGGAAACTTACTTTAAAAATCCTGAAAATAATAAACCCGCTGCCTTGCTCTTCACATCATCAACAAGCTACTGGGGTCTGTGAGCTTCCGCTTTGATGTCTTCTGATTAGCAAGACCTAGCTAAGGCACAAGGACTGGGCATATTTGTAAAGGCCAAAGTAATACAAAGGATACCCGTAGAACTTGTTCAATAGTCCCTTACATCACTATCTCGACTTAGACTATTGTTGTGATATCGACAGAGATGCTGGATTCTACCAGTGGTTTGCCATTTGTTGTAGGTGCTACAACAACACCCAAAATTTTCGGTATATTTAAAATTTTGGGTCCCCCCCTTTACTCGTTTAGCCATTAAGGTTTTAACCTGGCTTGTAGACAATGACATCCTCGTAACTTGTCCCAAGCCCCTCATGAGCCTTCTCACCATCATGACGAGATACTCTTACCGCAATCGCACCATGTGTGAAGGGATCGCCATGCATACATTTGAATGGAAACTTTATTTGTGTATTTACACTAAAATATCTTTCACCATGGATTGTACAGGCACTCGGTTTGGGTACTTCACCAAGCTCATAATCTGATGTTTATTATTTGGGGGCATCATTCTCTAAAGGGTAACTGTGAACCAACTAATGTTATAATGTTTCATACAGGTCAATCCCATAGATGGTATGCTCATCAATGTCATCACCACACCGAGGGAAATTCACTAAAGCTAAACAACAAGGTCACAACTTTGAAACAGGACACTTTCATCCACATGCCCCCCTGCCCAGGTGGGGACGAGACTTAAGGCTACCATTGAAGAACATTGTTAACGTAGATGACAAGGATACGCCCACAAATGAGAAGGAGGAGCAAGTTAACATTATTTTCAGATGGAGGATGGTGTGGTGTATGTTCATTCAGATAGAGGATCAAGGAAAGAATTGTTCATGGTTGACCGATGCAACAAAATTCTTCACTAATTCACATCGGATACCTATACTCATTTCGTTGCAAAATATAAGAATCCTGGAAGAGCGTTATGGAATTAGCATATCAGAGTATTGGTTGTCCATGGAAATCTAAGTATTTTCCCGCTCTATGTCTTCAAAAGTACCTGTGCTGAAGACATTCAGCACTCCAGAAAAAGTGAAGAGATACTTGGAGCATTTTCCTTTGGCTTCAATAAATTAACTTTGGTGCCTTTATTAAAGTATGTCTTTATAGTGTTGATAGCTGGTGACAATGACGAAGGTGGTGGTTCGAAGCAGCCATAGGCATTCATTCGCAATACAGTAGCTGCGACAGGGGTTTTGGAAGCAACCCTTTGCATTCTTGGCTCCCATTTTCGCATCACTCGGCGGGACCCCAGTAAATTTAAAGATATATATGAAGAAGATCACCAGAGCTATGATTGAAAATTTCGAACAACATATGGGAAAATTAGTAAAAATCATGTTTGATTATGACTCCACCATCTATCGTGTCTCATCTTCATTCATAAGAGGACAAAATAAGTTTTCTTGCTGAATATTTGAGGATGGTAACTACGTGTGGAAATGCATAGATGCCTCGCCTATACTCTTAAAGTCCCACACGGACACTCTCCCTTTGTTTCCTCCATTATACTTACTATTACAACGATGAGTTAAGACCATGAAAAGTGCAAGCACATCGGGCATGAAGTAGTCCATGACATGAATTTTGGCTCTCCGCCACATGTGAAAGTGTATGTTTGACCTAGCACGAAACAACACCATCGTTTTCCACCACAGGGAAGAAAGTTTCAAATGCTAAGCATTGTGTACAACACACCCCAGGAATACCAGAGAGGTTAAAAATGCAGCTTGGTGATATTCGTTAACTTCCCATATTAATGTCTCAACTTCTCTCTCCATGCACAACACCACGTGGAATTGAGGCCTATTTCAGTTATCGATTTTTCTCTAAAGGTCGTTGGTGGTTGAATATGCAGCATTAACACAAACCACTTACGTGTATTTCTCTGTGCATTATGGATGAGGGCATCATAACGTATGGATTTGTGAGGAAAAGCGAAACACTCTAGTGAACGAGCACAACATTGACACCTAATCTCTTATTCTTCATTATTTCAATTTGGTCTCCTCGTGCCCTTCTTCATGGATTTTTATTTTTTTAACAAGACATACTCTCACATGGGGTTTCTTCACGTCGTTTTCGCTACATACAAATTGGTGCATGATCTGTTATTCCTCATTATTTAAACTTGGACAAGACATACTCTCCACATTGGGAGGGGCCTCTTCACGGCGTTTTCTTCCACAGAATTTCAAAGTACTCCCAAATTCCAAAGCGTTAGGTCAATAGTCAAGTGGGAAGATTTCTGTGTAAGCGGGCGACACCAATACTATTTTTCTAATTTTGCAGAAGAAGGACGTCGACCGCATTATGCGTAAAATTCTATTTTGATAAAATCACACTTGGTGCAAGACCGTAGCCTTTACGTTTTTTCATGTTGGAATGTTTGGTTAAGATTACTGATGAAGCACAATAACGCTATTTACGCATAATGCTACTTTACGCTGCTTTATTCTCATAATGCTATTTACGCATAATGCTAAGAAGAAAAAGCAGATGGGGCATGTCTGCATAAAATTTTTTCCAAAATATGCTAATTTCAACTCAGCCTTCACTTATCACAAATCTAAAACATTTCAATACGTATTTTTGGTGCATCGACATATGATTTCATTTGCTGAAGGCCAGGACTGGTTATGTCAAGGTATGAGAGTGGTCTACACAGTTGCATGTGATGGAATATGAAGGAGAGTCGAGACAGGGTAGAGGCATAAGCCTGCATCCCACAAAACACCTTATTAGCAGTCCAAGGAAACATATCTGGAAAAAAACATTGCACACGATGAATACCTATGCGCGGTGGTGGAGACTGTTTCAAAGTTGTAACTATGTTGAGGTTCTGCAGTAACTACGCGCTGGTTTATTCTATGATGATAACCCCTCTCAAAAGTCAATTAATCCAAGAAGAATAATCTACTGGGCTGAGGAGATACGAGCCACATTTTGATTGTTCCCTCATCCATATGGCAACGCACCATTTACCATTACTCCGGAAATGTCATCCCAAGAGGCATGTAGCCACACTAGCCATCATGCCATAGATTAACTCTTAGATGATCATTCAGAGCGAAGACAACATCAAAGATGTGACCAGTCACTGGGTCGCATAACTGAGGAGTAGGTTTAACATGCGACTGACGTGAAAATGCGACCGTGCGACGTCTGTGAGGTCGCATTTCATGAAAAAGCAGTAAGTCACACTATTCTCAAGTCGCTGGGTCACAGAACTTTCAAAGCCATTCGAAATGCAACCACTCGACCATCCGACTGTGCGACCAAGTCGCCAGGTCGCAAATCATGCAAAGTCATCCGAGGTGCGACCTCCCGACCATGCGACCATTCAACCAGGTCGCCAGGTCGCGGAATAGACTAGTTTATGCATGAAGAATGATATCCACTGTCTTCCAAACCAGTTTAAAATGGTATTGCACATTCACATGAAACTTTCATTAATTCACGTGGAGCCTATGGTTAAGCAGCATATGTTAATGCGATGGGCTTCATTTTATAATGGTGGGTTTAAATATATGTTGGAAAAGTTTAATTATGGTGGTATTACAATGGTTTTTAAGACCATAATATGAAATGGTGCTACTGCGCCTACATGGAAATAAATAATATGATAGGTAATCAATCTCGGGAGAGGATACTTTTTGTTTTCGATGCACCATCAAAGAGATACAAGGTGTTTGAAGATAACCATGTGCCTTTGTTCAAAAGAGTACCTTTCAAGACAATTGCTAAATTTAAATGGTTTTCAATTCCTTATCTTCTGATGTGCTCTAACACCTGAGTGAATTATATGCAGCCGAGCATGAGAGGAGCGAAGCACTTCCTCATGCCAAGCATAGCTTCAGCTTGATGGAGTCTGAGGAAAATGTTGGGGATAAAGTACAGTGATTAAAGGGGCATAGGGAAAGCCTACACAAGCCGTTCTCTTTGATGACTTAATGACGCAACAATTGACCACAAAAGGGTCTAAAGTTATCATTTTCACTTGTGCAATTAATTAAATACACCCCTAACATTATTATTCGATCAATGGAGTCATGTAACCTAAGCTATGTGACTGTAGGTTGAAGCTGCTGATCTGCACGATGAGCCGAAGCTTTTCCTAGCAAACAAGAGGGCCCTTTTAGAGGCAAAGGATGTGGGACAGGGAATATTGCTATGAAATCCAAAGATCACCAAAAGAAGGTCGCAAGTCGTAGATCTGCTTGAGGTCGCAAGTCGCAAATTTCCTCAGGTCGCAAGTCGCAGATCTACTTGAGGTCGTAGGTCGTACATTTACTCGGGTCACAGGTCGCAGATTGCTTGAGGTCGCAGGTCACATAATCTACTCAGTCGCAAGGCATCCCAATGGTCAGGGAGGCAAAAGGTCAAGGAAGCCCAAGGGGCAAGTTCTATCCTATAAATACTTCTTTCGAGGATTGTAAACAGATCTTTTTTTTGGGACTCAAGCTGAGAACATTATATTACCAGGACTATAAAATTTTGAGTATGAATACAAGAATTTTGCAAAATCCCTTTGTGGATATGATGCTGATATATGTATGAGCACTATGAGTATTATATTTTTTAGTTTCTAAACATCTTTAGATTAATGGAACTATATCTTTAATTCATATCACATTTGCATGATAGTTTACTGAATATATGTTAATGGTGGTTGAGTTCATTTCACTTTCCTAATGAATGTTAATGACTTTGTTTATTAGCATTTGTATTATCATTTAAAACTTTCAGGAAGTGAAGGGTGTTTTTTCCATAAAGAATTGTTTCTTTTGTGGTCAGAATAGCTTACAGGCATGACCCTAATGATGTGTTGTTAACAACACTTGCTTCAGCACTTATGCTTTATTATTTCATATCGCTACGCATAGTGTTATATGTACATTTAATTCATCAATCATATGTCTTGTATCATCTGATTAAGTGTGTATCCACAGGTTTATAGAGGTTAAGAAAGACCCAAAGAAAGGAAAAATCAGTGGTAGCCGGACCCACACCCCGGACGGGATCCCTATTCCAAACGGTTCAAGGTCTAATTGGGACTTTTTACCGGGGAGATCCCTTGGTGTTGGCTGGATAGATTTTCCTGTCAACACCTTATTAGATTGCTTGAGGGACATTTTTTTGTATGGTTATAGCTGTAAAAATACCCAATCTCCTACATCAAAACTTCTCTCACTATGATCTTGATCTGCTTGTTGTTTCATTCGATTTTATGCCAAATTCAAGTTATCTTTTAAGAGTTGAAGAACTTCCTGTTGATGCTCGATGTGATCTTCCACTGCTTGAACCATTGAATTTTCTCTTAAAGATGATGTGATGGATGGTGTATGATATCCATAAAGTGCCACAAATGGGGTCATTTTTGCTGTAGAATGGAAGAAAGTGTTATACCACAATTCAGTGAGAGGTAAACACTTGACCCATTGTGTTTTTTTATCAGATACAAAACAACGAAGATATCCTTCCAAACATTTATTTACTATCTCAGTTTGACCATCGGATTGAGAATGATAAGATGAGCTATGATATAATTGAGTACCCAAACAAGAAAATAACTCCATCCAAAAATTTCCAGTAAAAATGGGATCTCTGTCGCTCACAATAACCCTTGGGTTTCCATGTAGATTTTGAATTGTGTCCATAAATGTAGTAGCAGCTGTACTTTCTTTAAATGGATGAGATAATGCACAAAAGTGTGAATACTTGGTAAGTCTATCAACTACCACCATGATGACACTCTTTCCTTAGGACTTAGGTAAACCTATGATAAAATCCATTGAAATCTCCTCCCAACGTTGACTTGGAATGGATAAAGGTTGTAGAAGACACAGGGTCTTAATTGTCTCAACTTTATTATGCTGGCAAAACAAAAATTCTACCACAAACTCTTGAATATCAAATTTAAGGCCATCCCAAAAAAATTATTTCTTCACCCTGTGGTAAGTTTTTAAAAATCATGAGTGTCCTCCTAAAGGATAAGTGTGCAATTCCAAAATAATCTTTTTTTTTAGTTGGGAATTCTTACAAAAATATAAGTGATCTTTGTACCATAAGGAATCATTTTTCCAACTAAATGTATTAGATGTACTAGGATCTTACTGCAAATTTTGAATGAGTTTCCACACTTCTTCGTCCTTCTTCCATTCATCTCTTGCTTCGGTTATCCAATCTAGTTGGATAATAGAAATGACACAAAGCAATGCTTCCACCTCTTCATTCTTTCTTGAGAGTGCATATGCAACAACATTTAGCTTCCATTTTTTGTAGATTATTTCAAAGTGATAACCCAACATCTTTGTGACCCATTTTTGCTGCTCTTCTGAAGATAATCTTTGTTCCAAAAAGTGTTTAAGACTATCATGATCAGTTTTTACCTTGAAGTGTCTTTCCATTAGGTAAGTTCGTCATTTCTTTAGTGCATGCAGTATTGCTAACAATTCATTCTCATAAATAGCTTTCTGTAAATACTTTCCTTTGATTGGATGACTTTCAAAAGCAATGGGTCTTCCTTGTTGCATTAAAACAACACCAATTCCATTTCCTGAGGCATCACATTCCACAATAAAGGTTTTTGTGAAGTCTAGCATAGCTAAGACTGGTGCTAGGCACATTGCCTCTTTAGGATGTTCCATTAGGGGAATTTTGAGGTCTAAAATGGGCCTCCTAAGAAAAATGTACAACAAAAATAAACTTTATAACAACCAATAGGATTCAAGATGATGATGTCAACCATGGGGGATGATTTACCATTTTTTAAATAAAAGGGTAAAAATATTAAAAAATAATAAAATAATAAAACTACTTTTTCAACTCGTATTTTCAACTTATCTCTCACAATTTTTACTCAAATTTAGAGTGGGAGTACTCATTGGATGCAAAATTTAATTCCTCATCCAAGGAGTACCCATGTTGCATACTTTCAATGAACCCTACTACATGAAAAATGGGAAATACATAAAAAAACATGATTACAATCATGTTGTTTATGTATTTCTCATTTTTTGTGTAGTAGGACCCATCAAAAGTATGCAACATGGGTACTCCTTGGATGAGGAATTAAATTTTGCATCCAACAAAGTACTCCCACTCGAAATTTGAGTAAAAACTTTGGGAGATAAGTTGAAAATACGAGTTGAAAAAGTAGTTTTTTCATTTTTCCCTCTAAAATTTGATGATGTCATCAAATCTTATTTGATTTTTTCCACTATTATTTTATAATTTCCTTAGGAGGCCCATTTTAGACCTCAAAATTCCCCTAATGAAAGGCCTTAGTTTCTTTAGGAGTCCATGAAAATGCATCTTTCTTCAATAATGTTGTTAGAGGCGTTGCTATTCTCCCATAATTCTTAACAAACTTGCGATACTACCCTGTTAACTCGAGAAATCCTCGCAACTTCTTTATGGTTGTGGGCACTTTCCATTCCTTAATGGCTTTAATTTTGTTAGGGTCTACCTTAACACCCTCGTGAGATACAATATGACCCAGATATTCCACCTCTTGTACTCCAAAGAAACATTTGGATGTTTTTTCTTATAATTGTTTCTCGTGAAATAGTTTGAGCATCCTATCAACATGTTGAACATGATCCTTCCAAGACCTGATGTAGATTAGTATATCATCAAAAAATACTAGCACAAATTTTCTAAGGAAGGGTTTGAAAATGGAATTCATCAACCCTTGAAATGTAGAAGGTGCATTGGTAAGGCCAAAAGGCATGACCAAAAATTCATAATGACCCTCATAAGTTCGAAATTCTATTTTCGGAATATCTTCAGTCTTCATTCTAATTTGATGATATCTTGAACGAAGATCCAACTTGGTAAAATAAATTGCTCCATGTAATTCATCCAATAATTCATAAATCACAGGAATGAGAAATTTATCTTTAATGGTGAGCTTATTGAGCTCCCTATAATCCAGATACATGTGCCGTGATCCATCTTTCTTTTGTACCAATACTACGAGAGCAGATAAAGAACTTTGACTAGGTTGAATTATACCCGCCTCTAACATTTATGCAATCATATGTTCAATTTCACTCTTTTGGAATTAAGGATATCTATAAAGCCTGATGTTTGGAGGAACACTTCCTGGAATCAAATGAATAGCATGATCATGATCACGAATATGTGGGAGTCCTTTGGGAGTTTCAAACATCTTGGAATGATTGTCTAAGAATTTTTGGAGATCTACAGAAATAGATGATTATGATGTTGGAACTTCTAGTGAGCATAATTCTGCAATTATGCCTCGTTGTTCTTTCTTTAGAAGCTTTGTCATGACATTAGAGATTATTATCTTTCCCAGCTTCCCTGCAATACCCCGTAATTCGACTTCTTTTCCTTCTGAAAAAAAATTCAAGAAAATTTCTTGAAAATTAAAAGCTACCATCCCCAAAGATTGTAACCATTGTACTCCTAGTACAACATCAACACCTCCCATAGGAATGGAAAGCAGACTATTCAATACATATGCCCCCATGGTTAGCTTGATATTATCGCATTTTCAAGAGAAATTTATAGTTCCTCCATTTGCAACCATCACTTGACATTCTCGTTCTGGGTATAGGAAACAATTCAATTCCTTCGCTATCTTACAATGAATAAAATTATGGGTACTACCTGAATCAATAAACACTATTACCTGTTTCTTCTTGTTATGTCCTTTTATCTTGAGAGTTTGAGGAGTGGTAATTCCTGCCAATGCATTACACGATATGGTCGGACTCATTTCTTCCTCTTCTAGGGCTGGTTCCTGGTGTATATCCTCTTCTTTTCAAGATTCTTGTTCATTTTCTTCTTCCTCTTCACAATCTATGTAAAATAATTTCTTCTCAGCACACTTATGACCTTTAGTTTATTTGCTAACACAATTGTAGAAAATCCCTTTTGCTCTTTTTTCTTCCAATTTTTGTGGTGTCAACCTTGTAGGTTGTGGAAATATAGGATTAGCAACACTTCCATCTTTATAGAAGTGAGTGGTAGGCTTCCTTGTCACCATAATTTTACATTAAAGTTTTCTTACCAACCTGAATGCCTTCTCCAATGAATCAGGTTCCAAAACATGAACTTCATGTTGGATGTTATCCTTTAAAGTACCTATGAAGAGATCAATCCTATGTTCCTTTGGAATATCAGTTACCCTTATATTCAATTTTTGGAAGTCCTCAATGTGCTCCCCCACTGAACAATTTTGTTTGAGATTTATCAATTGGCTGAAGAAAGTGTTTCTCTTTGTATCCTCATAATGTGCTATCATTTCCTCCGTAAAAATTGACCAAGTGACAATTGTTTTACGGGAGAAAATCCATCGATACCATACAAATGTATTTTGTTCTAAATGTAAAGTTGCAATGAGTACCTTTTGTGTGTTTTGCAAATTATTGAGATCAAAATATTGCTCCATCTGTAGTATCCATGTTACAGGATCCTTTCCATAAAACTTCCTCATATCCATTTTTGGAATATGGTGGTTCTTCCCTCCAACATTAGAGTTTATGAAATCACAATTAACATTTATTTTTTCTCATCATGAGTTTCCTCTACTATATTTTCACCATTAGGAAAAATTTCTTGTATCAACTTTTTCAAACCTTCCATGTCTTCTTTTAGATCATTCTTCATGTTTTCCATCTTAGCTTCCATGTCATCCATCTTAGATTCCATGCCAGCTTCCATGCCATCCATCTTAGCTTCCATTCCATTCTTCAAACCATCCATCTTAGATTACACGTCTTTCTTCAAACCATCCATCTTAGTTTCCACGCCTTTCTTCAAATTTTCCATGTCATTTTTTGTTTCTCTTTGCGACATCAAAATTTGTTGCACTTGCTCTTGTAATTTTGATATGTCATGTTGCCATTCTTCATCTTCATCAGTCATAGTAGAGCCTTCTAAAGGCTTACTAGGTGTTTAATTATTTATATGGGATATTTTAGAATATAATACTGATATCTATTCTACAATATTCCCTTCGAATCAATTCAACTTGATTCTTCAAACAATACTTATGCAATTCGGAAAAAACATACACACCTTTTACTTGCTTTTGAGGAGCTCTATATTGAAATTGCATTATCTCTATACTTGTAGATTATAAATATCTAAAATTCGGCCCTGTAGTAGTCCTATGAAGCTTCTTTCAAATTCCACAGGTTTGACTTGATTTGGATTCTTCAAGGCAAAGTTATGTCCAATCTCCCACAATGACCTAATTATGGACTGGTTCAATAGATCAAACTTGTACGACTTGCCACGTGTTGCTTTTTTCTCCTTTGGCTCTGAAATTTATATATAGGAAACTAGAGTCCATCTACTTCCAATCACATTTTACAGAATTCCAATCTGATTCTCAGAGAGAGAGTTATGAATATTTTCCCACGATCACCTATTTGAGATGAAATTTGGGAGCCTGAAAACAACCTAGATTCCATAGATCATATCTCTAAAACAACTACGAACCAAGCTCTGAAATTTTGTGATACTGTTCCTCAAGATTTTGGATTCGCGCTCTTAAAATTTCAGCTTCTCAAACTTTGTAGACAAAAAGTTATAGTGAAAATTCCATGATGACCTTTTTAAGTGAAATTCAGGAGCCTGCAAAAAGCCCTAACTTACATAGATCATATCTCCACAAATATTGCGAATCAAGCTCTGAAATTGTGCGACGATGTTCCTCAGGATTTCGGCTTCGCACTCTATAAATTTCAGTTTCTGAACGTTTGTAGAAAAATTTATAGCGAAAATTCCACGATGACCTGTTTGGAGTAGCGAAACCCTAGAATCCAAAGCTCTGATAGCAAATGTTGTGAAACCAGCTCCAAAAATAGAAGAAAAGAGATATCAACACCTTAGAAATAAGCCACTTCGAGGGGACAACCTCCAATACATTACATGAATGAACAATTCTTGGATGATACAAATTACAAACCTCTTTTCTATATATAGGAGTCCATGGGGCCACAATGTAATCCTAGCCAACCTAACAATAATAATTTAAGGGCACAATAATAACAATATGGGGGTTATAGGGGTACAATAATAAAAATAAGGGGGTTAGACTAACAAAAATAAGGGACTATACTAGTAATATAGGGACCTAACATCACACATGCAACTTGTTACCTATAAGTATTCCTGTTGAAGTTGCTTGATCCAACTTTTCCTTACTTACCCATTTCTTCCCTTTGATTTCTTTTCCTTCCTTTGATTTCCTTTCTCCAATGCTAGAGTTCTCCAAGAATTCTCAAAGTATGCAAGAGTATGAGAGAATAGAGAGATAGCTCCAAAACTAAATTGACAAAAACTGTGAACTGGTCCTCAAAACCCCTTTCATCAATGCGGCCTCTATTTTATTCAATTTCCACTATTTTTCATTCAATTTTTCTATCATGAAAAGTTGTGACATTTCATCTCCATTTTATCTTATTTTCTTTATTTTCATAAGTAGAATTACAATTAATGCATATTTTCCTTTTCCAATGCCTTTGAGAATTTTCTTAGCCATAATAAACTGAAATGAACACCCCAATATGATGTTTTTACCAACATTTAGTTTGGAATACGTGTCCCATCACCTTGATCTTATTTTTTCCTTTATTAACTTTATTGCATGAAATTTTAACTCGAGGTTGTTACAAACTCGTCCCCCTTAGAGGAACATCATCCTCAATGTTCTATGACACCTATGACCAACAATACAGCTGAAAACCAAAACATATTGCCCATGGAGCCTTATAACTTATCTCGATGCAATATTTACAATGAACATCCTATTGGAAAGCAAAAACAACATGAAAAACATAACAACATGACAACCATATCGCTTATTGGATCTTTATAACACAACTCATTATGTTATTTATAATGAAAATCCGGATGAAAATAAAAACCAACATGACAAACATAGCAAAATGAAAACCATATCGCTTATTGGAGATTTATAACACTCCTCATTCTGATATTTACAATAAAAACCATACATAAATATGTAAGATTACCAAAATTACTTTGCATCAGCCAGAAAACAATGAAGGGATATACATAGCCTACATCCAATCAACGATCTACCATGTAGCTTCATTGGGCCGAAAATTATTCCACTGCACTTTAACTTTATCGATTTATCAGATTCAGAGAATGAGATGTTCTTGCTACAATATGCATTGAGGTTCTTTCTGAAATTATCCTTCACATATATTTTAAGTAATGAAACATGGAAAACATCATGGAATTTCACTATCAAAGGTATTGCAAGTCTGTAGGCCATTGGTCCAATCCTCTCAAGGATCTTGAAAGGCCCGCAATACTGAGGTGCAGGTTGGCACATGAACCAATCCTTAATGATCTCTTCTTGGGATTGATGCACAAATGCAAATGAACCAATCCTTAATGAGCTCCTCTTGGGCTTGATGCGCAAATGCACATGCTCCCCAACCTAAAACTCCTTAAATACCCTGTGTTGATCTACATAACCCTTTTTCCTACCCTGTGCTACCTTTATATTATTCTTGATAACATAAATTTCCTATTCCATATTTGTCAACATGTCTAGTCCTATCAATACCATGTTCATTGGATCACTTCAGTTGATAGAATTATTACAACTCTTCCCATAAACTTCCTCAAACAAACTCATCCTCAGTGACTCTTGGTACCCATTATTGTAATAGAACTAAAATAGTGGAAGATACTCTTCCTACTTCCTTTGCTAGTGCATAACATACATCCCCAACATTTCCTCCAGAATAATGTTGACCCTTTATGTTTATCCATCTCTCTACAGATGATAAGTTGTGCTTGACCAGGGGATCAATATTTAGCTAAAAATCCAAAGTTCTCATAAATTATTCAGACCTAAACGAATGGATAGAGTTCTCCGCGATGATTCTGGCACAACTCGTTTCGTCAAAATTGGAGTTCGTATGGCTGAGTTATTGTCTGATGTTCCTTTTATAAAAGAGGAAAAAAATGAGAAGAACATGTAAATGGATGATGTGGCAAGTAAAGTCAGCTTCATAGGGAATATCCTCCAAAAATAACCAATGACACTGTGCCAAGTGGTACCAATCAATTCATCAAGGATGATTAGGAAGAGAATTTTTTTTTTTTTAATCCTAAGTCTAAGGTTCAACTTGATCTTATTATGGATAATGGGGAAGGGCCATGTGGCATGCCATGTGCCCCCCCCCCCCCCAATGGCATGGACAATGGGGAAGGGCCATGTGGCATGCCATGTGCCGCCCCCCCGCCCCCCCCCCCCCCATGGCATGGACAATGGGGAAGGGCCATGTGGCATGCCATGTGCCCCCCCCCCCACCCCCCCCATGGCATGAAAGGGTATGGCAGGTTGGGTTATTTTAGTTATAAGTTTTGAATACCATGGTTGTACATATTACTATGATATATTATATATTAGAAATTTCATACAACCTAAACCTATGTTTTTAAACTATATGGTTTTAGACCATGACTAAGTATGGAGGCATGCTAACTATCAGATGGAGGAGTTCTACATATGGAAGCAGTGATACATATGGAGGATCCTAGCTATATTTGGTGACAACACTAACTAGAATTTGGAGAGAAGTTATTATCAAGGCATTGGCAAGTCTCGCGGGGTCGGCTATGTATTTTTTAACAAAATATAGTGCGGGAGGTGTTTGGTCAATTTAGTGTGTCCTAAATTGCTAAATTAATTTGTCAATCTGGGATTCGTAAGCTGATGAAGTGTGGCGCACTATATGTGCAAGATAACCTATCTCTTACTTTTTGTCGTTTTTGGGTTTTTTATTTATCTTGGGGGTTTTTATCTTGGTTGGTTTCCTAATGTGAGATGGAAATTATAAAAGACAAGTATGGATATAAATGTTCAAGGAAATGATGTCCTTTATAATGATTTCCCAAACTTCAAACTTCAAAAGGGTTTTAAAACATGCAATGACAAAATTAATTCCTAAAAGAAAATGAAAATGTGCCACTATACTAGTCAAACAAACAATGAACTATTGATCATGAAACCCATTACCCTTGCTGCTATCTAAATACAAAAGAAACTGTGCTCAAAGAAATCCAAGAATTGCAAGCAAAGTAAAGCTAAAATCAAATTACATCAACTCATATTCTGACCCCTCACCATTAGTATCGCTATGGATTTCGGAGGTAATTGATAATGACATGAGCAATTTAATATCTAACTTGCAGAAAAATAAACTAATATCAAACTACACACTCATACTTCAATCCCTCACCATTAGTCTCGCTATGGCTTTCGGAGGTAACTGATAATGACATGAGTAATTTAATATCTAATCTAACTAATAAATAAAATGTACAAAACTGAAATAAATAAAACAGTGCTGGAATTAAAAGCTAAGAAAAATAAATCAGCAGAAGGACAAGACTGATTCCATGTCATTAGTCATTGTAAAACTATGTGAAAATGCCCGGGCTGCCTACTGTAATCTGGAACAAAGACATTGATCAGTTAACAGCAGTATAAAGCATGAAAAATTATGGACAGAAATAAAACGTTAATACCATAAGAGATGTAATATATACACGTGAATAACTATGGCATAATGAATGTAAGGAAATAAAGCATGAAACTATACAGCAATAAACAAAACCTCAGCGTGTGCAGGGGCCCTCTGCACAATCCTCGGGGAACAGCTATCAACCACAAATTATGCTTATGAACAGAGTCTTCTCATGTATTCAAAACGCAGTCATAACAAGGAAATAATGTCACGGCACAATGGGCTTTCTTTACAGCAAAATTACATTACAAAAAGCTAGCTACTATGCGTATGAGAACGCATTATTTATAACAGAGGATGACATAACTACTTTCCTACAATCTGCGCTGATAAAAGACACGTGAACAACCACGTCCAGAAATCTAGCATTATGGCTGCCGTGAAGATTAAATCTATGGAGGGTGGTCGTTGGATTCGGCTTATGGAGCAGTTCACAGGTGTTGATATGTCCCCTAAGATTTAGGAACGGCCATGCAAGTCTTCACGTGGTGAAAACCGGAGTTCTGTCACCGTAGGACTCTTAGGTTGACCACCGCTTGACTACCTTTGACCATGGCCTTCTTTGGTGAATTCAACTGAGCCAATAGGACTCGATCCATATCCATGTCATTTCCAACTTGCCCATGTGGCTTGATTTGCTTGAAGACACCTACAATATAGACTTTAGCAAAATGGTTGCGGAAGGTTGAAGCAACTACGGAAAGTGACAAGATTCCGCAACTCAATGAGCAAAAATCTAATTCAAACATCAGACACAAAACATAGTTAAAAACCACTTTAAATTTTCTTTTATGATTAATATGCAATGATGTTGATGACTTAGGAGGTCCAGGTAAATGGAAAAAGTCTAGAAAGGTATATAGGAAAGATGCAAGTTTGGGACTGAACATACCCCCACTGTGAAGGTGTTGCATGTCCCTATGCAACCAAAATTTTGATCATCCTCCTTCAAATCATATGCCCTGATACCTCTGCTAGTACATCCAGTCCTCTTCTCCTCTTTCTTGGTGCTGCTAACATCCTAGGCTTCTTCATCAAGCATCTGAATTTGAGATTAATCAGTGCTCTACTTATCTTCTTGCATTTCTTCTTCAATTTCCTATTCTTTTTGTGCCACAGTCCCAGATGTAGCATAGTGTTGTCATGAATGATCTTGTCCAATCTTCTTTGCTCCTTTAATGCTTCATTTTCATTTTTAATATGTCTATTTAAAACCTCCAACTCAAAGACTTCTTGTTTCAACGATTGGACTAGAGCTTCTTGTGCTGTGTGAGGCTGAGTGGATGAAGTGCTGGGACCCGTGGCTGTTCTTTCTAAGGATTATATGTAATCATACACCTCTTGCTGCTTTGGATCTATCTCGGGTGTCGTTTTCCTTGGGCTGTCCCCAAAATGCTGTGGAGGAGAATTGACTTCAAAATCTGGCCGAAAAGGACTCACGTCAACATCTTGAGGACTAGTTTCAACGTTTGGCTGAGAATGAGATGGACTACGGCCAGCTGGAGTTTGTTCAGGTGTTCCTTCTCCCAAATCAATAAAATGGGGTCCTTTTGTTTGTGCTTTCCTCCACTTTCCTTTAAGCCTACTACTTCTTCTTACATGCTGTGGATTACTGTCTTTTTCCTTCTGTTTTTCTTTTCCTTTCTTTTTGGCCATAGCTGACTGTTCCTGAAGGTGAACTAGTCTCTCAGATAATACTTGATGGTATTCTTCTGAGGAAGGGGTTTGATGCACAGCCTCAATGCTTCTTTTCTCTTTTGATTTTGTTGGCTTTTTACCCTCAGCCTTTTCCTTCCTCCTTTTAGAAAGTCTTTCTTCTCTACTAGTTCTTTCAACTGTGTTAGTAGGAGTGCTTTGTGTTTTATCATCTATTTTCTTTCTTCTATTTCTTTTTGATGTACTGCCTTCAGGGGTTTCTTGGGGTTCTTCAAAGAAATTTCTAATTAAAAACTGCTCCCAGGTGTCCTTTCTCTCCTTTAATTGTTTTTCTATCAAGATTTTCACAAGACCATGGTGATACAAATGTGGTTCTACGTCCCCCAGATGCTTTTGGATGGTTAGAGACATCTTTTTCAAGCTGTTTAGTAAAAATTATGGCAGATTGAGGGACTGGATGTCTAGGAAATTCATCAACAGTCGGGTATGATACATGTACATTGATCCAAAACGTCCCTCACAAGTGATAAACTTTTGAATAATCAACAGTAAACTGGCCCACTCTTCGTTTAAAGCATGAACAGGAATTCCCTTTTTGAAAATGGTGACATCCATACCTAGGTTACGTAGGATCACTCTCCAGGCTTCCTTGCCAATGCTCTTGTTCTTGAACTAGCGTTCACCTTCTTGAGGGAGTTCTGTAGCAGCTGATATGGATGCCTCAGTCACTGTAAATTTGAGGTCCCAAATTTCTACCTCCAGACCATTGAAAGACCTCGCAAAAGTTTTTGTTACCTCCTTATTGCAGCCTTTAAACTTTTGAATAAACCGAAGCCATTTTGCCTTTTTCAATATGTCTTTGACTGGCGGGTATCCTTCCATAAATTTGGGTCCCTCTGGTTCTGTCCTCAACAACTGACCCATCCTACCTTCTGTTCTTTAAAAATCGTCTGCGTGAGGAGGGTTTAGCGGAGGTAAGACGGCTGAATTAGAGGAAATGAACAGGTTTTATGAAGGAGACCAGTGACTGTAAGCGGATATCAGAGAATAGGTACACGGAATGAAGCGGAACAGAGAACAAAATGGGGTGAAGGCTTATGTGAGCACGGTGGAAATGCAGCCGTGAGGTCAATAGAACAATAGGGGGAGTAAAGTGCATCCGGTAGTATTTAAAATTGGGTGGCCACAGAGTAGATGCAAGCACATTTATGCAATGGCTATGGATTTTGTGCGGCTGAGAGAAGCCGTAGTCAAATCAACTACGTTCCATAATTACAGGTGGAGTGTCAAAGTATAGCCGAACACGAGTGAAGACCGGAGGCTTGATTATGAGGCCATTCAAAAATGAATGCAAGGATTGTGGGGGAATCGTATAGAGATCATGGTACGGTTATGGGGTTATCAACGCAATCATTGCATATAATGGAGCTATGGTTTATAACTATGTAAAAATGTGCTTGAACTCCATTTGAAATAAATTTCTACTCATACCTTGGAATTATTTCCATTTTTCATTAGTCTTCAATTAGTTGCTCCTTATTGATGCTTTTGAATGCCTCATGTCTTCATAATATGTCCTCATACCTGCATTTTATTTCATGATTGTTGAACTAACATCTGACTATAAATTTAAAAAAAAACAGAGTGGTGGCTGCAGAAACTGCTTCTGGCTGCGGAAAATGGTGTCAGCTGCGAAAACTAACACATCAATTATTTGGGTGAATGGAGATGGACAAATGATAACTGACTGAATGAAAATGGTCATGAAAGAAAATTTTTATTGGTGAAATGAAATGAAATAGATGAAATGGAGTGAAATGAAATGAAGTGGAGTGGAATGAAGTGGAATGAAATGGAGTGGGTTGTTATAAAACTTGTGAAATGAGAGAGAGAGGGAATTTTTTGGAAAATATAGGGTGTCAGGTGTTCCTGATTTTCACCCTACATTTTCTGTATAAGACTGCCAATCAGTGATTGGTTTTCAGGCTTATACAATTTTTTTTTTTTTTTGAAACTGAAAAGAACAAAGGTTAGGCTGGTGGAGAAGAAGGATTCTTCTTCACCAGCCTTATTGCAGAATTATCTTGAAACATTTTGACAAATTCCTCTTTTGAAAGTGGCTTATGATAGATCTTCAATTTGTGGCCATTCACAATAAGAGGAGTTTGAGATTCATCAATGGTCTTGATTCTTACCGCTCCATTGCTAAAGATCTTGTCAATCTCATATGGCCCAAGCCAATGAGTCTGAAATTTTCCTTTAAAATATTTAAACTTGGAATCAAATAGCAATGCCCAATCTCCTTCTTGAAACTTCTTCTCTTTGATGTATTTTTCATGCCATTTAGCTCTTTGATATTGAACTAGATCATTTCTTAGAATTGCCTCTTGTCTGATCTCATCTAGCTCATTCAACTGCTCCATTCTATGCTTTTGGGCTTCTGATAGATCCATCCCCAATTGAACTGCCATCTTGAAGGTTTTGACTTGGAACTCAATGGGGAGCAGGACTTCTTTCCCATAAACAAGTTCATAGGGAGAATGTCCTGTTGTATTTCTCCATGTAGTTCTGTAGGCCCACAAGGCTTCAAGAAACCTTTCTGCCCAATCTCTTATGTGTATATGAGCAGTTTTGGTGATGATACTTTCGAGAAATTTGTTTGTAGACTCCACTTGACCATTTGCTTGCGGATGGTAAGGAGTAGATCTTCTGTGCTTGATTTTGTATTCTTCCATCAGCTTCTCCACCAGGTTGGATGTGAATTGGCTTCCCTGATCTGTCACAATTTCTCTTGGAACACAAAAGCGAGTAAAAATATCCTCATAAAGAAAATTAACAACTGAATTTTCAGTAGCAGACACTAATGTTTTGGCTTCCACCCATTTAGTAACATAATCAGTACAAACCAATATATACTTCTTTTGCTTAGATGGTGGATTAATAGGTCCAATGAAATCTAAAGCCCACTTTTCAAAGGGTTCGATGAGTACCTATGGTTGGAATGGAATTTCATTTGAAAGGGTAGGTTTCCCTACTCTTTGGCAGCTGTCACACCTTTTGACATATTGTTTTTCATCTTTGAAGAGGGAAGGCCAACAATATCCTAAAGAGAGGATTTTATAGGCTATCCTTTTTTCAGAAAAGTGTCCACCGCATGGTTCATCATGACATGCCTTGAGGATATCAGGTATTTCATCCTCCCTGACACATCTTCTGATCACAAGATCTGGCCCTGTTTTAAACAATTCGTTAGAAATCCATGAATATTTTGAACTTTCTTGAATAATATTTCTTCTTTTACTTGGAAATAAATGTGGAGGCAGTTTCCCTGTAACCAAATAGTTAGCAATATCTGCATACCAAGGGGTCTTAGTAGTTACTGTAAACAAGTATTCATCGGGAAACTTATCCTCTACAGGAGAATCTTCTTTAGTATTCTGAATCCTAGACAAGAAATCAACGACTGTATTTTGTTTCCCTGGTCTATCCAACACAATAATATTGAATTCCTACAAAACTAGGAGCCATCTTGTCACTCTACCATTAGTAACAGGTTTGTTCATTAGATATCTAATCGCAGAATGATCAGTATGAATAAAAGTTTCATAGCCTGTTATATAATGTCTAAAATTATTGATTGCATGAACAACATCTAAAAACTCTTTTTCAGTTACAGTATAGTTCAACTCAATGGGAGTCAAATTTTTACTGGTATAGTAAATGGCATAAGGGACTAAATCCTTTTCACCCAACACAGCTCCTAGAGCTATATCTAAAGCATCTGTAGAAATATGGAAAGGGTGTTTCCAATTTGGTCCTCTCAATATAGGCGCTTCAAATATTCTTGTTTTCAAAGTTTCAAAGGCTTATTGGCAATCAGGATCCCATTTCAATTCACAGTCTTTTGTAAGCAGTTTGAAGAGTGGAGATGCTATTTTAGTGAAGTTTTCTATAAATCTTCTATAGTATCCAGTAAATCCTAGAAAACTTCTAACATCTCTTTGACAATTTGGAATAGGCAACTTGGACATGACTTCAACTTTTGATCTATCAACCTTAATCCCATCTCCTGAAATATGATGCCCCAAAACAATACCTTCAGTAAACATCATAAAGCATTTTTCATGGTTTAATGAAAGGTTTGTTTCTTTACATCTTATAGGGACTTTTCCCAAATTTTCTAATGCCTCTTCAAATGAATTACCATAAAATGTAAAATCATCCATATAAACCTCTACACAATCATGGATTAGATCAGAAAAAATTCCTAGTACTGCTCTTTGGAATGTTGCGGGTGCATTACATAACCCAAAAGGAAGCACTCGATAGGCAAAAGTCCCCCATGGACAGGTAAATGTGGTCTTTTCTTGATCTTCAGGTGGTGCCTGAATTTGATTATAGCCACTAAAACCATCCAAAAATGAAAAGTACTTTTTGCCTGCTAATGTATCTAATACCTGATCGATAAAGGGAAAAGGAAAGTGATCCTTCAAAGTTTCTTTGTTCAATTCCCTGTAATCAATGCATACCTTCCATTTACCATTATTTTTAGGTACTATAACCAAAGGAGAAACCCATCGGCTATCTAAAATTGGATAAATGAAGTTTACATTGAGTAGTTTTTGGAGCTCTTCTTTCACTATCTCCCTAAGGTTTGGATTCATCCTTCTCTGAGGTTGTTTGATTGGTATGCTGTTTTCCTCAATATAGATATGATGGATGCAAGTCTTAGGATCAATACCTTTCATGTCAGTATACTCCCATGCAAATGTAGTAGAATGTTTTTGCAAGATTTTGGTTAGTTCCTCCTGTTGTGACTTTTCCAAATTTTTGTTGATATTTAATGTTTTTCCTGGAAAAATCTCAATGGTAGAACTACCGAACTCTTCCATAGAGTAAAGAGACATTTGTCTTGATGATAAATATTCAATGTCAGATTCCAACTAAAATTGTGTGGGGTCATATTCTGAAGATGTCTCAAAATTTTCTAATGTGTTCAGAATTTGACTATCCTCACTGATTTCAGAAATGGTAAAGACAAGTTGTATAGTGTCCTCATCATCAACCCATTCATTGTCTCCTACTTCTGTGATTGCTTTTGCTGGAGGATACAAATTGAATTTCTTTGTCGAATTACCTTTAGAAATGTACATATCCCCAGATCTACAACTAATAAAAGCATCAGCTGTGGCTAGCCAAGGTCTTCCTAAGATAAGTGGGTGCCCTCCTAGATTACTCTTGGGAGTCAAAATCATAAAATATACCGGATATTCCCAAGAATCTAAGGAGACTGAAATATCTTCTAATACACCATCTGGTTTAATAATTGATCGATCTGCAAGTTGCAGTAAAGTAGGTGTAAAAAGAAGATTAGGAAGTTTTAGCTGTTCCATAGTCTGTCTACTCATAATGTTGATAGCAGCCCCTAAGTCAATCAATGTGTTTGGAATTTCTATCGCATTTATATGTGTCTTGACAATTGGACTACCTGGATCTACATACTTCTGCATGGTAATTTTTCCCATCATGATATCTGCAATTTTTCCTACCAGGTGGATTCTTCTTGTATCTCTTGGTTTCCTTCCTAGTCTTTTGAGACTCAACTCCTTTATTGTTTTTGCTAGAATAGGAATCTCTCTAATGGCTTGTAGCAAGGGAATATTGATACAAACATTCTTTAATTCATCTAGAAAATCATAGTTAGGCAAAAAGATTTGTTTTTCCACCCCTTTATCAATTTTTAATCTTTCAGGGAAAGGAGGTTTGGATGAAGATGTAGGTTGCTCAACTATAGGAGTTGTGGGGGTTAACTTTTCTTTCTCTTTTTGAATGTTTGAGTTTTGAAGAGATGCTTCCTCAAAACCCTTATTGAATTTAAGAGAGTCCTTTTTATAGGTATCTTTCTCTTGGACATCTATAGAAGGTTTTTCTAAAACTCTACCAGACCTGAGTTGTACATCATTGAGAGGAACAATCATATAGGTAGGAAATTGTTGTCCTTCTATCATGTAAGTATTCTGAGGATTTTTATTGTTAGGATTTGGAAATGGCTGAGCTAGAAGTTGATTTGTCTTTTGTTGGAATGGAAGCATGAGTTGAGGATTTGTATTTTGTTGAGAAGGTTGTTGTTGTGGAAATGGCAATGGAAGTTGTAGATTTGGGTTTGGAAGTTGTGGAGTTTGTTGATTTTGAAAAGATGGAGGATATTGATAAAATTGAGAAAATATCCCATAAGGATTTTGCATACCTTGTACCCATGACTGATATGAATTTTGAGGTTGGGGCCAAGGTTGTTGCCAAGGATTCCAATTTGGTGGGGGTTGAAGATTCATAGGGTTGCTAAACCCTTGAGTTTGTTGCCCCTGCCAAGGTCTTCTTGCAACAAAACAGAGAGATTCTACTGAATTTGGATCTTCTTGAAAGATAGCTTTGAGTCCAGGAATTGAAGGACAATCCTTGTTCTCATGATTCTCTGAGCAAGTCATACATGTTTCTACAACTTTTTCATCCAAGGGACATTCCCTTAAAGCATGTTTCTTCCTACATTTCGAACAAAAGATGGCTAGAGCATCAGTTTCTGCTTTATGCTTGTTTTGAATTTTAAGGGTGTCTAGTTGTTCACTAAGGCTCCCTAAGATATCAGCTTTGAATTCATCAAGCATATTTCCAATCTCTGCCCTACTTACTGATCCAGTTGCAGATTTGTTTGCCCTGATAAGAGAAGGATCTCTAGGCCCTTTTCTTGTTTTAGATTTTCCCCTTGAGAGATGGACACATAGTTCTGCTATGTCACGAAGTGGAAGTTGAGAAATGTCTCCTTTCCCCATCATGTTTAAAATATCTATCCATTCATCTCTAATGGCTTTTAATATAAGGGCTTTCAAAGTTTCCTCATCTAAGTTTCTCATCTTTTCTCTTTTTAAGTTGTATTGAAATATTTCAAGTAAATCCTCCAAATTTTCATCTTCTTTTTGCACCATTTTGAATACCTCATCCTTGTGATTGGTGGGCATGCAATAGTCCAGGTATCTGTCAAAAAATGTTTGTTTCATATCATTCCAAGTCCTAATAGATTGGGTGACTAATCCCATGAACCATTTCAAAGCGGCTCCCTTCAATGTTGAAGGAAACAGTTTGAGTTTTTGAGAGTCTTCCATATAGTCATAGGTTCGGCACACGACTTCAAACTCAAACAAAAATGTTTCAGGATCCTCACTTCGCAATCCATAAAAGTTGGGGAGGACAGATGGTGAGATGTTTTTCGTCGTTGTATGAGTTTCCTCATCAACTATAGGGAATCCAAACGAGTTGTCTCCTTCCCTATTTCTTCCATTATTTCCTCGTCCTCTACCTCTACCTCTACCTTCGAATCCATCTACTACTTCCTCTGTCATGATAGTTTCTTCAGAGTCCTCAGAGTCCTCTGGTTCTTCTATCAAGGGAGGATGAGAGGGAGTTTCTTCCTTTTCTTCTTCAGGTGATTCTACTTCTTTAATTACAATATGCTCTCCTGTAGAAGTAAAGAAAGGGTCTTCTTCTAAATGAGATTTGGTAGATGGTGTAGGAGAATCCTCTAATTCAACTGCTCCTTGAATTCCAGGAATCTTAAGGCTAGGGGTAGATGGTGGTGAATCTTGTCTATGCCTTGAAGAAGATGGAGTTGTGAAAATCGAACTCTTGGCTCTAGCTATAAACCTTCCCCTAGAATCTCTTTCTCTATGCATGTCATTTCTTTTTTATTTTTAAGTTGGGCTAATAATTCTCTTTCTGATCTTCCAGGTCACACTAGGTGCAAGAAGAGAGCATACTTAAGAAATTATTGAACCAATAACTCTCTTTTCCGATCCTCCAGATCACACTAGGTGCAAGAGGAGAGCATACTTCAAGAAGTTATCAATTTTTCCCTTCTTTTTATTGATTTTTTTTTAAAGAAATTAGCTACCTAGTTACACTTCCCCGGCAACGGCGCCAAAATGTTTGGTCAATTTAGTGTGTCCTAAATTGCTACATTAATTTGTCAATCCGGGATTCGTAAGATGATGAAGTGTGGCGCACTATATGTGCAAGATAACCTATCTCTTACTTTTTGTCATTTTTGGGTTTTTTATTTATCTTGGGGGTTTTTATCTTGGTTGGTTTCTTAATGTGAGATGGAAATTCTAAAAGACAAGTATGGATATAAATGTTCAAGGCAATGATGTCCTTTATAATGATTTCCCAAACTTCAAAATTCAAAATGGTTTTAAAACATGCAATGAAAAAATTAATTCCTAAAAGAAAATGAAAATGTGCCACTATACTAGTCAAAAAAACAGTGAACTATTGATCATGAAACCCATTACCCTTGCTACTGTCTAAATACAAAAGAAACTGTGCTCAAAGAAATCCAAGAATTGCAAGCAAAGTAAAGCTAAAAACAAATTACATCAACTCATATTCTGACCCCTCACCATTAGTCTCGCTATGGCTTTCGGAGGTAATCATAAACAACTTGAGCAATCTGATATCTAATTTGCAGAAAAATAAACTAATATCAAATTACACACTCATACTTCAATCCCTCACCATTATTCTTGCTATGGCTTTCAGAGGTAACTGATAATGACATGAGCAATTTAATATCTAACTTGCAGAAAAATAAACTAATATCAAACTACACACTCCTACTTCAATCCCTCACCATTAGTCTCGCTATGGCTTTCGGAGGTAACTGATAATGACATGAGTAATTTGATATCTAATCTAACTAATAAAGCAAATGTACAAAACTGAAATAAATAAAACAGTGCTGGAATTAAAAGCTAAGAAAAATAAATCAGCAGAAGGACATTAGTCATTGTAAAACTATGTGCAAATGCCCGGGCTGCCTACTGTAATCTGGAACAAAGACACTGATCAGTTAACAGCAGTATAAAGCATGAAAAATTATGGACAGAAATAAAACGTTAATACTATAAGAGATGTAATATATACATGTGAATAACTATGACATAATGAACGTAAGGAAATAAAGCATGAAACTATACAGAAATAAACAAAACCTTGGCGTGTGCAGGGGCCCTTTGCACAATCCTCGGGGAACAGCTATCAACCATGAATTATGCTTATGAACAGAGTCTTCTCATGTATTCAAAACGCAGTCATAACAAGGAAATACTGTCACGACACAGTGGGCTTTCTTTACAACAAAATTACATTACAAAAAGCTAGCTACTATGCATATGAGAACGCATTATTCATAACAGAGGATGACATAACTACTTTCCTACAATCTGCGCTAATAAAAGACACGTGAACAACCACGTTCAGAAATCTAGCATTATGGCTACCGTGAAGATTAAATCTATGGAGGGTGGCTGTTGGATTCGGCTTATGGAGCAGTTCACAGGTGTAGATATGTCCCCTGAGATTTAGGAAAGGCCACGCAAGTCTTCAAGTGGTGAAAAACGGAGTTTTGTCACCGTAGGACTCTTAGGTTGACCACCGCTTGACTAACTTTGACCACGACCTTCTTTGGTGAATTTGACTGAGCCAATAGGACTCGGTCCATATCCATGTCATTTCCAACTTGCCCATGTGGCTTGATTTGCCTGAAGACACCTGCAATATAGACTTTAACAAAATGGCTGCGGAAAGTTGAAGCAGCTGCAGAAAGTGACAAGATTCTGCAGCTCAATGAGCAAAAATCTAATTCAAACAATAGACACAAAACATAGTTAAAAACCACTTTAAATGCTCTTTTATGATTAATATGCAATTATGTTGATGACTTAGGAGGTCCAGGTAAATGGAAAAAGTCTAGAAAGGTGTATAGGAAAGATGCAAGTTTGGGACTCAACATACCCCCACTGTGAAGGTGTTGCATGTCCCCATGCAACCAAAATTTTGATCATCCTCCTTCAATTAATATGCCCTGATACCTCTGCCAGTACATCCAGTCCTCTTCTCCTCTTTCTTGGTGCTTCTAACATCCTGGGCTTCTTCATCAAGCATTTGAATTTGAGATTAATCAGTGCTCTACTTATCTTCTTGCATTTCTTCTTCAATTTCATGTTCTTTTTGTGCCACAGTCCCAGATGTAGCATAGTGTTGTCATGAATGATCTTGTCCAATCTGCTTTGCGCCTTTAATGATCCATTTTCATTTTTAATATGTCTATTTAAAACCTCCAACTCAAAGAGTTCTTGTTTCAACAATTGGACTAGAGCTTATTGTTCTGTGTGAAGCTGAGTGGATGAAATGCTGGGACCCGTGGCTGTTCTTTCTAAGGATTCTATGTAATCATACAGCTCTTGCTGCTTTAGATCTATCTCGGGTGTCGTTTTCCTTGGGCTGTCCCCAAAATGTTGTGGAGGAGAATTCACTTCAAAATCTGGCCGAAAAGGACTCATGTCAACATCTTGAGGACTAGTTTCAATGTTTGGCTAAGAATGAGGTGGACTACGGCTAGCTGGAGTTTGTTCAGGTGTTCCTCCTTCCAAATCAATAAAATGGGGTCCTTTTGTTTGTGCTTTCCTCCACTTTTCTTTAAGCCCGGTGCTTCTTCTTACATGCTGTGGACTACTGTCTTTTTCCTTCTGTTTTTCTTTTCCTTTCTTTTTGGCCATAGCTGACTGTTCCTGAAGGTGAACTAGTCTCTCAGACAATACTTTATGGTCTTCTTCTGAGGAAGGGGTTTGATGCACAGCCTCAATGCTTCTTTTCTCTTTTGATTTTGTTGGCTTTTTACCCTCAATCTTTTCCTTCCTCCTTTTAGACAGTCTTTCTTCTCTACTAGTTCTTTCAACTGTGTTAGTAGGAGTGCTTTGAGTTTTATCACTTGTTCTCTTTCTTCTACTTCTTTTTGATGTACTCCCTTCAGGGGTTTCTTGGGGTTCTTCAAAGAAATTTCTAATTAAAAACTGCTCCCAGGTGTCCTTTTTCTCTTTTAATTGTTTTTCTATCAAGATTTTCACGAGACCATGGTGATACAAATGTGGTTCTACGTCCCCCAAATGCTTTTGGATGGTTACAGACATATTTTTCAAACTTTTTAGTAAAACTTATGGCAGATTGAGGGTCTGGTTGTCTAGGAAATTCATCAACAGTCGGGTATGATACATGTACATTGATCCAAAACGTCCCTCACAGGTGATAAAATTTTGAATAACCAACAGTAAACTGGCCCACTCTTCTTTTAAAGCATGGACATGAATTCCCTTTTTGAAAATGGTGACATCCATACCTAGGTTACGTATGATCAATCTCCAGGATTCCTTGCCAATGCTCTTGTTCTTAAACCAACGTTCACCTTCTTGAGGGAGTTCTATAGCAGCTGCTATGGATGCTTCATTCACTGTATGCTTCAGTCACTGTATGCTTCAGTCACTGTATGCTATGGATGCTTCAGGCTTCCTCAGCATTCGTCCTCAGCTCTTGCAGAACAACATTTTTCCTCAGCATTCGCCCTCAGCTCTTGGAGAACAACATTCACCCTCAGCTCTTACAAAATGGTAAGTTCTTACTGCAGGCCCTTCCTCCTATAGTAGGGTTGACTCTATTTGGGTTTTTTTGGTCAATTCCATTGGATTGTGTTAGGCTGTAGGGTTCTCTCTAGATTTCAAGAATCAAGATTCAATACCCTCTATTATCTTCATCACCCAATACAAGATTTAAATTTTTCCCAAAGAAACGCTTATTAATTTGGTAGCCATTATTTATCCCTGCTTTAAAAACCCTACATTTAAATGAAAACAAGCATTGCATTTCAACTACAAAAATCTATTAGTGTTCAAATGTACATGTGTACTACATTAACGTCTGATATCACGCGCGCATTCTCCCTCTGCTCTTGCAGAACAACATTCACCCTCAGCATTTGCCCTCAACTCTTGCAGAACATCATTCACCCTTAGCATTCGCCCTGAGCTCTTGCAGAACAGCATTCGCCCTGAGCTCTTGCAGAACAGCATTCGCCCTCAGCTCTTGCAGAACAGCATTCGCCCTGCATTCACCCTCAGCTCTTGCAGAATAGCATTCACCCTTAGCTCTTGCAAAATGGTAAGTTCTTATTGCAGGCCCTTCCTCCTATAGTAGGGTTGACTCTATTTGGGTTTTTTTGGTCAATTCCATTGGATTTTGTTAGGCTGTAGGGTTCTATCTAGATGTCAAGAATCAAGATTAAATACCCTCTATTATCTTCATCACCCAATACAATATTTAATTTTTTCCCAAAGAAACACTTACTAATTTGGCAGCCATTATTTCTCCCTGCTTTAAAAACCCTACATTTAAATGAAAACAAGCTTTGCATTTCAACTACAAAAATCTATTAGTGTTCAAATGTACATGTGTGCATCACTTCTATAGGGTATTCCTTTTCCACTTTCACATTATCCAAGAATGTGTGCATTATAGTTCATATTTTTTGTGATTTAGATTATCTTGAAGAAGGAAAGGTAAGTTATTTCCCATGGAAAAAGAAGGTTTTCCCCTTTTATAGGTTGTTTGGACTTACGTGGAAAAATTTATGGTATGTCTTTCATATTATGTAGTTTAAATTTGAATTAACAGATTATTCTACATGAAAATATAATTACCTATGTGATGTCCTTCATCACTAATTAAAATTATAGGGTTTCAATTTCCTAGACTGTAACTCATCTGATGCTAAATTCTAGGTTCTCATTGGTGGATCACTCTTCCATTGATTTCTTTTCCCTCTGGATCTCGTCATACTTTAAAAGTCATCAATGATACATATATTATTTCAGGCATCCCAAAAGGCTTTATAGTAGAACATACTGTGAATTTTTTTTGACACTTGAGGATTCTTTTTAGAACTGCAACGCGGTCTATGCTATCGAGTTATATACCAAGAAACTTGTCCTTAATAACAACACTATGAGGTAGGTTCAACCAGTTTGAACTTCTTGGGACATAACATATGAAGTTGTGTGATGAATCCATATCACAGGTCTATTATGGTGACAAAAGTGAAGACACGTAATGATAGTTATTATGTTAACATTAATAGAAACATTTTCAAAATTATCCATGCTATCAAGATGTCAAAATTCCAGGCATTAGGTGTCAATACTCGTAGCTAATAGATAATAATAATAATATAAAAAAATCACAACTTTATTCTTGAAATATGATTGTTACACATTGGTAACCTAGTTCATGAGTTACTATCATGCAAATACTACAAAACAAACTTAAAATATAAATTAAACCAACATGAGAATCCAACTAAGGGTTTCTTGACAAAATCATGCCATAACCTGGCATTTTGAAACCCAAATTTGAATCCATCATAAGTAATACAATGCAAACTCAGATGGATTTTCAATGCATGTTTACATGCTACACTTATTCTCTGTCTAGATATAATTTTTGAAATGGAACCATTAGTCAAGCCCACAATCTTTTTTATGTGAAAAATTTCAGCTCTATTTGAGCTCTTTTTTGCTCCAGCACCTCCATAAACATATGCAAACATATATCATGATCTTGGAATTCCATTACATATGTATGTGCCAATGTTCCATAATCATGCCCCATCATCAATTTAAGAAATTTCCATTGAATATCAAATTATGGAGGGGGAGAACTTTTTGCTGCAACATTTGGCTCAAAATCAGGGACCATCTCCGTATGAGGTGAATGAGAACTATAGATATTTGAAGAAGTAGATTAGTGCCTTTTCCTCTGGCCATGGAGTCATATACAGTCATCCATCACAAAAATTTGTCTTTGTTCATTCTCACCTTGAAAGTTGCAAAAATTCATGCCCTAATTGAAACAACACTAAATTTGAAAGATATAATAAAAATGCAAGCTAGAAGTGCCCTATTAATACAAAGGCAAAACCTTCCTACCTATCATAACTGAGATAAATTTTGGTTGAATAGGAAACATGATATTGCCAATGGAGTTGATCCAACAACTTGTTAAATGTATGGGACTAAATCATGCATTTGATTTCCAGGGAAACATGCGCATGAAGATAAAAAGTGCAGAATTAATGGAAAATCCATACATGCCACTTATGAAAACTACACCGAAAGGTCAAAAAATACTTAAGGCCTTAACTTAATTTGAATCCAAAAATGACAAAACAGGATTAGTGAAAACACGAGAGTGGCGTGGGTGAACAACATAAATAAAAAGTGAAGATACCTTTCCCCAAGATGCCTTTGTCACCATTGTATAAAAACATGTTTTCCTTTCCATTTATACATGCAAGTGAATGCATTATAGGTATGGTGTTTTCCCAGAATAGGAGAAGCCTACTTAAATATATCATTCATGGAGTGAATGTTTCCTTGACCCAGAACCTCATTGAAACTTATCACTGAATTTGATGTTGGGATGGGATTGTAAAGATAACAACCTCTTCATTCCTACAAACTAGATTCCTTCCTGGAGTTAGGACACAGAGTATTGAATCAAAGTTGTAGTTTCTAACTTCTTTTATTGGTTCATCAATCTTGAAATTCAGACATTGCATGTCTTCATTGCTTCATGTTTGAATAATTTGCATCATATCATACAATAGGAAATTAGGAATTATGATTATTATTACTTTATGGATCCGTTAAGTTACTTTTAAGTTTGCATGGTTTAGTGTGAAATTATTCTAGTGTGCCCCTAGGCCCAGGTGAAGGAATGCCAAGGACTGAGAACCCTAGTTTTTAAATGGTATTGTTTCTTATACCCCAAAACCCCTCAACATCACTTCTTATTAGTTCTTAACAATAGTGTTATAAACAATTTGAGAATTGATATAGCAAAATCTCGCACTTCTCAAGATAAAGCCCTAAAGCTAAAGTGTGATACCATGTGTAATTCAATAGCCCCATTGTCACCTCACCAACCTCTTTTCACTTCGTGCTAGCTCTCCTCCAACTCAAGGGGGGTTCTCCCTAGTAGATGTTAGGGATCTAATGGCCCAACCAAACCAAGTCAAGAGCCCCCTAACTCTCTATGTTTATTACTATCAATCAAAATATTGAAAAATAGGATCAAACATGCATCCTGAAGATAAAATTGCCAGGGTATTTTTGGGTAATTTCAAAGGGAAAGTCCCCAAACACATATAATCAAGGAATTATAACGTGATTTAAAACATTAAATATCAAAAAAATCGTTTAAAGGATATTGAAAGGAAAAAGGTGATGGAAGATAGAAAGTGCCTTACTTAAATGCTCTAAGGATTTTTCAATAGTTGCTCTAAAAGCTTCACTTCAAGGCCCTTCAAGATCGTCTCCAACAATGCTATACCATCAGCTTCAACAATGTTGCTCCAAAAATGTCCTCAAGGTCTTCACAACAAGTTTACTAGAAGTTGCTCCAACAATTTATTCAATAAGGTCTTCATTGTCAACTCGTCTCTTGTTTGGGTGCCTTAATGTGCAATGACATGTTTCCAGGACTGAATTCAATGCAAGGCATATTTGTAACTCTAACTCTGTCTTCTGGTGTCTTATTAGAAATTATTTCAGTTTTCATTTTTTGTTTTCAAGTTAGATATTGTTTTCAAGTTTTTACATTTATAATTTTATTGCAATGTGGCAGACTGATTAGAGCAGTGCAGGAACAACCCCGAGACGGGATGATCGCGGAAAGAGGCCAGCAGAAGAACATGTAAAGTGCTAGAATTTCTCTATCTTCAGGTATTTTAGTTATTTACATAATTGAAATAATATTAATTTTGTTCAAATATGCAGACACCTAGCCATGGTATGCCTGATGATTCCCTCTTTGAGGAAGAGCTTTCTTCATCCCTATCTCCAGTGTTCTTGTTGCAAAAAAAGGCACGAAATGCAAGGTCGAAATTTAATACTTTGATAGACGCACCTCAAACACCTGAAATAGAAGAGAGGATAAAACATCTTATGAGCCAGCTAGAAAGATATCAAGTAATAATAAAAATTCAAAAGGATATTTTTTTTGTTCTGCATGAGATGAATTGTGATAGTTTGATTTTTAATTTTTACATTGACTAAACTAACAAAAAGTTCTTTTGTATGTAGCATTTACTGGCACTTGCTGAAACCGGTGTTGGTGGTAGTGGGACACAAGGGCAAGATATTGCCCAACAACCCTCTTGTACACCTTCTACTCCTTTAGGTGCCAGGCAAGAAACACACCCTGCCCAAGCGGACACCCAACCAACCGCTGAACGTGTTGGCAATGATGAGGCTGATATGGCCAACTACATTATTGTGTTTCCTGGAGCTACACGTGTCAGCTCCACAGGGATCATTAATGGCACGTTGTTGGTGAACGATGAAGGTGTCCCTATAAAGCATGTACAACTCCCAGGTAAATTTTAATATTTTAACTATTTCATGTACTTTATCTAAAACATATTTATCATGATTTTTATTTTTAAATTAATGATAATATCTTCTTCTTCTTCTTCTTCTTCTTCTTCTTCTTCTTCTTTTCTGTGTGGGAAACAATGAGTTCTACAAGTTTCTGGAGAGCCATGCGTTGGTAATTTTTGGCCCAACCATATGCACAAGGTGGAATTCCCAGAATTCCAACCTAAAAAAAGAACTTCTAGATTATCTAGAAGCCCTTTTTGGGGTCGGCACATTTGACAGAACAGCGGTGGCTCGAGTAGCCGGCAAATATTTGAAATATACTAGGGACACCTATAGGACGCAATTGCAATTTAACCCTAGATATGAGCGTCCTCTCGCAGTTCCAGAGAGTGAGTGGAGAGCACTCATCCATGACAGAAAAGAGAAAAGGGAAAAGAAAGAAGGAAAAATGCCAACTGGATCCGCAAGGTAAATTACAACTTTAATTCAATAGCTTTAATTTTCTCTATGTCTAAAATAAAAGTGTGCTACATCATATCTGACTTCAATTTTGTTGATGCTAGGTTGCCTGACACCTCAAAGGCAACCAAAGCTAGGATTGAGAAAAAGGGCCATCACAAGCTAGGCCAGGGCGGCTACTTGAAATTAGCTGCAAGAATTGTAATTAAGTAGCTAAACATCTTATAATTAATTGTATTGCCTTCCAACTTTTTTGTAATCCTATCAAATATTATTAAAAATACACAATCATATGTAATCTAGGGTGATGAATTCAGAACAGAAACTACAGAGGAAGATAAAAATATCACTTTCCATTTCAACTATCAAGCCGTAGTTGAATGTCGCAGAAGCTTGGGGCAGGTCCCAAGATCCAGAATGCCTGATAAGGTAAAACATTAACCTTTCAGTATGTTTTTTTTCATCCATAAATTTCATTTCTAACAACTTTGTTTAAATCAGGGGAGCAGCACTACCGACGAGGAAAATAAACCAGTTTTAGAGCCAGATGTAGATGATCCTCACGTGCAACCTGATCATTGTAGTGGGGACTAGGCCGAAAATGCTACTATCAGTGAGGGCCATGACAGTAATTAATTTCCACTTATAATTTTTTCTAATTATACCTTGATGGTTGTCCTTATAACATTTTTTGTTTAAATGATAGAGAATGTTTCCCTTGAGGATCTTACCACAAGAGAGGAAGACAGGGCAACAGTCCCAACGACGACAACTAGTGCACCAAGTAAATAATCTGATTGCAATTTTTTTTATTAATATTACCGAACTAGTTCAATGATATTTAAAAACTGACAATTAAAATTTAATATTATCTGTTTTTGTAGGTGATGCCCCGTCACTGGATGAGACCAGACATCGTGACTACGCAACTAGGTCAACGACGACAACTGGTGCACTAGGTAAATAATCTCATTGCAATTTTTTTTATTAATATTACCGAACTAGTTCAATGATATTTAAAAACTGACAATTAAAATTTAATATTATCTGTTTTTGTAGGCGATGCCTCGTCACTGGATGAGCCCAGACATCGTGAATACGCAACTAGGTCAGCAGTGCGGGTTGAAAGGCACGAAACAGGAGTAGAGCACGATGATATTGATGATGTAATTAGGAGCTTTAAAAATAGGAAGAAGAAAAAGAGAATTTGACAATGTAAAATATTGTATTATTATAAGACAAACGTTACCATACTTGGAACGTTTTTTTGCGTTATATAAAAAACTCATTTATGATACTATTTTTATGTCAAGCATTAATTGCAATGTTTCCTTGCGTACTTTTTGTTGAATCGTTTTTTTATTAGTTATTGAATATTTTTTTTTATGCTCATGAAAGTAAAAAATGAAATATAGATTGGGTATTGGGGAATTGAGAGTGATGTGAGGGGGGGGGGGGAGGGGCCATAAGAGCTTCCACCTTCACGTGGTTGGCCCTGTTTAGTAGAGAATAATTTATTGGAGCAAACCTCCCTTGATCCAGCGTAGCAACAAAAAAGTCACTGTTGACTTAGTTGCTACTCTTTCAGATCGTGGGAGGCTTGTTCCAAGTTCATGCGACTCCAATAAATTGTTCTTGAAACGAAGAGGAGCTTATTTAGGTATGTTTTGACATTTTAAACATATGTTCTAACATTATCATAAGAATGCATCTTAGAGTAAAAAATACTACATCAATTACTTGTATTTATTGTATAGATAATGATGGATTTTGATTGACTTGGCAGTGTAGGTACAAATCCTCTTGCATCATGAGCAATACAAATTGTCAACTAGGGTCATGTCCAGGATATTTTTTCTTGTGCGCTTGACCAGGTTCGTAATGTCACATTTTGTAAGTTCCTTTATAATTCATAACTCAATATTAAGCTTGTTCATGATTATTATCTAGGTTTTTTGTATGTGTTTTTTCATCTATTTGATTGTAAGCAACTCTACATGTTTCCTGTTGTTCACTATGATTTCTCCCATTACCACTCCCAAGATGAATCTGAATTTATTGTTACATAGGTTACTTTATTGTTACTATGATTTCTCCATTTACGATTTCATAGGTTACATCATGTAAAGTTGTCAATCTCAGGTTGGTGATGAGCTTTACTTCTCCAGATTTGGGGCTTTTCTGATATTTTCTCCCTCATGTCATTCCTGCATCACCTCGTTGTTTGAGCATGCCAATTTTCTACCACTTGTACCAATTGGCACATGTCAATCTCCGAGTGGTGCCACATTTCACCTATTTTCAGTGAGAGTTTAGGGTTTCTCTAACATAGCTTCAGAAATCCGATTCAGTGCCTGCTTGAATATTGTCACATAATACTCATGGTTTGGATTGATGAGCATGTTATGAATGGTTGGTTGATTCATAAGAACCACCCATATAGTCATCTTGAGATATTTCAGAAGTTTTCTCGAGTTTCCTTTTTCACCGTTTCTAGTGGGTGGGATGGTGTGGGGTGATCCATCAATACTGGTGCTCTTGTAGTAGGGAATTTGTTTTGGGGATATAAAGGAGCATTTGATGTAGATATCCCATTGGATGCATTCATAGATGGGCACGAGAGGTCAAGAATTTAAATTAAAAATATGCAACCTCTAGCATGGGAACCTGAAGGCCGCGAGAGACACTGGTTAAAGATTGTTTTGTGCTGGCCTTAATATAGTTGTGATTTCTTTCTATTATCTTAATGCAAATATATAATCCGGTCTCATTAAAATGAGGATTGTGGTTGTATTTCTCTTTGGTTGTTTCTCTCTTAATGCTCCAGAAGTTGCCAAAAGTTTCGATAGTTGTTTAGTTTGCCTGTTACAACTTAAAAGTGGTTCTTAGCAATGGGAGTCATGTTTTTTAAGGTTCATACTAATATGAAGATCTTGTAATTCTATATTCAACATAAGAGAAGATGGCCTCTACTTTGGGCAGTATGACAACAATTGCCACATCTACCTCATTGGGTAACAATGGAAAGGGGAAGAAATTGGGTGCAATGTTTGATAATTATGGCAGACAATTTTCTTCTCTTTCAGTTTTTTCACCCATTTCCTTTAATCGCTCAAGCAGAAGAGGGACTCTGAGATTACGTGACAGAGAGAAGATAGTTAATAAAAGATCTATGGAAAAGGAGTTGTACTTCAACAAGGATGGCTCAGTGACAAAAAAATTGTAGGTCAGAGAAAAAATTATGTTTAAAGGAAGGTCACCTTCACGTGAAACTTCATTGTGGTGGATCTTTCATTGTCCACTTATATTTGATTTTAATGTGTTATTTTAATTTTTCATGGAGGGTTGTTTTGGCATATGGTCTGGCACTCAATTTCACACTTACTGAAATAATTGTCAATTTGTCTTGCAGGCGGTGTGAACAAACTTGCTAATCTTGTTGGAGTCACCCTTGGGGCGAAGGGCAAAATTTTGTCTTGGAGAGCAAGCATGGTTCTCCGAAAATAGTTAATGATAGTGTGATAGTAGCTAAGGAGGTAATTTGTATATGTGTGCTTTGGTTTTCTTTTTAACGTTTTATTAGTTCCCCCTCTTAAATGTCTTAGATTTGGTAGGCATAATTTGAAAACTCAAAGGTGAAAGGAAACATATTTGTTACCCAGTGGTCTACTTGGCCTATGGACTAGCCACATTAGAGTAATGCATAAATCTTTTCACAACAATAAAAGGAAAGGGTTATGGCCGAGTCAAATTTTATTGTTATTGACAATGTAATGAAATGTATCTCAATGCTATGGTTTTGGCCTTTTTATTGGTTGAATTAGAGGACCCAGTTGAAAATATTGGGGCCAAGTAGGCTGGTTTTCCTTTTTGCTAATGGTTTGGTGTATCTAATTGAATTAGTTGCCTAAGGTATTTTTGGTTGCAAACTCCTTTTCATTTTTCATAGAGTATTGGCCTTGTGGAATACATTTGATTGTGTGGTCTTGTTAGATCTACAACATTTGTAGTTGTTTAGTCTTATGGCCAAGGTGCACTTTTATTATGGAAATAGTTGATGCAATATTGTCATTTAATCCTTACTGCAGGGTAGCATGTTGAGAAGTTTCTTGTGAAACATTTGGTATTCAAAATGAAACTTGATCCTATACAACATCATGCAGTTGACTTCAAAATTCATATTCAAAGTGCGCCAGACAATTCTTGAAAATTTTCAAATATTTATGTTGTTTTAAACCATTATCTTTTTCATGTATTGGATGCTGAAAATGTGAAAAAGACTTTGGTATGAAACCAACTGGTGAATAATTTCCAGCAAAACAACCACTTCCAAGACATGATTTAGAATTAGAACATATGTACTTATGAAGCATAGAAAGATATCCTTGATGCATTGTTAATGTTTGGCTAGGGTTATTTTTGGAGAAAATAACTCCTTATTCCTAGAATAGTGATCTTCAATAAAAGTAAATGCTAGAGAAGAGACATCATTGTGTGACACAACAAAACTGATATTGGACCCCTAAGGAGAGCTGGTGTGTCTACAATTGCTCTGTCAGCATTTTCCCTTGGTTTACCCCGTTCTTTTCCTCCAGCCTGAGTCTTAATTGACTTCTTCTTTCTTCGGGTTTATTTATCAAATTCGTAGAAATTCGTAGAATTTGATAAATAAATACTATCCAAAATGGTTGGAATTTAATTTATATTCCCGACTTTATATTATCTCCAAGCCTTATAACCAATGTTTAACTTTCAACACTTTGTATTTATACTCCACGTTTCTTTTTAAATAAATAACTTGTAATGAAATTTCGGCTCTATATTTCACCACCCAGCCTTACAACAATCACGCTCCAAACTTATGCTAATTATCCGCCAATCGTTTAATTAAACAATTTCATTATACTCCGGCCCCACCTATATATATCAATAACCAATCAAACACTCGTATCGTACCTGTCTATCCTCCGCACACCTTAGTTAACCTCCAGGCAAGTTCAACGTGCAACCACCGTCCGATGGCCCTTCTCCAAATCAATGACTCTTGGCAATTTCACACAGCTTCCAACGTCGGGCTTTAACGTGTGATGGTGCGGGTTAAACGGTGGTTTTCCGGGGGTCACTTCACCATGTGTCGCATTCCCTATGGAATCGCTTGCGAATAGGAAATACCGCCTACTCCGCAAAAGAAGTGCGATATGGGCAACCCGCTTTTGTGATTCCGCTCGTGGTTTTGGTACAGGGCTTGACCACGGGTGCAAGTCTGGTTCTGCTATCCTTTTGTTTGTTAACTCATGTCCAATCCTCGGGTCAGGTTCCGAAAGCACAACAATTTTGTCTCTTTATTAAGCAGGATTTTTATATTTGAACAGTGTTCACGACCCCTGTTCTCTACACAAACCTCGCCTTCAGGTGGGGTGAGTTCACAGGGTTATCCAACGATTTACAGTAATTCAAAGACAGAAGAATGGAATTATCAGTACCCAATCGCCTCACAGTTAAACAATTCTTCACAATTAGCAGTTCGATATAATTCAATGGAAACTAAGCTTGGAAATCATTTAACTGGAAACAATTGTTCACACACAGAGGTTTATTGCAAAAATATCCTCTCTACTCTCCTCTTCCCTCTCTACTTTTATTCATCCGAGGAATTACAATTTATATACATAACATATGGCTCTTCAATTCCTCTGAGAGGACCGTACTAGAAATCAAAAGTTCTAATTATAATAATTCAACTAACTGAAACTGTTCGACTCCTACAACTCTAACTAGTCTAAGTAATACAGTCAGCTGAGGTATTGAAACCTAGCTGTTACAACTCAAATGTTTTCGAACCCTCCTAGCCACAACATGTGGAAAAAACCTCCTACATTGCTGGCTAGTGCCTAATGCCCTTGCATCATTGTCTGACATAAAACTATTAACAAAAGTGAACAAGGAATGATTATTAATTATGGCATACTAAGTTGCTTTTCTAAAGAGTAACATTGTAGATAACCTTAAAAACATTTTTTAACTATTTTTGTTTGACCATTTGATTGTGTTTGATATGTAAAACTCATGGCAGCTAGTGTTTCTCCACTCATATTAAATAATTATTTGCAAAAGTTTCTTGTTACTATTACTTTAGAAAAACCATGAAGACTATGAATTTATTTCACAGACACTTCTACCACTTGGCTTGTTGTTTATGTACTTTGAGCTCTACAAAAAAATCTACAAAATTTGTCTATATAAATGACCACAAAAATGTAATACTTACCTTTATATTTCAGTAACCCTGTAATAAATTCTATTGATATATCTTCTAGTATTTGAATATGTATGTGGAATGGTTGAGGTAACCCTAGAGATTTTACTATCTCTCTTTTATTTATTATGCAAACCTGACCTTCTCTTACAAAATTTTGAATATCTTTCTTCATTCCTTCCAAAAGTATATTTTTTGATCCTTTGAGATGTTTTAAGAAACCCTGCGTCCTACCATCAGAGAGACATGGGACTCCCTTAATATTTGTTTATTCAAATATGCTTGAGTGCATAAAAATATTCTACATTTTCACCGAAGTATATCTCTCTTTCACTCCCAATGCTCCATAGAGTTCATCCATCCTTTATAAATTTTAGCTTTTTTTTAGTACTATTGTCATTTTTCCATTATGGCAAGCTTCTTCTAGCCACCTAGGAATAGAAAATGTAATTGGATATAAATTTGAGGCCTCTTCTATTTTAGAAAGAGCATCATGTACTAAATTTTCCTTACCCTTTTTGCAGATTATCTCAAAATTAAAACTTTGCATTTTTTCTCCTTATTTTTGTTAATATTCTAATGAAAATCATAGCTTCAAAAAATACTTTATGCTATCATGGTATATCTTGACTTTAAAGTACCTCCCAATGATATACTATCCCCATTTTTTATTCCATGTAATATTGCTTCCATTTATTTTTCATACGTAGATTTCACCAAATATTTTCTTTGAATTCCTTGCTTTTAAAAGCCAATGATATCCCTTATTGTGTTAATGTTACGTAAATTCCTTGTCTTAGTGCCTCACACTCTACTATGAATGTTTTACCAAAAGTAGGTGCAACCGATGTTGGTGTAGAAGACATGGCATCCATTAAAAGAGAGAATGCCAAAGTAGCCTCATCATTCCATATAAATGATATTTTCATCAAGAGATATGTGAGTGGACTTGAAATGCATGCATAATTCTTAACAAATTATCAATAATATCATGTAAGTCTAAAAAATCTTCTAAGAACCTTGATTTTCTTAAGAATAGGTCATTTTGTAATAGCTTGCATCTTTTGAGGCTCCAACTTCACTCCTTCCTTTAAAACAATATGAACCAAATACTCGAATTCTTATTTCCCAAAAGCACATTTGGATATTTTTACATAAAAAATGATTGTTCTCAATAATTATTTATATAACTTTTCCACATGTTTAGTGTGGTATTCCCATGATTTATTATAAATATGTGTATTATCAAAGAAAACCAACACAAATTTTATAAGATGGGATCAAATAAAATTGTTCTTAAGTCGAGCCCGCCGGACTTCAAACGGCGATAAACCATAATTCAAACCAAATTCGCGTTCCAAAATAGCCTGCTGACGTCGGCCAATTTTGTGACGCGAAAACCAAATGAATTCCGCCCTAATCTTTTTCGGGTCCGAAGTTGGGCTGGCGTATGGAGGGAGAGTTGTGACGCGAATTTCTTATCAAATTTTCCCTAATCTTTTTCGGGTCCGGATTTCCACTGCGCGAGCGGCCCAAACAAAGATCCGCTCCAATCAATTTCTGCCACGTGTCCTCAATAAAAACTTGCCTTGCTCCCGGCTGCGGGTGCATTCGATGGCGTTTAAGGCAATGGGACATGGATGTGGTGATTTCATATCAATCTCATTAAGATTTAACGCTGTTCAATTAATTTCCAAGGTTTTCACATCAAATCGCATTAAATTTTAACACTGTTCAAGATCGGACCTCCACTCCCGTTAGCGATTTTGCATGCTCCAATATGATCCGGCCTTCGGCTCTCATTAATGATCAGAGATTAATTATGACGAGCGTCCTTCGATTGCATTGCATTGATAAAATGGAATTTCGCTATGGTTTTTCAGACGAGCCGGTTGCTGGGTTACACTGCCTGCTCACTGTGATGAGAAGGAGAAGTGGCCAGCTGAACTGCTGCGTAGACCTTGCTGCATATCTTCATTTCTCTCGGTCTGGTCCTTGTCTGTCTTCCTCTGTTTCTTGGAATTCTGCTTCTCCGTCTCCTCTTGTGCCCACTGCTAGTGAGACTGCACCCATGCCTCGCGTGCGTCAAAGGATGCGTTGCCGTAGGGGGAGCACTAGAGGTCAACTCCTGCGCGCTCCCTCCAGCCCCTCAACCGAGTTGTCTTCTGGCCAGTCCAGTGATTATTACGCAGGTCGCTATCCAAATACTAGGAGTGGGCGGGGTCGGGTTGTAGGATCTGGCCACCGTATGGATTCCCCTGCTCCTCGTTTCCTCACCGCTAGTTCACCTTCTCCCACGACGCGCACTGCGCAATTTTCCTTTAATTTCTCTTTCAACCGCCCACGAATTACAGCTTCAGTCACTGTGGTTTTCCGCGAGGAGGCCCAAACAGAGGAAGAATGCACCCGTCTGGTGGGTCTAAGCTCGGAAAAAGCCGGCCAGTATTCGGGCCTTCAGGAGGGGAGCCGTGGCATGAATGTGGAGGTAGCACCTAGCGATCCTGGACCTTCCGAAGGATGGTGCCGAATCGTCGAGGAGCCGGAGGAGTAGTTTGGTTAATTTGTTTTTCTTGCTTCGTGGCCCACTTAATTGGGCTGCTTTTAGATTATTTTACTGTGCTGGACCTTTGTAATATTTTTGAATTCTGTAAATTAAACGTTCAAGACTGGTTTCCCCGTATGAGGGCAGTCTTCTTAATTTTTTGATTTTTTGATGAAAAATTTTCCATGAGTCTGGGCAATGATTTTGACTTCGGTGTAATTTTATTCCCACTGTTAATAGATTAACTTTACTTAGAAAAAAAAATGTTGCCCTGTTTCTATTTTAAACTTGTTTTTTGAAATATAGAGCCATGTTTATATGGTCTACGTATTATACTGTTTCTCTGTATATCTACAGGAACCTTTTTGCTATGAACAGGGTGGATGCTGTAGCAGGCTACTAATGGAAACAAGCGAGCTTGACCCTTACATATCGAATGCAACATATGGTTACCAATTTTGGAATCAAGCGAGCCTGGGTTTCTGCAGATGGTTATCACGCTCCTCACATGATTAGCGTTTTTCTCTGTTCAAGGATTTTGGGTACTTTAATTTGTATTTGGAACAATGGACGTCGGTACTCTATCTATTTCTTTACTATTCTACATACTGCTATTTCACTTTCTTATAGATGCCTCGGGCATAATTGGATGCTTTCTCAGATTTTTCGATAATCTCCATGTGGACCGTTACTGGGTTTTATATCATGTCCCTGTATGTGACATGGGGTATTTTTCTATCATTGTCTGGGGTGGGAATTCCACTTTTCTGGATGGATATTTGGGTTCCAATATTTAGATGTGAAAATGTAATGACTTCATGGACTGTTTTACTTCATATAATATATTCAAAACAACGTTTTTTCTCTTGTGAAAAAAAAATGATTAATGTTTATCACTCTGCCTTCAAAACTAGCGATTCTGGTCTATGTTGCTGGTTTATTGATATGGTCTGATGGTCTTTTTATATTTTGGACATATCACACTCCTCACATGATTAGCATTTTTCTCTGTTCAAGGATTTTGGGTACTTTAATTTGTATTTGGAACGATGGACGTCGATACTCTATCTGTTGTTTTACTATTCTACATACTGATATTTCACTTTCTTATAGATGCCTCGGGCATATTTGGATGCTTTCTTAGATTGTCGATAATCTCCATGTGGACCGTTACTGGGTTTTATATCAAGTCCCTCTGTGTGACAAGGGGTATTTTTCTATCACTGTCTGGGGTGGGACTTCCACTTTTCTGGATGGATATTTGGGTTCCAATCTTCAGATGTGAAAATGTAATGAGTTCATGGACTGTTTTACTTCATATAATATATTCAAAACATCGTTTTTTCTCTTGTGAAAAAAAAAATGATTAATGTTTATCACTCTGCCTTCAAAACTAGCGATGCTGGTCTATGTTGCTGGTT
The DNA here is from genome assembly GCA_034641835.2 of Pinus albicaulis. Lineage (NCBI taxonomy): Eukaryota > Viridiplantae > Streptophyta > Pinopsida > Pinales > Pinaceae > Pinus > Pinus albicaulis. The sequence goes on along the minus strand of CM076572.1, from coordinate 1,190,563,167 downwards.
TATTGATATGGTCTGATGGTATTTTTATATTTTGGACATATCACACTCCTCACATGATTAGAATTTTTCTCTGTTCAAGGATTTTGGGTACTTTAATTTGTATTTGGAACAATGGACGTCGGTACTCTATCTGTTGTTTTACTATTCTACATACTCTATTTCACTTTCTTATAGATGCCTCGGGCATATTTGGATGCTTTCTCAGATTTGTCGATAATCTCCATGTGGACCGTTACTGGGTTTTATATCATGTCCCTGTATGTGACATGGGGTATTTTTCTATCATTGTCCGGGGTGGGACTTCCACTTTTCTGGATGGATATTTGGGTTCCAATCTTCAGATGTGAAAATGTAATGACTTCATGGACTGTTTTACTTCATATAATATATTCAAAACAATGTTTTTTATCTTGTGAAAAAAAAATGATTAATGTTTATCACTCTGCCTTCAAAACTAGCGATGCTGGTCTATGTTGCTGGTTTATTGATATGGTCTGATGGTCATTTTATATTTTGGACATATCACACTCCTCACATGATTAGCGTTTTTCTCTGTTCAAGGATTTTGGGTACTTTAATTTGTATTTGGAACAATGGACGTCGGTACGTACTCTATCCGTTGCTTTACTATTCTACATACTGCTATTTCACTTTCTTATAGATGCCTTGGGCATATTTGGATGCTTTCTCAGATTGTCGATAATCTCCATGTGGACCGTTACTAGGTTTTATATCAAGTCGTTGTATGTGACATGGGGTATTTTTCTATCATTGTTTGGGGTGGGACTTCCACTTTTCTGGATGGATATTTGGGTTCCAATCTTCAGATGTGAAAATGTAATGACTTCGTGGACTGTTTTACTTCATATAATATATTCAAAACAATGTTTTTCCTCTTTTAAAGTTTCATTTTTTTTTTTTTTAAAATTGAACCTATCGTCGCTATACCGATGCCTTGTAAGCGTTGGAATTGCGACAGATTAGAAATGTCGGAAGAGCGACAGTATAAAAACATTGGACGAGCGACGTTCAAAATGTCGGACCACATTTCGTCGGAATTGCAATCGTTTACAAACGTCGGAAGAGCGACGTCCAAAACGTCAGACCAGATTTCGTCGGAATTGTGACAGTTTACAACCGTCGGAAGAGCGACGTCCAAAAAGTCGGACCACATTGCGTTGGAATTGCGACAGTTTACAAACGTTGAAAGAGTGACATTCAAAACGTCGGACCACATTTCGTCATAATTGTGACAGTTTACAAACGTCAGAAGAGCGACCTTCAAAACGTCGGACCACATTTCGTCGGAAGTTCGAAAGTTTACAAAGGTCGGAAGTGCGACGGATTGGGAAACGTCGGAAGAGTGATGCTTGTTTGGAAGCGAAGGAAAAGGTGTCGATAGTGCGACACTTTTTAATTGCGTCGGAACTACGACGTTATGGTAAACCACGTTTTGCCCGCCCTCGAACTGTCGCTCTTGCGACGACTATGTGTCGGAATAGCGATGAATTGGTCGTCAGAATTTCCGCCAAATTTTATAGTGGTTAGATGTGGTTCCACTTGACATTTCAGGGATTACCTTGGGTAGTTCATATTTGTATGACATGAAAGAGGTCTTTTACTGTCATGAGAAAAAATATCATTTGATAAAATATGGAGTGGAGAATATTGTGAGAGCTCACCGTAAGAAACAGAGCATTTCTTTAGTTAATGCAGGGTAAATGAAGAGGCTAGTTAATGCAAGTAAAAATTTTGTGCTTCTCATGATCAAGAAAAAGGATGATGCTGAATATGAATATTTTGAAGGATGTGATGAAAATTTGAAATCTGATTTTTTTGATGTGGTAAGTCAGCATGGCGAGATGTTTCAAGAACCAAAGGGGTTACCACCCAAGAGGGGAATTCATCATGAGATTCATATGCAGTAGGATGTTCCACTTCCAAATATTGGTATGTATTGCATGTAAATTATGGAGAGTTTGGAAATCAAGAAGCACATTCAAGATTTTTTTAATAGAGTTATCATACGCCCATCTACTTCTCCATGTGGTTCACCAATTCTTTTGGTTCCAAATAAGGACGAGACTTGCACATGTGTATTGATTCCATGCACTGAAAAAAATCATGGTAAAGAATCGCTACCCTCTCCCATGCATTGATGATTTGCTATAATAGTTGAAACATGAAAATTATTTCACTAAGTTATACTTGAGAAGTGGTTATCATCAAGTTAGGATAGCTGAAGAAGACATTTGGAACACTGCTTTCAAAAGTAGACAAGGATTGTATGAGTGGCTAGTTATGCCATTTGGCTTGACAAATGCACTAGCTACTTTCATGAGGGTAATGAACGATGTAATTATACCATTCATAGATGACATTGTTATTATTTACTTAGATGACATACTCATATTCAACAATTGAAGAGAAGAAAATATCATGCATGTGAACAAGGTACTTGATGTTTTGAGAAAAGAACAATTGTTTCTTAAGATGTCAAAGTTTGAATTTGGTAAGACTTCATTGGTATACTTGGGACACATTGTTGGAGGAGGTGAGTTGAACATTAATCCTTACAAAGTTGAGGTCATTCTGAATTGGCCCAAGCCCAATACATTTACCGAGGTAAGAATATTTTTAAGGGCAACACAGTATTGGGGGGAATTCATTGCTAATTTTTCTTCCATTGTAGCTCCATTACATGCATTAACAGGTGTGAAGAAAGTCTTCCATTGGAGAGATTTGTAGCAGAAATCATTTGATTCTTTGAAGCAAAAGATAAGTTCAGCACCGGTTCTTGTACTTCCAAATCTTAGATAGCCTTTTGAAATCCAAACAGATGCAAGTGATTATGCTATGGGAGCAGTGCTCATGCAACATGGTAAGCCTATCTCATTTCATTCTAAAATTTTTAATGGAGTTGTGGCTAAATATCCTACATATGATTAGGAGTTATATGGATTGGTACAAAGTCTAAAGAAATGGAAACACTAATTGATAGGGAAAGAGACGATTATTCATACCGACCATCATCCATTGCAATACTTACAATCACAGTCAAAGTTGCAGTAGTCAAGACATTTCAGATGGGTGATTTTTCTACAACAATTTCACTTGGTTATCAGGTATAAAAAGGGAATCTACAATAAGGTAGCTGATATGATTTCTAGGCCTATTGTAAATTCAACTATTATTCTCAAGGACAATTCCATTATGCATGAAAGTTATATTTAATAATAGGTAAATGATAGTGATTTTCAAGATGTGTATGAGAGCTTGAGTAAGGGAAACCAAAGTGAAGACTTAGATTATCATGTGCATAACAGTTTGTTGTATCACTTAGGAAAGTTATGTATTCCACAGGGAGAAAGAAATAGTATCATAAGGGAGGCACACACATAATTTATTGCAGGACATTTCGGTGTAGCAAAGTCAATACCAAATCTACAAAGGTATTTTTATTGGCCACGCATGAATGAAAGTGTTTCACATTTTATTAGAGGATGTTATTTATGTGCAACAAGTAAGCCTAGCAACAGGAAGCTTGGTTTGTACACACCACTTCTGGTTCCTTCACATCCTTGGTGGATAATCTTAAGGGATTTTTTAGGAGGCCTTCCTATGTCAAGGAAAGGAAATGATTATTTGTATGTTGTGGTAGATAGGTTCAACAAAATGTGTATTTTGATGTCATGTAAGAAAACTATTACAGTTGAACAAACCGCTAATATTTTCTTTCAAAATGTATGGATCCATTTTGGTATTCCTACTTATATTGTAAGTGATCGGGATTCTCGGTTTGTTGGGAAATTTTGGTCAAAATTATGGGACATGATGGACACAAATTTGAAGAAGAGTACACCATTTCATCCACAAATAGATGGTAAAACCAAAGTGGTAAATAGAACAGTCATTCATATTCTAAGAGGCTATTAAAATAGGCATCCCAAGTTGTGGGATGAACAACTACACTACCTTCAACATGCATACAATCGGACAAAACATTCTTCCACAAATACATCACCATTTGAGGCAGGTTATGGTTACTTGCCAAGATCGCCATTGGACTTCATCTTTGAGAAAGATGTCACTATAGATGGTCATAGGGACATAGATAAAGCAAGAAATTTCATTGAGAAAATTCAGTTGGTACATCACACAGTGCAAGAGAAACTTGAGAAGGGTCAAAGCAGCTACAAGGCAAGGCATGACAAACATCGTGTTGATCACAAATTCCAATATGGTGATGAATTTTGGTTGTACATAAGAAAATAAATATTTCAAGGGGAAGGTAAAATGCTCAAACCAATCCGCTATGGTCCATTTAAAATTCTGGAAAATATTGGAACAAATGCATTCAAGCTAGATTTGCCTCCTTATATGCAAATTTATTTTGTTGCTAATGTTGAAAATTTGAGATTTTTTGAGCCTCCTTTGTTTGATTATGAAGGAGAGCATGCTCAGATGCCATCAATAGAGGATTTATCATTAGAATACCTTGATGAACTTCAGTAAGATCTCATACTTGATAGAAGAATCAGAACTTCAAGAAGAGGGAATGTTGAATACCTTAGAGTTGCACTCAAGGGTCAAAATCCTTCAAAGGCCAAATGGTTGGAGATTGGAAGAGTGAGGGAGCTGTAACCTCACTTGCTAAAAAATTGATAATATCTTTTGGGGTCCAAAAGGCTTCTAGTGGGGAAGTGTGATCAGGGGATCAATATTTAGCTAAAAATTCAAAGTGCTCAGAAATGATTTAGACAAGAACGATTGGATATAATTCGTTGCCAAGATTTTAGCGCAACTCGTTTCATCACAATCCGAGTTCGTATGACTGAGTTATCGTCTGTTGTTTGTTTTGTCAAACATGCAAAAAAAATAGCAGAGCAGTTCAGGGATGATGTGGCAAGTCTAGTCAGCTTCACAGGGAATATCCTTTAGAAATAACCAATGACACTGTTCCAAGTGGTACCACCATGTTGGAAAATTATATATTACAGAGCAATGAAACACATAAAATATGCGGAAAACAAAAGCATACAAAACACATCAAACCAGAGAGACACATATATACGTGGTTCACCCATTTTGGGCTACGTCCACCCCAAATAGCCAGTCCTTCCTTTCTATTATCCAGCAAAATGAAGAGACACAACCTACAACAGGTCCACTATAATATCCTCTGTTCTCTCTCACAATCTCCCTATTTGTTTCTTGCTCTGAGCGTATGAAGATTTGCTTGTCATTCTTCCCCCTAAAATCGACATTTCCATGGAATGGTATTCATTTCTCTCACCTTTTTCTAACCCTCTTGTAAAGCAAGAGGAAAATTTTTTGAAGGAAGAGTGGGAGGGTGAACTAGTTCCCCCTTTCATAACACTCATAGAATGTTAAAAAATTCGACAAAACCTCAAGAATAGACTTATAGACACGATCGATTGTTGCTCACGTAGCTTCAATTTTCATTTAAAAAATACACCTTTAATCCAATAATAAATACCTACCTAATAAAAATAGATGATTTTTATTTTTTAAATAATTATATAGTAATTAAATGAATCTATATTAATTTTTTAAGTGCCTAACTAATTTTAATATATATTAAATAAAATGTTATGCCTTGATCAATTTTCATTTAATTACTAATGAGTTATTTCATTATATTTGTAAAATTTATTTTTAGGTATGGTAATTAATAATATTTAATAAATTTAACTTTTCAATTAATAATATTTATTATAAAAATAATTTAAATATTTTAAAATAATTAAGTTACATTTTAATTTAATTAATTAATGACTAATACGATTTTAGAAAAATTGCAAATTGATATATGAAATTAAAATACCAATTCTATAGTAAGGGACAAAAACTTCCTGGAAAGTAACAACTTGAGGTAAGTGTATTTATTTAGATAGTGCTTCGATCCATTTTTTTATGCAAAATACTTAGTTTAAATTATGGTAGTTAGTAATTGATGGTAAATGTGTTATTTACATGAGTATGAGCTATTTTCAAGGATTTTAATTTTTGGTGGCTTTGAATGAAGCTTAACAATGAAAAGTCTAAAAGTACATAGAAAACATGGCATAAATGTTGCAATTGCTTCCAAAAATAACAACTACAAAAAAGTCTCAACATTTACATTTTTACTCCTACTTATTAAAGTGTTAAAGAAAATATAAATAACCCTGAGAAGATGGTGGAGAGTAACAACTATAGGTAAGATGTAAGTGTATTTATTTAGATCTTGCTTTCATCCATTTTTTATGCAAATACTTAGCTTGAATTATGGTGGTTAGTAATTAATGGTAAATATGTTATTTACATGAATATGATCTATTTTCAAGCATTTTAATTTTTGGTGCCTTTGAATGAAGCTTAACAATGAAAAGTCTAAAAATATCTATAAATCATGGTATAAATGTTGCAATTGCTTCCAAAAATAATGGCAAAAAAATCTAAAGAAATAATTCACATGGCATTGTGTTGTGTAAAAGTTGTAATTACAATCACTATGAAATTTAACTTGAACCAATCATATTGCAGATAAATAATTTTAAATGGTAATTAAAACTAATAAAATTTAATCCATAATGTTAAACTATAAAAAAACTAAATATTTTTTAAGTAAAAAAACAAAGTAATACTACGTCAAAGAAAAAAATGGTGATAATGTATAATAATAAGAAATCAATCATATAAAATATTTAAGATTGACATGATTAATGATATGTCATAATGTTTACACATTTCTCTTAATAATTTTTTCAGGATTATTAATTCATAAAATTTATAACAAAAATGTGGCTATTAAATAATTATTACATCATTCACTATAATAAATATATTTAAAAGAAGATAAAACTAAATTAAATTGTATTGGTAGCCAAAAATTTCTCATTTCAACTTTATGTAAAGGTAAGTCAACTTTAAATAAAGGTAAAGTGATTTACAGGCTTCCAATTTCAACTGTAGTTAAAGGTGGGTCAACTTTAGGCAAAGGTAGGGTGATTTACTTTTGAATGTAAGGCCACTATTTATTTTTTAAAGAATATTCTTCTTCCTCTTACCATCTCATCTACCGTTAAACCTTATCACATTTTAAGAGTGAGAAGGGTTACAAAGAAAGTGGTTACAGGTTCTCACTACCGTTTCCCTTACCCGCTTTGTCGATCATTCATCTTCCTGCCTCAGTGTACTCATCTCTATAACAATGGAGGATTTCTACTGTGAGGCTTTCGGTTTTCGCTTTCATGAAGAATGGAAAACCTAGCTCCGGAATGTGTAAACTTAATATATATTTGCTTACATGAAGAATGGCAAACCTAGCTCTGGAATGTGTATACTAAATATGTATTTGCTTATGTTAATGGGGAAAATTCTACCTAACGACATTCTGTCCAAGATCCATGAGCTTGTAGAATTGACGCCGAGACCGGTCGACAACTCAAAGGATTTCTACGTATATTATTTTAACGTATGGCTGAGAATTTCCAGAAATTTACTCATTTGCTAATAATTTCATTATATTTGTTTTTGGGTGATCGAGGAGAAGAATGATGATGGGGAGTTTGATTAAGGTATAGAGTGTTTCTTGAAAGAGAATCTTGAATGTAAAGAAAAAGATGCAATAAATCATCTCATTGGGATCCTCAATCTGACAGGGATGGAATTAAATTGGGAATTTGTAAAGCATGACTGTGTAGCGTTGTGTCTCAAGAAGTTCTCCTTCGTGGTTGCACAAGGTCTCCCATTCATTTACAAATATAGAGAAAAATTTGATTGTTGCATAGGTTGTTGCATATCACCTTATTATGCCAAAGATATATGTAAAGTATATCTTCGGTTGTTTCTATATGATGTCAAATATATATATTAGCAATTGTATTAAGATGTGTAAAGGAACATCTGAACGTTGATATGAGAAGTGGGGAGATAATAATCAAGAGAAATATATGGACAATGAAATACAATTTACGTGAGGCTAATTTTAATTCAATTGTTGTGAATTTTCAAGTGAAAAAAAGTATAGTGTGTAAAGTGTTCAGTTCCCTGAATGATCTAGAAGGGTTAAAAAAAAATCACAAAGTTGGAATTTGATTGATGTGTTTTGATGAGAATAATAGGATTTGTGGCTCGTCACCTTGTTTAGAAACTTTTGGAATCCGGTGAACCCAAAAGATATGCTTCTTATTTTCAACATCAGCCATTACATTCTTTGGCAATCAAAATTTTGTTCAAACAACTAAATCCATGCCTTGTTGATGGAACCACATGATAAGACTCATGTCATGCAAAGGCTTCCCGTTTCGCCTGCAAGAGCTTCTTGATCAAGGCCTTTGGCTGCCTCTTCAAGCCTTGTTGAAACCTTCTTCAAGCATAAGCATGGAGGAGAACATGTTAAATAACCAATATGGAGGAGAACATGTTAAATAACCAATATGTATCAGTTTTTAATTCGCTGGAATGACGAAAACAAAAGCTTCCTATTGGCTGGAGTGAACCGTGTTGGCTCACTCCAAGTCTGCAAAGAAAATACCTACGACGTAATTAAATAGATTTTTCATAATTTCAAATGTAATTTGGATTCACAAAGTTTTGGCCAACTATATTTATTAAAAGTGTTTAGAGAGTGTAGCATGTGTATTTCATAGAATCGAAGTTTTACTTCTTCAATATCATTCATTCATGGTAATCTTATTTGTACACTCGTCCAATCTGATTAGATGTTAGAACTGGTTATAGATTAATTGTAAATTATAAAAGAAAGGGCATGCCTTACTTATTTTATTTTTTAAATTATTAAATGATAAAACTTTTTTTTTCCCATTTATATACATTTATAATTAATTTTCACTGAGTAATATGGTTTTGCATTTTTCCACGGTGATTCATCTAAAGCCAAAATAATGGCTATGATACAGGGTTTTGGAGTTTATGCACATAAATGAATGGGTCTGTATTTTTGGGATTTTAAATATATTTTTCATACTTTTTCATTCCTATTTTTTTTGGTTAGTGGATCTTGTTTTTGTGTATGGTGGTGCTTTAGTCGTTTTTTGTTTTTTGATTTTTTTATTTATAATTATTATTTTTGTCTAATCTAGTTGACCAGCCGACCTGTCTTAAGTTTTTTATTATCTTCCTGTATTTTTCTTTTTCCCTTTAGAGTGGAATTGCTGAAATATTTTAGTCCATATTCATCCGTTTTTGTAAAGTTTTGTAGATGTTCTATGCTAGTAGCAATTTCACTTTTCTTTGTCACAACAACCCTTCAATCAGTAGATGAGTCAACCCAAGTCAACTCTGCAAAAGTCAACGCTGTCCTGAAAAGTCAACGCAGGGGCATCAAGCTAAAAGTCAACGCAGCAGCAAAACGGTCAACCCTTTGACCTCGATTTTTGTGCCAGGTAGTACGGCCTTCATAAATCGAACCTTCCACAAGTTTTCAGCTTGTTTGGACCAAGCGTTGACCAAAGTCAACGCTAGTCAAAGTTTCTGCGAAACCCTAGCAGCAGAAAATCCGTACTTCAGCTCAGCCGTACAATTTGTCCTCTTCGTCCTTCACACGTGTGGCTGAAACTTGTCTTTAGGTAGCTCATACTATTTTATGAGAAGAGAAGATGAGGAGTTGTGTTGATGATGAAATGCTCTGACTTTTCCTGTATATATATCCATCATGAGGGTGTGTGACACATCTGTTGGGCATGCGAGCCTACATTACAAAACTGGCCGACCTTGCACATATAATTTAATAAAAATAATAAATTCAAAATATAAGTTCTGCTCATCGGATTAAGACATATTTTATATGGATTTTACACCTCTCACAAAGAGGAATCCAACAAAAATATTAGCCTCTTAATCTGAGCATCATAACATGGAGTTTGGACTTAGTTGTCCAAATTTAACACTCCCTCTCAACTAGGGAGAACTCCATCTATTAGTGCAATCAACATCGTGCGTCATCCCGCCGAAACTTGCTTTGCTGGCTTCTTTATTTCAGAACAGAAGTGGGTCAGTCACAAAGACATCATCCCCCTGACTGACATAATCAGTCCAGAGGTCCCAGACCTCACAAACCTTGATCCCAGATCAAGTGGTTGGACCGTGCCATCCTAGATAGAGAGTACGGCAATCTCTGATGCGTCCATCAGTCTTTGCTAATAGTCTCTAGCTTTTCCCAACTCATTGGCCAAATGAGAGGTACTTCCCATGAGCCCTGAACTCAATGGGTAGGATGCATACGGGGCACAGATAAATGAGAGGCGAACCAGCTCAATAATCACAAGGGTGGGCAGAAGCATTATGAGTGCTTATAGCTCCGAGAAGCTAACCCCAAAGCCCCCCAGAGCTCCCAGAGCTCATCGTCCAACAGGACCCACATCATAGGGTCGTTCCACGACACCAAGACTCTCACGGAAGGTTAGGAACTTGACCTTCCCCAGGGGCTTAGTGAGAATATCCGCGACCTGCTCATCAGTCCCTATATGATCGAGCCTTACGGCGCCTCGGCGCCACCATATCCCAGAGATAAAGTGGTACATTATCAACATGCTTGGATCAATGCAGTGGGCAGGTTCTACAACAAATGAATCCCCTCTGGTTATCTGAGATAACGGTGGCATCTGTACATGCTCGACCGGCTCACAAGGCTTTCGCAGCAAATGAACTTCACAACAGGCCATACATGTTACAATGTATTCGGCCTCGGCGGGTGGTTTAGGCTATGAGCTTTAGATTCCCTACGAGACGGAATCTACATGAAGTAGCATGAGATGTGCTCTTGCGATCCACCACCTTGCCACGGTAGAATGCAGCATGGGTATATCCTGGAGTGTCATACTCCCGGCAGTGTATCTCAGCCCATGGTCTGTCGTGCCTCAGAGATATCTCAAGAGTTTCTTGGCACCAACCCGGTGAATGTTATGATCAACCATGTGTTGACTCAAAGTGTTCACTGCACAGCATATGTTCGAACAAGTGTTCATTGAGAACATCAGGGTCCTTATGAGTTCACGATACTCAGTAGGACGGGCCCAACAACGTTGCTCCTCAACTTCTTAAAGTTGAGTTCCATGGACTTACAGTCCATCATACCAGAACTTTCCAGAAGCTTCACAATATATTTTCCTTGAGAAAGGAAAATCTCTCCAGGTCTCTGCCAGACCTCCAGACCTAGGAAATAGTGCATTAGTCCTAGGTCTTTCATCTCGAACTCAGCAGCAAGCTCCCTCTTACATTGATGAATGAGAGGGTCATCACCAGTCAGGAAGAGGTCATCCACATATAATACTAGAATGAGAGGCTTCTCTTTCTCAACCTTGAAGTATAAGTTCGGATCAGCATTACTTCTTAGTGAAGCCCAGCTTCATTAAGTAACTATCCATCCTTTCGTACCAAGCTCTGGGTGCTTGCTTTAACCCATAGAGGGATTTCTTTAACCTGCAGACATAAGTGTCTCGATCTTGAACTTCAAATCCCAGAGGTTGTTCCACATACACCTCTTCCTTTATTGCACCATGCAGAAAAGCGGTCTTGACATCCATCTGATGAAGACTCCATCCTTGCGTAGCAGCAAGGGCTATAATTGATCGGATGGTGGTATATCGTGCCACAGGTGAAAATATATCGTCATAGTCAATTCCTTCCTTTTGAGAGAAGCCACGGGCAACAAATCTTGCCTTAAATTTTTCATCACTCCCATCAGATCCATGTTTAATCTTGTAGAGCCATTTAGCGGTGACAACAGATTTGTCCTTCGGTCTCGGGACCACATCCCAGACATCATTCTTCATAATAGACTCATATTCTTCATGCATAGCATCCTTCCAAAATTGATGCTTGATGGCTTCCTCAAAAGATCCAGGTTCAGATTGTACAATAGTACTCATGGCAGCTAGATACCCTTGGTATCTACACGGCTTCTTGCTTTCTCGGAATGTCCCTCTTGGGGCAGCATGACCCTCAGCATCTTCGAGGGTGTCCCTGAGCTATGATGGTCTCTTTCCTAGAGAAGGGGAAGGATCAATAGGGTCCATTGGCCCTTCAACATCAGGCATAGTCTCATCCTGGGGTTCTTCCAGATTTCCAAGTCTTTCTTCATGATTTTCTTCAGATCTAGGAAGATCTACTACTTTCTTCAGGGAAGCATCTTCGTCAAAAGTGACATCATGGCTTATCTCTACTTCCCTTTGACCTAGGTACATAGACTCTATATGCCTTAGAAGTCTCACTGTAGCCCACAAACATTCCTTTCTTCCTAGTAGCATCTAGCTTACTTCTCTTTTCGGTCATATTTTCCACCAAGGCTTTGAAGGTACGGAACCACATGAAAGCCTCATCCTTCTTTTTCAAGAAGTATATCCAGGTTTTGCGAGAGAAGTCATCAGTAAATGTCATATAGTAAGAACATCCCCCCAGGGATGTTACGGGCAACATACCAGATAGATCAGAATGAACCAGTTGCAATATATCAGATGTCTTTGTGACACTTGAGGGGAAAGGTCCCCTTGTATGTTTTCCTTCAGCACAGCCCTTACATACACCTTCATGATTATTTCCAAAATCAGACATCCCTGTCACCACCTTCCTTGCTTCGGGAAGGGCTTTGTAATGAAGGTGTCCAAATCTTCGGTGCCATAGTTCGGTTTGACGGATTGTATCACAAGTCATAGCTCCCAACGGACTCCCTCCAACCTGGTAGAGTGTACCAACCCTAAAACCAATTGATATAGCTTCCTTGAAGCTCTTCTTCCACATGAGTACCTTTCCATCAGAGAAAGTTACATTGAATCCTTTGTCTTCCATTGCAAATACAGACACAAGGTTCTTCTTCAATTTGGGTACATAGAGTACATCTTGTAGACGGAGGACTTGTCCTTGAGACAAGTGGAGGGTCACAGTCCCGGTCCCTTTCACAGGATAAGTGGCATTATCCCCAAGGATAATTTCTAGATTAGTATCCCTTTCAACCATGTCGGAAAGTGCTTCCTTGAATCCGGTGATGTGTCTTGAGGCACCACTATCGATTAGCCAGACATCCATAGTGTCGGGCGGAGATGCAGCTGAGAGAGCAGATACCAGAATGTACTCATTTCTTTTATCAACAACATTAGACTCCTCATACCTGGTATTTCTGGACCTCTTAGAAGGTTGATTGTTTCCTCCAAAGTGTGCCTTCCTCTTTCCTTTGGATTTGTCATTTCTTCGATTCCCATTTCTTCGGTTGATGTTGTTATCGTCACTATCGGGAGAATCCTTCTTGAAGGGGCATTCTCTAGCATAGTGTCCAGGCCTATGGCAGGTGAAACATTTACCCTTCTTCTCTTGAGTCTTTGTCCTTCTTTTGTCATTAGAACCACCAGAGTTCTTCTTTCGAGAATGAGCACCATAGGCAGCATTTCTGTCATTATCGAATTCCTTCATCCTTGTTTCTTCTTGCATACATCTAGACGGAAGCTCATCAAAGTTAGGAATGGTATTATTGTTGAGAATGGTAGTTGTGAATACTTGCCATTCATATGGAAGTCCTCCAAGTGCGGTGAGAACCATCTCACGATCAGCTATTGTCTCCCCAATAGCTAGCAGATTGTTCCTGGTTTCGGTCAACTTCATAAAGAAAGTTTGAATAGACTCATCTCGACCCTTCTTCATATTCTTCAACTTGTTCTTGAGGAATAGCACTTGGTTCACATTGTTTACTTGGAACATAAGTATCAATTTGTCATACATCTCCTTGGATGTACCTAGTTCAGATATGTAGGCAACCAGACTCTTATTTATGGATTCCCTGATCAGCAGCTTTGCTCTGATTTCTCCCTTCTTATACTTGTTTCTAACAGCAGCAGAGGCATTGGATGGAGGTTCTTGAATCCTCCCTGTCACATGATCTAGGAGATCATGATCTTCTAATTTGAGATCTAATATCATCTTCCAGGCATGGAAGTCATCACTTCCAGTCAGCTTGTCATTCTCCCTGAATTCAAGACTAGTGGAACCCATTTCCTTCGATGATGATTGCTATAGATAGAGTTTGTCTTCACCTCAGCTCCGATACCATGTAAAGTTTTGTGGATGTTCTATGCTAAGAGCAATTTCACTTTTCATTCAGCAATCATACAAGTAGTTAAGCAAAATGCAGATAGAACATATAAGTAGATCTTACAGAAGACAAATCAGAAACAGGAAAAATGTGTGTATTCGTTTCGGCGGTCAACAGGATGCTTCAACCAGCAAAGTCTCCTTTGGTCAGCCAGCCCAGCATGTGTCACAACAACCCTCCAATCGGTAGATGAGTCAACCCAAGTCAACTCTGCAAAAGTCAACGCTGTCCTGAAAAGTCAACGCAGGGGCAGCAAGCTAAAAGTCAACGCAGCAGCAAAACGGTCAACCCTTTGACCTCGATTTTTGTGCCAGGTAGTACGGCCTTCATAAATCGAACCTTCCACAAGTTTTCAGCTTGTTTGGACAAGCGTTGACCAAAGTCAACGCTGGTCAAAGTTTCTGCGAAACCCTAGCAGCAGAAAATCCGTACTTCAGCTCAGCCGTACAATTTGTCCTCTTCGTCCTTCACACGTGTGGCTGAAACTTGTCTTTAGGTAGCTCGTACTATTTGATGAGAAGAGAAGATGATGAGTTGTGTTGATGATGAAATGCTCTTCAACTTTTCTGTATTTATATCAATCATGAGGGTGTGTGACACATCTGTTGGGCATGCGAGCCTACATTACAAAACTGGCCGACCTTGCACATATAATTTATTAAAAATAATAAATTCAAAATATAAGTTCTGCTCATCGGATTAAGACATATTTTATATGGATTTTACATCTCTCAGAAAGAGGAATCCAACAAAAATATTAGCTTCTTAATCTGAGCATCAGAACATGGAGTTTGGACCTAGTTGTCCAAATTTAACAGTTTTGAATATATTATTAGATGTGACATCGTTTTCTATTTTTCCTTGGTTTTAGTTTTTTTAAATACAGACTGCCCTCCTTGATTTCTGTCGCTGCATACCTAATTTACATTTAAAAAATTTAACTTTATTAGGGTACAAAATATTATAATCACTTTAAAATTTGATCATTTAAAAATTTTATTACCAAAATAACACATTCTGGTGAACATGAACGGTTCTAAATTACATATTTTCAAAATTAGGCAAATGTGGTTAGTTAAGCCACATAATCCAAGAAACCGTTCCATTACATATTTTCCAAATTAAGCCAAGATCGTTCGACAGATAAACAATCTAGGAATCCAATGTTTCCATGATCATCGAACATGTGCAAATTATAAATTAAGGTTTGTTTAATTATGCTAAGTTTTGGAGTTTATATTTGTGATTTTTTAAATTTAAAAAAAAATAAGCTGAAAATATAACTAAAAAACTTAAAAAATATATAACAATTAAACTAAAACAATTTATATTAATTTTTTATAATTTAAAAATATGAGTTTGTTAGGAATATGTGACATCGTTTTCTCTTTTTCCTTCCCCTGGTTTTAGTTTTTTAAATACACATCCCTCCTCGATTTTTATGGCTCATACCTACAGAGTCCCTTCTAGTGGAAACCAACGTTAACACTAAGCTCAGATCAATTTATGATTTTATTCAATCATGGATTGGACAATTAGATTAGATTTGATATAGCTGTATTTTTTATTTTTCTTTAAGCTGATTATACATTCTAATTCGTCCTAAAATTTTGAAAGTGCAATATGATTAATTAGTATGGACTAATAAAATTAACAATGGGTGAACGATGGGCGAATTAATGAAATAGCGGTGAATTGAATAAGAACGAGCACTATAGATTCATTAAATGTCAGCTCAAGGAGTTGAAACAGGTCATGTCAGCTCAAGGAGTTGAAACAGGTCATCGGGGTTTCTATACATCATGTCTCTCAAAATGACGCAAATGACACCTTGCTAAAATACAAGTGGCCAACCTTCTTGGTGAATTTATTGTTTGGCGGCTCGTTGGGGTCGTGAACGTGGTGTGCATGTGGAAAAGAGTTCAATATTTTGGTATTTCTAGCTATCATTAATATCTCAAGTATTCCAAGAATTTTATTTTGAAGTTGCAGTGAAGCCAAGAAATCTTAATGCAGAACCTGGAGTGGACATAGCACAAATGTTGGAAAATAGAGATGAATATGGATTTACAATAATGGCCTTCACTTCTAGCAGGTAATGGTGATTGACATCCGATAAGACTGAGATGCAGATGGAATACAAATTGTTATTGGATTAACATGTCAGCACGGACTATGCCATCACGGCGGGCTCCTAATGCAGCACCCTCTCTGGATCCCAAATTCTCATGACGAGACATTGGAAACCCTAAACAATGATGAGTACCATCGAAAATTCACAAGAGTTCTTAGCGGAATCATGTCGAGTAAGACTAAAAAATTGAGTCTAGTATCTTTGAGTTAAATAGAGAGTATGTACATGTATGAAAATAAAACTACTAACGAGGAGAAAAAACATACAAGAATACCATGTGCGCGAGAGTTGAGACTAACTATAGGTGTAAAACCCGCTTTTGGTCCGAGTCTCTTGGCCAGGTTGCCCTCCGTAGAATTAACAGACTAAATAAATGGAAAGACATATAGATTTCAATATTGCAGACATGTAAAGATATCATATACTTTCCAATGAAAAAATTGCTTGCAACCTGTAGGGAAACGATAGCTGATACGGTGAAACCCTAGGCATAAATTATTAAACATAACGAATATGTTGTTATAGCCCGATGAAACCCTCTGCATAAAATGTTAAACATATCAAAATATGTTGCTACAGCTAGGTGAAACCCTTGGCGTAGAATATTAAACAGTTCTAAAGAAAACAAGAAGTAAACAGAACCATGTCGTGGCTGAAAGTTGACGAGCTTTACATAATAAACAGTAAGGTGAAATTTCAACATCAGTCATTATTTAACCCTAAAAACATTGCGGTGAAGTGTACATTTCCATCGCCTTCATTTACGAGAAAATACAAGCATAAATTCATGCATTTTAAACAGCGGTTTATGCAAACGATAAGTTTAACAGTCGGTCGGACTGGAATCTCTACAAAACCAAATTTAAAACCTTCAAGGTTGAGGTCCAAACATTTCTGTGCAAAACTTACAAGAAGTTGAATACATTCCTAATGGCCATCAAGGCTTAAAACCCTAAGCTAAATAGTCCACCTTTCGATAACTAAGTTAGGTCACGACAACGTGGGAAAATTCTCTGAAATAGATAAATACCAAATGGTGTCCTCGACCTGAAACACAGGCATCAAATAAATAACCTTGAAGCGCTATATTCTGAGCCTTAATAGCTAATGACACCATATGCTGCTAAATATACATAACTGGAAAAGGGGTTAAAGAAACCAACATTTCAAGTTGCGAAACCTGAAGCTCCAAGTGGTACCTGGACAAAGAACAAGGGAATATTAGCGGGTTGATAGTGGAATGATACAGAAAGAATGTTAAATGAACTATGATGTAACAAACTCATACCTAGATTCGAGACACTGTCTTCACAACACTTAAACCCTCTTCCAGAATTTTGAGACTCGGTAAAAACCCCTAAATGGCTGGAGGAGGTTCTGCATTAACGAGTCACGCTCACACTAAAACGCCTGAATAAACTAAGGCAAGAAGTAGGTTCGAAACCAGAGAACCCTCCTCCGCAGAGCTGTCCAGCTCAGGACATAGTGAAAATGAGTCTTTGTTGTCAAATGAGCACGGGTGACTACCCTAAACCCCATGGGCCAAACCACGACTGTTGGATTGGATGAACAGAGATCAATGGATGACCTTCCTCCACATCTCACCCATGCTGACCGACAACTTTGAAGACAAAGGCGCTAGCTCTTATCCGGAGGCCGCTTAACACTGGAAGGTGTGACAATAATAGGTTGTTGATCCATTGATCAAGGTCAATAATTAGCATATTAAACATGCCGGTACCACGGGTTATGATTGTCCTAGATATACCCCAGGCTAAATCAATTTAAGAGTGCCATGATATAAGTGTATCTTATAATATGCTCAATGAACGTTGTGATATTTTTTCATGGTTTTATGTCACAGGTATGCTGAATTTATCAATGTTCTGTTGTAATGTAGTTGTATCATAACAATATACCACGCTATGCTATGCTTGTAATCATGGTAACGAATTCCAATTTGTATACATTTGTGCTCAGAATAGAACATTGGTATATTAGAGTATTGCATTACATTCAATTCCATATGGTGCGGTAATGTTTAGAATAGATGATAGGTTACTCACATGACAAAATGAGTAATTTTTTTTTTTATATATATGGTATTTAGATCTAGTTAAGAATTATGCATGTTACAAGTGGCATAAGAACCGATTTTTCAACACTAAGGCTTTCTGTAAATTGAAAATGTGATGATGTGATTTACAGAGAGAGAGAAAGAGTGAGAGTATAGCAATAGCAGGATGCATAGAGGATGCAGGTCATTGGGAAGGCCAAAAGCCTCTTATGGAGGAAATAACCCGGAAATGTGGGTACAATTGGATGCCAACCGACATTATCATACAAACCTATTATTGGAACAACAACAACAACAAACCAGACAACTGTTGGAGACAATACGATAGTTGCAGAATGAAATGGCTCAGATGAGGAATGATAAAGAAAGGTTGATTCAAGACCAGGAGAGAATATTGAAAATTCTCTCTGAAAAACAAAATAATGGAGCTCATCAACCAAACCCAGATTATGAAACTCAGAACAAAAGGGATCAACAGTGAATCAATGACGAGAAAGAAGAGAGCCATAGTAAGAGGAGATAGTGCGATGAAAGTCATAGAGTCGAGCGTGAGGCAAAATCTGATAATGTGAATGATCAAGGAATGACAAAGAAGCAAAGGACATAAATGCAAGGTGAGTTCAAGAAAATTAAGCCACCTACCTATGATGGGGAGAAAGAAGAAGCAGTAGAGTCCTAGATTATATAGATGAATAAATACTTTCAGGTGTATGATTATAATAGTAATCTCAGAGCTAGCCTGGCTATGTACCAGCTACAGGGAAAGGCCGCCTTGTGGTGGGAGGAGACTAAATCAGTGTAGAAAATTGATGAGAAGAGGGTAATTTGGAAGGATTTCCAGAAGTATTTCAAGGAAAAGTTCCTGACTCAGTGTTTTTACGATGAAAAATACAGAGTTTCATGACTTGCGCCTAGGACAGCTAGCCATGGATGATTTTATAGCCAAATTCATAGCTTTGTTAAGGTATGTAACCTTACTTACATGAGAAAAAAGTGAATATTAAACGGTTTTTAAGAAATTTACCTACCTTTATGAAGGAATGGATTGAATTTGATAGCCCTAAGACAATGAACGAACCCATCAAAAAGGCCCGAATGTGTTTCCAACAAACCAAGAAGATGAAGATTAATAAAAGTTGGAACCAAAAGAAGGGTTCAAAGAATTTTCAAGCCTTTCAAACTTCTAAAACAAGCCCAGGAATTTTCAGAGAATTACAGGAATAGAATAATGAGCAAGTCATAGTCGAAACCAAGGTGGCAACTAGAAGTTAAAGTCACGGAAGCTTCTAGTAATGTTGAGCCTAATCAATCAGAGAAACCCCGTTTGCAATGTTGGCGGTGTGAAGAAGCTCACTATTGCTGAAATTTCCCACACAAGTCAAGAACATAAAATGCATAAAATATACAAGAAGCTTCAACCGTTTGAGAGGTGGCATGAAACATTCCTCGAATTAATGCGGAATTGGAGGACCATCACGTGGGCTTTCAGCCTTTGATGGTGGAATGTGAAGGTAAAATTTCTAATGATCTTGTCTTTATCTTAATTGATCCTCGTGCTATCCTTAGTTATGTTAGTCCCAAAATTTAAATAGAAATATTTCAATTAAAAAGCCTTAAATTTTAGAAACCATGGATCGTTCAGTCAGCTACTGGTGCCAAGCGTTGGATCTCTGTTAAGACCGAAAATTGTCCTATTGAAATGTCTGGACAATGCATTCATGTAAACATGAATGTACTTCCTTTGGGTCCATACGATGTATTAATTGGGATAGACTAGCTGGGAAGTCATTGATCAGTAGTAGATTGCAAGGAGAAAATTGTCAGTTTCTTGGATGAGGAAGGTACAAGAAAGAAACAGAAGGGTATTAAGAAGGATGTTATGTTGTGACCCATTACATCCAATGATTTTGGAAAATGCATCAAAAAAGGATGCCAGATTTACACCATTAAGGTGGGATATATGAATTCTAAGGAGAATATCACCACTCTTTAGAATATACGAGTGGTTCAAGACTTTGTGGATGTGTTTCCAAAGTCAATATTGGGTTTAACACCCAATCAGGCTATTGAATTCACTATTGAACTAATTCCTGGAGCAGCTCGTGTGTCAAGGACTCCTTACCGAATGAGTATACCAGAGATGACTAAACTCAAAATACAGCTTCAAGATCTACTTGATAAGGGGTATATCCATCCCAGTGTATCCCCTTGGGGATCTCCAGTATTTTTTGTACATAAGAAGGATGAGACCATGCATTTATGCATCAATTACGCGCAATTGAACAAAATGATTATCAAGAACAAGTACCTATTGCCACGAATCAACAATTTTTTTGATCAAGTGCAGGGAGCGAGTGTATTATCAAAAATTGTCTTAAGATTAGGATATCATCAAATCTAGATCAAGGATGAAAAAATATGTAGAATTCTTTTCAAGCTCGGTACGGGCACTACGAGCTCGTAGTATTTCCATTCAGCCTAAGAAATTCCCCTACGACTTTTATGAGTTTGATGCATGGAATATTTTGAACCTATTTAGATAAGTTCATTTTAGTTTGTATCTATGATATCCCATTTTATTCTAAAAATCAGATAGATAATGAGAAACATCTCAGAGTTGTTTTACAAACTCTTAGGTAAAATTAGTTGTATTTCAAATATAGCAAGTGTGATTTCTTCAAAGATCATATTCAGTATTTGGGGCACGTAAGCTATGCTAAAGGAATATTTGTTGACCTAGAAAATATCCGAACAATTATGGAGTGGCTTTTTCCGAAAACGTAGCTGACATATGATCATTCATGGGGTTGGCAGGTTACTATCATAGATTTAACAAAAAAAATTGAAAATCGCTTACCCCATAACTTCCGTACAAAAGAAAGGAAGAGTATTTAAATGGACAACATACTTTCAACAGGGGTTTGAACAATTAAAATAGTTACTGACTTCAGCCCCAGTATTAAAGGTAGCAGACCACAAAAAGGAGTTTCTGGTATGCACCGATGCATTCCAAGAAGGTGTAGGGGGAGTGTTGATGCAAGAAGGTAAGGTTGTAGCGTATGAGTACCGAAAATTGAAGGAGCATGAACAAAGGCATTCAGCTTATGATTTGGAGCTCATATCGATAGTTCACACTTTAAAAATGTGGCACCATTACATATTGGGAAAGAAGTTCTTATTCTTGAAAGATCACAATAGCCTGACCAGTTTCTTTAATCATGCCACTCCGAATGCCTGACAGGGCAGATGGACTTCATTACTAAGTGAATTCAACTTTGATATTAGACATTTAAAGGGGAACGAAAATCAAGTGGTAGACACATTAAGTAGAAAGGTTCAATGTGTATACGAAATACAATATCATCAAGTTCAATTTGATGTGTTAGAAACACTAGATGAGGCTGCCCTTAAGGATCTAGAGTATGAATATTTGTGGCAACACACCAAAGAATTTCAAAACTTGGGAAAGACTTTGGAATATGATATAAAGAGTCAGAATCAACTAACCTTTCATGGAAGGGTTTACATAACCGATAAAATGTCTATTAAACAACTGATATTGGATGATCATCGGTGTAGCCCATATGCAGCTCATCCAGGACATCAGAGATTATTTTCTGTACTAAGTAAGGAATATTTCTAGCCAGGAATGCAAAAAGACATCACAAAATATCTGTCTTAGTGTTTAGAAAGATAGCGGGTGAAGGTTGAACATCAACATCCATCAGGATTGTTGAACCCTCTCTCTATTCTGGAATGGAAACGAGAAACTATTACGATATATTTTATAATAGGACTACCCAAAACCAAGAAGCAACATGATTCTATAATGGTAGTAGGAGATAACTGAGCAAAACAACTCATTTTTCTCCAGTAAAATCCACCTACAAGGCAGTATATATTGCGGATATATTCGTGAGGGAGATATTATGACTGCATGGTATAACTAAGGTAGTAATTTTGGATAGAGAAGTCAAGTTCATGTCTACCATTTGGAAGGCTCTCTTTACCGGGTTGGGTACCAAAATACATTTCAGTACATCTTACCACCCTCAAACCGATGGGAAGACCGAGCTGGTGACAAAGTACTAGAATAAATTATATAGATATACATAATGAATCAAACGACTAAATGGGAGGACTACCTCCTGCTGGTTGAATTTGCATATAACAATAGTTATCACGATGATCTTAAGATGAGCCCCTATGAAGTGTTGTATGGATGAAAGTGCAGGACACCTGCAAATTGGAACGGACCAGAAGAAAAGATGATATTGGGATGAGATATTCTTAAGGAAATGGAGCAAGAATTTAAGAAGGTTCGCCAGAACTTGCAATCCGCTCAGAATCAGAAAGAAACATACGCAGATAGGAAGAGAACTCACAAAGAGTTCCAAGTGGGAGATCACATATATCTAAGCATTAAACCCAAGTGGAATACTCTACAATGGGGTGGGTGTGCTAAGTTGGCACCTCGATATTGCGGGCCCTTTCAAATTTTAGGAACGATAGGGTCAGTGGCCTACCATCTTTCCTTATCAAGTTAAGCAAAATTCCACAATGTTTTACATGTTTAATTACTAAATAAAGATGTATATGATTCCCAACACATAATTAGTTGGCAAGATGTGCAGGTAGGTAGAATATTGAATTTAAAGATGTTTCTATTTATTTATAAATTAAGAATCTTAAATATTGAAATATATGGTGGGTAGAACTAGATGAAAAATTCAGGTTAGAACCCCTGCGTATCCTCGAATAGAGAGAAGCTACATTGTGAAAGTGAGTGGTCACCCAAGTTAAAGTGAAATGGATGCACTTTAGCCCCGAAGAAGCCACTTAGGAGGATGATTGGATGATGAAACAATTGTATCCAGAAATGTTCCATGGGATGCAATGAACACTAAGGATGTTGTTGCACTAAGAGGGGGAATATGTAACCCTCATAAGTCTAGAAATACTAAAAGTTACTGTAGAAAATATATTTTTATTTGTTAAGTTACAATTAAATTGGGAACTTATGATTGAGTTAAAATAATAGTAGGATGTAAATATTTTAATTAGAAAATGTTTCATTTTAGTTTTATTAATTGCTTCTAAAAAAATAGTTAAAGGTGAAAGAAGCTCGCTGGTGATGAGCAAACTTCTTTAAAAATTAAGGACAGTTATGCAGTTACAGCCACCTCTCCTCGTATTTATAGGAAATATAGAGAGATGTAGGGGTTGGTTATGGTGGTTCACAAAGAAAGGACTGAGATTAACCAAGGGAAAAACACTATCTATGTTCAGGCAGGATGCTGCCCATGATATACTCTTTAGATGGTTGTGAGCGAGTGGAGAAAATATGAGAACCAGAACAAGCATATGGTTGGACCAAAGTCCTAAGGCCATCATGGATATATATACATATAACTGTGAAAAAACGTCTTAGTTTTCAAGAACTTTGGCTCGGGGGGAGAAGAGGACAGAAATGCCTCTCTCATGGTTGGGTGGACCAACCTAATGTATAACTTTATAGGTTCAGGAGAACAGATAAGTAATAATGACAATGAATGCTTAGAATTATATTGAAATTGTATTTTGTGAGTATGCATGGCTAGTAATGAAAAGAAATAAAATGTGTGGTTTATTTTCTTCTCTCATTAGATTGGCACCAAGTTAATTATGCATCTTCAACTCTTAAATTAATCAGTATGGTTTGTGAGCTGGAATCATGTTGAGTAAGAATAAAAACTAGAGTCTAGTGTCTTTTAGTTAAATGGATAGTATGTACTTGTATGGAAATAAAACTACTCATAGTAATGAGGATAAAGAATATATAGAAAGACCATGGGCACGAGAGTTGAGACCAACTACGAGTGTAAAATCCATGTTGGTCAGAGTCTCTCTGTCAGGCTTCCCTTCGTAGCATGAATAGACTAAATAAATATATATATATATATATATAGATTTCAATATTGCAGACATGTAAAGATATCATATACTTTCCAATGAAAAAATTAATTGCAACATGTACGGAAACGATAGCCGATACAGTGAAACCCTTGGCATAAAATATTAAATATATCAAATATCATACTTAAAGAACATGGTTCTGACATTAGAATTGGGAGAACCAAAACTTCGGCTCTGGAAGATCACTCTAATAAGACACATCACCACATCTTCCTAGAAGATGCTAGGGTGGTTTCCAAGGAAAATCATTATTACAAAAGGAAAATGCGTGAGGCATTGGAAATCCTAAAACATTCGGAAAACCTCAACAGGGATGGTGGTTTGGAAGTTAGCAGAAATTGGGTTCCCTTATTTCCCCACCATTAAAAATTTCCTTTCCCTCACTGTCGCCACCCCACCAACCCCCCTACCACCTCCCCTTGCACTAGGTCATTCTTGGGCTCCCCTACTATACTCTCTCCCCCTTCCCTTCTTATAACCTTGTCTTCCTCTTCATTCCTCTTCTCCCCGCCTTCCTCCTCTTCCCTTCCATTAACCCTGAAGACCCTATGTTGACTCTCCTCTCAGCTCTTCCCTCTTTCCCATCCCTTCCCCAAAACCCCCATCCTTTGGCCCCTTAGTACTAATCTACAATAACTCTCCTAATATTAACCCCGCTTAAGCTTTAACATTTATCTGATGTCATAAATAAGAATAAAGAATTTTAATTATTAATATCAATGTTAATTAACAAATATTATTAGTAATAGTTAAGATTTAACTATTCCTAATTATATTATAATTAAAATTGATATTAATAATTATAATGATAACATTTAACATCAACCCACTCATTAAAAAACTATAATATTTATCTAAACACCACAATAAAATTAACTGTAGTTTGCTCTAATATTAACATTAATTAATAAATATTATCTATAATAGTTAACTTCCTCCCTATTATCATATTAATATTAAGAATTTAAAATATATATAATACCATTTTAACATTAACTCAACTTTTAAAAACCTACATTACTTATCTAATAAAGAAAAAGAGCTCTAATACTAATATTATTAAAACAAATATTCTCAATTAATATTATAATATTAATAATATAATTAATATATAACAAGTGATTTATTATAAATATAATAACATTTCTAGATTAACCATTCATAATTTACTCACATAATCCTCCTAATATTTACTTTTTTAAATCCTAATAATTCTAAATTAAAATTAATTATAAAATTTACTTTCTAAATTCTAATAATTTAATTTAAATCAATTAAAATGAACCTTAACATTAATCTAAATTCTAAATTAAAATTAATTATAAAATTTACTTTCTAAATTCTAATAATTTTAATTTAAATCAATTAAAATGAACCTTGACATTACTCTAAAAACATAATTTAGTTTAGAATAATAATAAAATAATAATTAAAGTTGTATTTCATTTACTTGATATTTGTTGGTAGGCTTATGCTCACTCCTGCTCACTCCTCCTGCACTTCTTTTATTTATATTTATTGCATTTAACATTTCTCTTTTTATATTTATTGCATTTAACATTTCTCTTTTTGACAAGGTTTGTCCTGGTCTTGATCTAGACCGGAAACGTAGACCCAAAAATATTAAACATATCAAAATATGATGTTGAAACCCGGTAAAAACCTTGGCATAGAATATTAAACCCTCGACATAAAATGTTAAACATATCAAAATATGATGTTGAAACCAGGTGAAACCGTTGGCATAGAATATTAAACAGTTATAAAGAAAACAGAGAGTAAACAGAACCATGTCGTGGGTGAAAGCCAAGGAGTAGTACATAATATATATTAACCTGAAATTTCAACATAAGTCATTCATTAACCATCAAAACTATGTGGTGAAGGTACATTGTTGCTGCCTCCATTCAGTAGCAAATACAAGAATAGATTCATGAAATTTAAATAGTGGTTTATGCAAACGACAAGCTTAACAGTCAGTCGGACCAGAATCTTTACAAAACAAAATTTAAAACCCTCAAGGTTGAGGTCCAAAACATTCTGTGCAAAAAATACAGGAAAGCGAATAAATTCCTAACGACCATCAAGGCTTAAAACCCTCAGTTAAATAGTGCACCATTAAGCAAGTTAGGGAACGACAACGTGGGAAAAATATTTGAAATAGATAAATACCAAATTTTAATTTAATTTAATTATTAATAACCTAGTTTTAGAATTTTATTTTAATTATTAATAACTATTACCTAATTGTAATATTTAATATTTTAATGAAAATATTAATTAAAAAATTAAATTATTAATAATTATTTATAATATAATACTATTTAATACACAATTAATATCTAAATATTTATATGTTATTAATATTTCATTACAATATATTTAAGTGGATGTTAATCATCATCATTATCAATATTAAAACGTTATGAAATATTAAATATATTTATAAATTAATAAACTAATAATAATAGACTGATTACTATAATATAAGTATATAAATTTTTGACTTAATAAACAAATAAGTATGAATAGATTCATTACTATAATATGATCATATAAATCCTCTCTCCAATATTCAATACTATTTTTTAGTTAATAGTCGTATCTATTTTATTTAAATTGAAACAAATTATAATCTTTCCAAGTTACTTATTAGGCGAGTTTTATAAACTTATTTTATGGGTTTGGAGAATTTTAGAAGTTTGATATGTACATAGGTTCTTTTTTAATAAAATAAAATAAAGCAATAAATTTAAATCTTTGTTGATAATTAAGACTTGCACAATTTGAGGTTGAAATTAATTATAATTATTTGCCTTTTTTAAATCAAATTATATTAAATAAATTTCTTCAACTAATTACATAAATAGACAGAGAAAAATGATTGGTTTGGAGAATTTTAATAACTGGGAAGTGTTTTGATAATTTGACACTTTGAATTTTATCCATTCTTTTATAAAAAAATTTAGATTTCTTAAAAATACTATGGAAATAAATTTTGATTAATTTTTGCAAGATAAATTAATTTATTTTGTTAATATTTAAGAGATTTATAATCTATAAAGAATTATGTTTATATTAATATATTAACATTATTATTAGTATTAATGTTAATAATTATAAATAAGTGACATTATATATATAAAGTCACGAAAGTTGTAAATGATAATAATAAAATAATAATAATAATAAATAAACAAATATTATTAATAATATTTAAAAATAATAATGATGACGATTATAATTATAATGGTTAATGTCTACTGAGACCAATCTTTGGTCTATCGGACCTAAAAAAAAGAGTTATTTAATTTGATTTAAGATTTTATTCCTATGCTCAAAAAAAGCTTGGAGAGAAGCCTCCCAAGCTCACTATAATTTTGACATCTTAAAAGAAGCCTCCATTAAACAATAACATTATTCAATATTAATAATACAAAATATTATTAATTAATAATAAAAAATATTAATAAATATTAATAATATTATAAATAAATAATAATGTTCTATTAATTATCATATTAATAATTTTAAACAACATTAATAAGATAAAAATTTTATAATTTAAAATATTTGATAACATTAATTTAATTATATTTACATTGATATATTAATATATTAACATTATTATGAGTATCATATTAATGTTAATTATTATAAAAAATCTCTCACACATATGTATAATTTATTGGTGCCTTGGAATTATAAATTTATTATCCCATGTGTTTATTAATTTTTTGGCTTTATAATGTCAATATCTTTGGTATATTCATCTAAGAGTTCATATTCTTACAATATAGTATTACTGATAGGTTTTATAACATTAACCCTAAGGTTTAATATAAATTCCTTAGCTTTATCATCAATCATTATTAACCATGGTCCAATGCCACATTGTGACAAAAAATGTGTCAATATGGATGTCAACCATGGTCAACCATGGTTAACCATGTTTATTTTAGGGTTTATTATATATCTCTTAGGTTTATATATCTTGGGTTTATAATCCCTTTATATTTTAGTATTGTGACAAAGGTTGTTTCAATATGAAAATAAACCATGGTATTAATCATGGTCACATTGTGACGAAGATTGTCTCTGTAACACCCCAAGTTCTATGATTTTAAAATTGACATTGGAACAAAAGCCAACAGGGAAAGTGGACCCCAATGGAGAAACATTGTGTGGATTTTATTTAATTATTTATTAATGAAAATAAATGGAATATTTATGTGTGCACTATGAATAGATTGAGAATGGAGATTCTAAACCTTTATCCATGAGGATATGGATAAGGTTAGACTTTCCCAAAACCTTTCAGAAAAAAAAAAAAAAAAACCTTGAAAGGAATATTAATAAATCAAATTGGGAGAGAAAAATTTGATTTCCCCAATGAAGAGGAAAGTAATTGGGAAGAGGTAGAAAATCTAGAAAAGCGAAAAAGACAGCTTTAAAGTACCTCAATGAGGGAAGCCTAGGCAAAGACAAGAAGAAAGCATCGTGGAAATTCTCGACGCAGAATTTAGAAACAGACTTGGGGAAAGCATGGCTTAAGTAAGCTACTCCAAGACAGACAGAGGTTGGCCTGTCACTGGAAGATCTCAGCTCGAGGGTGAGTTTGGGAGAAAAAGAACTCTATGGTTGGGAAGACTAGTCAAAAAAATTAACTGGTGTGCACTCAAAACTATTTGATGTCCATTCATATGAAGAATAGTATGGTGTAGATAGATTGAAATTTCAATTCTGTATAGTAGCACAAGGGAAATCTTGCAGGAACCATCACCCAAAATGTCAAAACCAGTGAGAGGTTTGGATCTAGGGATAGGTACCCTGTAGAAGTTATTTAAGTTAATTATAAATGAAAAGGATGCTGTTACTAGAAGTATTATTAAATTCTGCATTTTGTCTGAAGAAAGAAATTCATAATGGAAATAGAAATAAACTATGATTATTACATGTACATCTAGTTTAGAGATTTAGTACTGTCAAAAAAAATATTGCACATCTACATATAACCAGTTAGAGTGTAAATTTCTAATCTGCATATATATTAAATTCTATTTCTAATCTGTAAGTTTAGTGAAAAAAATTTACAGTTATGAGACTACATAAATTTCTTATCTCTTCTTGCTAGATAGAAGGAAAAAGGTAAAATTGTGAAATCTATTACATATGAAAATTTTGAAATGATAGAGATGCATTTACTGTTATAAAACACTGTAAAGTATTTCTATATTAATGAAATTCTTCTACTATTCTGCTTCTTATCAAAACAATAATTGTAGCATTAACCCAAAACGACATTTCATGAAGAAGATGGAGAACTGTCTAGTATAGTTGACAAAGAGGTAATTATATTCTTACTATAAACAGAATTATAAATGTGTACTAATATAGCGGAAAGACATCAACATGTAATTCCTCAAGCAATACAGATAACAAAGGTTCATTCATTATAGAATTATTGTATTATATATTAGTAGAAATTGATAAAGAAATAAAGTTAAGTAAGAGATATTGCAGCTTTTGTCTTCAGACGAAACACAAATTTGGCGACATAATTATTCACCAAAAGTACTATAATTGTAGCGCATAAACCCCATAACTATCGATAATCGATAGGAGGAATAGAATAAATGTTAAGTTCAACAGTCCTATTAAACACAAAAAAAAATTAAGTATCATTATTACAATATGAATGGTGAAAAAACCATTGATAGGAGAAAAACCCCATGATATATTTTAATCATGAAAAAAAAAAATGAACAATCATTGCCTTCGAATGTGGAAAAATATCTGAAACAAGGCTTTACCAACATGTGCATGTAAAAGAAGGGTTAAATTAGTGATCAAGTTAGGATGCAGAGTGGTAAATAGAAAAACCACGCCAAGGACAAGTCGGGAGAAACCATACCTGCAAACATAATTTCATAAATGAGAGAATCGAAAAGAGAAGACTTCGAATATAGGTGTATGAAAAATAGTGTTATAGGAATGTAATTTTCTTACCATACTGAGATGTTTCCCCGAAGAGAACAACTTGTGAGTCAATAAACAAAGATCGAGTTATGAGTTGAAGAATATAGAAGGATAATAAAACAGAGAACATGTAATAAAAGTTTAGTGGTTTAGTAAAATAAATATGCAGATTTACTGGAATATTTATGAAGAAACCATCATAAGCTCAAAAACCTTGGTACAAATCGAAAGAACAAATTCACCTTGACTCTGAGAAGCTTAAGTTGGGGAAAACCAGCGTGTTCCACAAGAGAATGAAGAGGACTTGTTGTGCCTTGAAGGAACTTGGAATGATGTCCTGGGCTTCCTATAATAGCCAGGGTCATAGACATATGGGTGACAAATCGAAGTCTCGCCTCGTTAAGCCAAGAAAAGTATTCCATTCAACCGAATATAAATAAACAATAAAACCCAGAACTATTAAGTTGACATTATCCTCCTATGCAATTAGAAACTCGGTTCTGAGATTTAAATCGAGTCTTCAAGCCAAATACCTCATAAATCCGTTAAAAATCAAAACGAGGATGAATAAGTAAGAAACAGTGAACCAATGTTCAATTCCAGCATGACATGAATTAGACAAATTCTATTGTTAAATCCTAATACAATTCAAGTTGCCAAGTAGATGAAACGAAAAGGGAAAACCAGAAGTAGAGTCATGCTTTCACCCAGAAGTATTAGCTAAGAGAAATTAAATCCGACAAGTGGATTTTACCTAAGATACAAAAACACATACTGAGAGCGTTCATACGAATTTTAACTGGATTCCAACAAATATTCTTCATAGCAAAAAAAAAAAAAAAGAACAATATCAAGTTGAGAAGCTTATCGTTAGTAAACTGGCGAAGAAAAGTAGGTGAAGCCGAACGCAACTGAAGAGATTTTACATGGCATCCTGAGAGGTATTACAATTACAGTAAATAAAGACAGAACTAAACCCTCAGTGCGGAAATCGAGCAGAGAAATGAGAAGTGTTAAAAGACTAGGTTTAATAGCAATCGTGAGTCCAAAAACCCTAGACAGATCTCACCTTACATGTGGCATCCATCTATCCGTCTTCCCTCATCACGAGGATACTCTCAGTTGAAACAACATGTATACTCGGCTATTGAATGTCAAACGTACCTGAGTAGTGGATCCATTAGGATGAAAGACCGACCCGTGGTATGGATCCATGCGTTGAGTTTCCGGGGCTCAATAAATCGAACTTATGAGCTGGATTGCGAATCGATAAGTATTGGCTTGGATAAATGATTCAAGTCTATCATTTAATAGATGTCAGTCAGACATAAATGTGTTAGGTTACATTTAGGGTTGAATGTAGCGTGAGGTTATAGGGTAGGATAGTGGGTGTATAGATATAATACAATTAGCAATATGTGTGTGTATAAGCACTTAAAAGGGTCGAATTAAAATCATAATAAATTGAAATTGAAACCATGTTGAAAAAGAGTTCTAATATGGAAACTATAGGGTTAAACTGAACTTAAACGCAATGAATAGAAATATATATATATAATTTCAAACGAGAACCACATTGGAGGAAGGGGTGCTAACAAAAAGGGTGTGATTAATAGTACTGACATTTGATTGTCATAATATGGATTTAAAAAGGTAAGGTCCTACCATTATATTCCTTTTTATAATAAAGATCTAAGACATAAGTAAAATTATTAAGGCCATATAAAAAGGGTATCTGTGAAATTAAAATAATAATAATAAAATGGTATGATTTTATTATAATTATTTCATATGAATGTGGGTTTAATAAATTATAAAGTAGAAGTGGAAATCTTAGGAATTCATGAGTGGTATTGCTAGAAAAAAAAATTGAGGTATATTACAGTCTCCTTGTCCAATGTTACATTATGAAAACTATGGTCAACCATGGTCGAATGTCGCATTGTCACAAAGATTGTGTCAATATGAAAATCAACCATGGTAGATGATGATCAACCATGTTTACTTTAGTGTTTATAATATTCATCTTAGGGTTTATAGTATTATACCCTTGGGTTTGTTGGGAAACCAACTCCAAAAAGAGAAGAAAAGAGATATCAACGCCTTAGAAATAAGCCACTTCGAGGGGGCCACCTCCAATACATTACATGAATGAAAAATTCTTGGATGATACAAATTACAAAACCTCCTTTCTATATATAGGATTCCATGGGGCCACAATGTAATCTTAGTGGGGCCACAATGTAATCCTAGCTGACCTAAAAATAATAATTTAAGCGCACAATAATAACAATATCGGGGTTACAGGGGTACAATAATAACAATAAGGGGGTTACACTAACAACAATAAGGGACTATACTAGTAATATAGGGACCTAACATGCCTCTCTCCTTCAAAAAAGTGTTGTCCTCAATGCTTGAGTAGCTCTAGGTGCTTCTGTATAAAATTCTCATCCTCCCATGTAGAATCTTTAGTGGGTAAGTTCTTCCACTTGATGAGATACTCTGAAATTGACGATTCCATAGCTATCGAGTTCTCGTTTCCGTGACCGCTTCAAGTTCCAATATGATTTTTCCTTCCTCATCAAATTCTGGCAATATTGTTTAAACTAGAAGATTTTCACCTATAACCTTCTTTAAGCATGAAACATGGAAAACTGGATGCAGTCATGAAGAAGCAGGAAGCTCCAATTTGTATGTCATAGTACCAATCTTTTGCAACACCTTGTAAGAACCATAGTACTTTGGCAATAATTTATTATCCTTCTTAGCTTGCATGAGGAACATTTGTTTGTATGGTTGTAGCCGTAAAAATACCCACTCTCCTACATCAAAAATTCTCTCTGCGATGTCGATCTGCCCATTGTTTCATTCGATTTTGTGCCAAATTCAGGTTATCCTTTAAGAGTTGGGGAACTTCTTTTTGATGCTCGCTGTGATATTCCACTGCTTGAACCTTCGAATTTTCTCTTAATGATGATGTGATGGATGGTGTATGATATCCATAAAGTGCCATAAATGGGGTCATTTTTGCTGCAGTATGGAAGGAAGTGTTATACCACCATTCAGCGAGAGGTAACCACTTGACCCATTGTGTTTGTTTATCAGATACAAAAAAACGAAGATATCCTTCCAAACATTTATTTACTATCTCAGTTTGACCATCAGATTGAGAATGATAAGATGAGCTATGAGCTAATTGAGTACCAAAACCAGAAAATAACTCCGTCCAAAAATTTCTAGTAAAAATGGGATCTCTATCCCTCACAATAACCCTTGTGTTTCCATGTAGCTTCTGAATTGTGTCCATAAATGTAGTAGCAAGTTCTATACTTGCTTTAAATGGATGAGATAATTCACAAAAGTGTGCATACTTGGTAATTCTATCAACTATCACCATGATGACACTCTCTCCTTCAGACTTCGGTAAACCTGTGATAAAATCCATTGAAATCTCCTCCCAACGTTGACTTGGAATGGATAAAGGTTGTAGAAGACTCGGGGTCTTAATTGTCTCAACTTCATTCTACTAGAAAACCAAACATTCCTCCACAAACTTTTGAATATTAGATTTAAAGCCATCCCAAAAAAATTCTTTCTTCACCCTATGGTAAGTTTTTAAAAATCCTGAGTGTCCTCCTAAAGGAGAAGTGTGCAATTCCAAAAGAATCTTTTGTTTTAGTTGGGAATTCTTACAAAGATATAAGCGATCTTTGTACCATAAGGAATCATTTTTCCAACTAAATGTATCATATGTACTAGGATCTTGTTGTAACTTTTGAATGAGTGTCCACACTTCTTTGTCCTTCTTCCATTCATCTCTTGCTTCAGTTATCCAATCTGGTTGGATAATAGAAATGGAACAAAGAAATGCTTCCACCTCTCCATTCTTTCTTAAGAGTGCATCTGCAACAACATTAAGCTTCCCCTTTTTATATTATTTCAAATTCATAACCCAACATCTTTGTGACCCATTTTTGCTACTCTTCTGAAGATAGTCTTTGTTCCAAAAAGTGTGTAAGACTATCATGATCAGTTTTTACCTTGAAGTGTCTTCCCATTAGGTAAGTTTGCCATTTCTTTAGTGCATGCAGTATTGCTAACATTTCCTTCTCATAAATAGGTTTTTGTAAATACTTTCCTTTGATTGGACGACTTTCAAAAGCAATGGGTCTTCCTTCCTGCATTAAAACTGCACCAATTCCATTTCCTGAAGCATCACATTCCACAATAAAGGTTTTTGTGAAGTCTGGCGTAGCTAAGACCGGTGCTAGGCACATTGCCTCTTTAAGATGTTCAAAGGCCTTAGTTGCTTCAAGAGTCCATGAAAATGCATCTTTCTTCAATAATGTTGTTAGAGGTGCTGCTATTCTCCCATAATTCTTAACAAACTTGTGATAATACCCTGTTAACCTGAGAAATCCTCACAACTACTTTATGGTTGTGGGGACTTTCCATTCCTTAATGGCTTTAATTTTGTTAGGGTCTACCTTAACACCCTCGTGAGATACAATATGACCCAGATATTCCACCTCTTGTACTCCAAAGAAACATTTGGATGTTTTTGCATAGAATTGTTTCTCCTGCAATAGTTTGAGCACCCTGTCAACATGTTGAACATGATCCTTCCAAGACCTGTTGTAGATTAGTATATCATCAAAAAATACTAGCACAAATTTTCTAGGGAAGGGTTTGAAAATGGAATTCATCAACCCTTGAAATGTAGAAGGTGCATTGGTAAGGCCAAAAGGCATGACCAAAAATTCGTAATGACCCTCATGAGTTCGAAATGCTGTTTTTGGAATATCTTCAGTCTTCATTCTAATTTGATGATATCCTGAACGAAGATCCAACTTGGTAAAATAAATTGCTCCATGCAATTCATCCAATAATTCATCAATAACAGGAATGGGAAATTTATCTTTAATGGTGAGCTTATTGAGCTCCCTATAATCTGGACACATGCACCATGATCCATCCTTCTTGTGTACCAATACTACAGGAGTAGAGAAAGAACTTTGACTAGGTTGAATTATACCCACGTCTAACATTTCTGCAATCATACGTTCAATTTCGCTCTTTTGGACATAAGGATATCTATAAGGCCTGATGTTTGGAGGAACACTTCTTGGAATCAAATGAATAGCATGATCATGATCACGAATAGGTGGGATTCCTTTGGGAGTTCCAAATACCTTGGAATGATCGTCCAAGACTTTTTGGAGATTTGTAGAAATAGATGATTTTGATGTTGGAACTTCTAATGAGAATAATTGTGCAATTACGCCTCGTTGTTCTTTCTTTAGAATATTTTTCATGACATTAGAGCTTATTATCTTTCCTAGATTCCCTGAAATACCCCGTAATTTGACTTCTTTTCCTTCTAAAAAAATTTCAAGAAAAGTTCTTGAAAATTAAAAGCTACTGTCCCCAAATAGTGTAACCATTGTACTCCTAGTACAACATCAGCACCTCCCATAGGAATGGAAAGCATTGGACTATTCAATACATATTCCCCCATTGTTAGCTTGATATTATGGCATTTTCCAGAGAAACAATTCAATTCCTCCATTTGCAACCATCACTTGACATTCTGGTGCTGGGTATAGGAAACAATTCAATTCCTTGGCTACCTTACAATGAATAAAATTAAGGGTGCTACCTGAATCAATCAACACTATTACCTTTTTCTTCTTGATATGTCCTTCTATCTTGAGAGTTTGAGGAGTGGTAATTCCTACCAATGCATTACACGATATGGTCAGACTCATTTCTTCCTCTTGTAGGGCTGGTTCCTGGTGTATATCCTCTTCATGTTCATTTTCTTCTTCCTCTTCACAATATATGTAAAATAATTTCTTCTTAGCACACTTATGACCTTTAGTGTATTTTCTATCACAACTGTAGCAAATCCCTTTTTCTGTTTTTCCTTCCAATTTTTGTGGTGTCAACCTTGTAGGTTATGGAAATCTAGGAGTAGCAACACTTCCATCTTTATAGAAGTGAGTGGTAGGCTTCCTTCTTGCCATAATTTTACACTCAATTTTTCTTGCCAACCTGAATGTCTTCTCCAATGAATCAGGTTCCAAAACACGAACTTCATGTTGGATGTTATCCTTTAAAGTACCTATGAAGATATCAATCCTATCTTCCTCTAGAATACCAATTACCCTTATATTCAATTTTTGAAAGTCCTCAATGTGCTTCCCCACTGAACACTTTTGTTTGAGATTTGTCAATTGGCTAAAGAAAGTGTTGCTATTTGTATCCTCATAATGTGCTATCATTTCCTCCATAAAAATTGACCAAGTGAAAAAAAATTTACGGGATCAAAGCCATCGGTACCATACAAATTTATTTTGTTCTAAATGTGAATTTGCAATGTGTACCTTTTGTGTGTTTTGCACATTATTGAGATCAAAATATTGCTCCATTTGTAGTATCCATGTTACAGGATTATTTGCATCAAACTTCCTCATATCCATTTTTGGAATATGGTGGTTCTTCCCTCCAACATTGGAGTTTATGAAATCACGATTAACATTTATTTTGTTCTTATCATGAGTTTCCTCTACTATCTTTTCACCATTAGGAAACATTTATTGTATCAACATTTTTCAAACCTTCCATGTCTACTTTTAGATCATTCTTCATTGTTTCCATCTTAGATTCCATGCCAGCTTCCATGCCATCCATCTTAGCTTCCATGCCATTTTTCAAACCATACATATTAGATTCCACGCCTTTCTTCAAACCATCCATCTTAGTTTCCATGCCTTTCTTCAAAACTTCCATTTCATTTTTTGTTGCTCTTTGCGAGAGCGAAATTTGTTGCACTTGCTCTTGTAATTTTGATATGTCATGTTGCCATTATTCGTCTTCATGATTCATAGTAGAACCTTTTAAAGGCTTAATGGGTGTTGAATTCTTTTTAGGGGCCATTTGAGAATCTAATACTTCTATCTATTCTACAATATGACCTTGGAATCAATTCAACTTGATTATTCAAACAAGACTTATGCAATTCGGAAAAAAAAATACACACCTTTTACTTGCTTGTGAGGAGCTCAATATTGAAATTTACTTATCTCTATACTTGAAGATCCTCCATATCTGAAATTTAGCCCTCTAGTAGTCGTCTAAAGCTTC
The DNA here is from genome assembly GCA_034641835.2 of Pinus albicaulis. NCBI lineage: Eukaryota > Viridiplantae > Streptophyta > Pinopsida > Pinales > Pinaceae > Pinus > Pinus albicaulis. Next base: position 1,190,525,766 of record CM076572.1, on the reverse strand, counting down.
TTTCAAATGCCACAGGTCTGACTTGATTTGGATTCTTCAAGGAAAATTTATGTCCAATCTCCCACAATGACCTAATTATGGACTGGTTCAGTAGAGTGAACTTGTACGACTTGCCACGTGTCACTGTTTGCTCCTTTGGCTCTGAAATTTATAGAGGAAACTAAAGTCCGTGTACTTCTATTCACCTCTTACAGAATTCCAATCCAATGCTCATAGAGATATTTATGAATATTTTCCCACGATCACCTCTTTGAGATGAAATTCAAGAGCCTAAAAAAGACCTAAATTTCACAGATCATATCTTCGAAAATATTGCGAACCAAGCTCTAAAATTTTGCAATGATGTTCCTCATGATTTCAACTTCGTGCTCTAAAAATTTCAGCTTCTGAACCTTTGTAGACAAAACTTTATAGAAAAAATTCCGCGATGACCTTTTTAAGTGAATTCAGGAGCCTGAAACAAGACCTAAATTCCACAGATCATATCTCCAAAAATATTGCGAACCAATCTCTGAAATTTTGCAAAAATTTTCCTTAGGATTGTAGCTTCGCACTCTAAAAATTTTAGCTTCTGAACCTTCGTAGAAAAAAAGTTATAGCGAAAATTCCACGATGACCTGTTTGGAGCAGCAAAACACTAGAATCCAAAGCTCTCACACTAAATGTTGGGAAACCAGCTCCAAAGAGAGAAGAAAAGAGATATCAACGTCTTAGAAATAAGCCACTTCGAGGAGGCCACCTCCAATACATTACATGAATGAACAATTCTTGGATGATACAAATTACAAAACCTCCTTTCTATATATAGGAGTCCATGGGGCCACAATGTAATCCTAGCCGACCTAACAATAATAATTTAAGGGCACAATAATAACAATATGGGGGTTGTAGGGGTACAATAATAATGATAAGGGGGTTACACTAACAACAATAAGGGACTATACTAGTAATATAGGGACCTAGCAAGGTTTAATATTACTCCCTTGGGTTTATAATGCCTTGCACTTGGGTTTATTAATCTAAGGGTTCATATTCCTAGGGTATAATATTATTCATAGGGTTTTTAATATTAATCCTATGGTTTAATATAAATCCCTTGGGTTTATAATCATGGTCACCCATGGTCAACCATGGTCCAACGTCACATTGTGAGAAATATTGTCTCATTATGAAAATTAACCATCGTCAACCATCATCAACCATGGACATTCATGGTCAACCATGGTCCAATGTCACATTGTGACAAAGATTGTCTCAGTCAGGGTGGACCATGGTCAAATATCACATTGTGAAAAACATTGTATCAATATGATAATAACCCATGGTCAACCATAGTCCAATGTCACATTCTAACAAATATTGTAACAACATTAAAATCATTCATGGTCAGCCATGGTCAACCATGTCCAATGTCGCACTGTGACAAGGATTGTCTCAATATGAAACTCAACAATGGTTAACCATGTTCCAACGTCCCATTATGACAAACATTGTCTCAATATGAAAATCAACCATGGTCAATAACCATGGTCACATTGTGACAAAGGTTTTCTCTTGGTACAACATTACATTGTCACAACCATGTCATGCATGGTCAACCATGGTCCAATGTCACATTATGACAAAGATTGTCTCAATATGTAAATCTACCATGATAAACGATGGTGAGCCATTGTACAACATGAAATTGTGACAAAGTTCACCTTAATATGAAAATCAATCATGTTCAACCATAGTTCAACGTCGCATTGTGACAAAAAATTTGTCAATATGCAATTCAACCATGGTCAACCATGATCAAGCATGTTTATTTTAAGGTTTATAATATTTTTCTTTGGCATTATATTCCTTGGGTTTATAATATTTATCGCTTGGGTTTATAATACCTTGGATTTTTTATATTAATCCCTTTTGTTTATTGTTCGATTAGGTTTATAATATTTATCTTAGGTTTATATACCTTGGGTTTATAATATTAATCCCTTGGGTTTAATATTATTTCCTTGGGTTTATAATAATTTTGGTTTTCAGAATTAATCCTTTGGGTTTATAATATCAATCCCTTGGGTTTATCAATATTAGGTTCCATATTCCTAGGGTATAATATTATTCATCAAGTTTATAATATTAATCCTAGGGTTTAATTTAAATCTCTTAGGTTTATAATCATGGTCAATCATGCGTAATCATGGTCTCATATCACATTGTGACAAATACTATCTCAATATGAAAATCAACCATGGTAAACCATGGTCAAATATCACATTGTGACAAAGATTGTCCCAATATGAAAATCAACTATGGTAAAACATGGTCAACCATGCTTATTTTAGGGTTTAAATTATTTATATTAGGGTTTATAATATTAATCACTTATTTTTATCCCTTGGGTTTAATTTTACTCCCTTAGGTCTAGAATCCCTTGGGTTTTTAGTATTAGTCTCTTTGGTTTATTATTCCCTGGGGTTTATAATACTAATCTATTTGGTTTATTAATCTAAGGGCTCATTTTTCTAGGGGGAAATATTATTCGTAGGTTTTATAATATAAATATTTGGGCTTAATATAAATCCCTTGGGTTTATAATCATGGTGTACCATAGTCAACCATGGTCCAACATCACATTGTGACAAATATTTTCTCAATATGAAAATCAACCATGGTCCAATGTCTCAATGTGACAAATATTGTCTCGATATGAAAATAAATCATGCTCAACCATGATAAACCATTGTTCAATGTTGTTTTGTGATAAAGATTATCTCAATATGAAAATGAACCATGGTAAACCATAGTCAACCATGTTTATTTTAGGATTTATAATATGTATCTTTGGGTTTATATACATTACATTTATAATATTAATCCCTTGTGTTTAATATTATTCCCCTAGGTTTATAATACCTTTGGGTTTTAGAATTAATACCTTGGGTTTATTATTTCGTTGGGTTTATAATATCAATCCCTTAGGTTTATTAATCTAAGGGTTCTTATTCCTAAGTATAATATTATTCACATGGTTTATAGTATTATTCATAAAGTTTAATATAAATCACTTGGGTTTACAATCATGGACATCCATGGTCAATGATGGTCCAATGTCACAATGTTTCAAATATTGTATCAATATGAAAATAAACCATGGTCCAATGTCACATTGTGATAAATATTGTCTCAGTATGAAATTCAATGATCGTAAACCATGGTCAACCATGTTTATTTTGGGGTTTATAATATTTTTCATAGGGTTTCTATACCTTGGGTTATAATAATTATCCCTCAAGTTCAATATTTTCCCCTTGGGTTTATAATCGCTTGGGTTCATTATTCCCTTAGGTTTATAATATCGATCACATGGGTTTATTAATCTAAGGGTTCATATTCCTAAAATTTAATACTATTAATAGGTTTTATAATATTAATATTTGGGTTTAATATAAATCCATTGGGTTTTTAATCATGGTCAACCATGGTCCAATGTCACATTGTGACAAATATTTTCTCAATATGAAAATCATCTAATGTCGCATTGTGACAAGGATTGTCTCAATATGAAAATCAACCATGGTCAACCATTTCCAACGTCGCATTGTGACAAAGGTTTTCTCAACCGTGGTCAACCATTTCCAACATCGCATTGTGAAAAAGGTTCTCTCAACCATGGCCAACAATTTCCAACTTTGCATTGTGACACAGGTTGTCTCAACCATGGTCACAGGTTGTCTCAACCATGGTCAACCATGGTCAATCATAATTAATCATGGTTAATCATGGTTAATAACCATGGTCATCCATTATGAGTCATAGTAAATAACCATGGTCACACTGTGACAAAGATTCTATCTTGGTACAATGCCACATTGGCATAATCGTGGCCATCCATGGTCAACGATGGTCGAACATCACATTGTGACAAAGATTGTGTCAATATGGAGATATATCATGGTGAATGATGGTTATCCATTGCCCAAAATTGCCTTATGACAAAGGTTGTCTCCATAAGAAAATAAATAATGGTAGTCAAATGTCATATTGTGACAAAGATTATGTTAATATGAAAATCAACCATGGTCAACCATATTTATTTTAGGGTTTATAATATTTATCTTAGGGTTTATATATCTTGATTTTATAATATTTATCCCTTTGGTTTAATATTATTCCCCTCGGTTTATAATCCCTTGGGTTTATTATTCCCGTGGGTTTATAGTATTTATCTTAGGGTTTATATAGTTATGCTAATAAATATATATTAATTATACATCTATCAACACATATAAACCACATTTACTAATGTGGTTGTACATGTGCTTCACATACGCCTATCGACGTATATCAACAACATTAGTTAATGTGGTTGTGGTTTATAATATTTATCTTAGGGTTTATATACCTTGAATTCATAATATTAATCCCTTGGCTTTAATTTTATTCCCTTGGGTTTCAATTGTCAACCACATGGGTTTATTAGTGTAAGGGTTCATATTCCTAAAATTTATAATATAATTTCCTTAGGTTTATTTATGCCTTGGGTTTATGATTTTAATAATTGCTTACGTTTATAATATTAGTCCCATGATTTTATAATGATATTAATCCCAAGAGTTTATAATATTTATCCCAAGTATTTTTTGATTTATTAATCAATTGTTTATTATAAAAAAAAATGAATAAAATAGTTATTATTATGTTTATTTTTTAATGTAGATAAATTAATTTTTTAATATTGATTATTTATTATTAATGTCTAATTAAATTATTAATTAATAAATAATTTTATTAACAGTAATATTATTACTTAATTAAATTATTTAGTATTTTTAATTATTTAATATTATTAATAATTGTATTAATATTAATAATAATAATATTATTATTAATATTCTTATTGAATAACGTTATTAATAATATTATTATCAATTATTATTATTATTATTATTAACTAAGGTTGACCATGATTGACTACGGTTGACCATATTTCCATATTAGTTACAATATGCCTGAATATAGTTTGATGTATATGATGTTATCATGGTGCATTTGATATTCCATATCCACTGAAAGTGGAATACAATTCTTAGAATGGTACAACACAATGGCAGAATGTGCTAGCAAAGATATGAGAGAATGTAATGTGATCTCCTAACTCTCAATACAAAAATGTATTATTTTTTTTTATTTAATAATAATATTTAGTAATTTATTCAATAATTATAGTTAATTATATAATATTTAATATTATTATTTATTGATATCATTAAAATTATTAGTATTATTATTATTATTATTATTATTAAGCAAGGGTGTCCCCTATCTCCTTCCCTTTTTGGCATATACATTGATAAGCTGGAGGAGTGTCTAGAAACTGCAAGATGCAAGGACATCAAGACTGCTAGTGTTCTCATTACTCTTCTCCATGATGACAATGATATCGTTCTTCTTGCCAAAAGCCATGATGACCTTGAAAAGCAGCTTCTAACTCTTTGTGTCTACTTCTCCAAGATGGGTATGAAAGTTAATACCGACAAGTCTAAATTCATGATAATTAAATCCAAAAACACCACACACGGTAGTTTCTTCTTATAAATATTTGGGCATTAACTTCCCTCATCAACTCAACTGGAATTATAGCATTGAGAAAAGGATTATTAGAGGCTGGAAAGCTTATTATGAGATTGAAAACAATTGTAAGTGAGTTGATATTTACATTTGTAGTAAAAATAGGTTCCTCTTTTAGACTCTCGTCACCCCTGTTATCTTATACATATGCGAATTTTGGGGTTGCAGTATATCCAGAGGCTCATGGAGGAAGACTGAGATGATTCAAAAGAAATTCATAACCTTCAACCTTAAGATCAAGGGAAATACTACCTATCCTATCCTTTTGATCGAATCTATTTTGTCCCCCATTGAGAGTACGGCTATGTTTAGATATCTAATGTATAAGAAGAAGCTTTATAACATGGAATCCAAAAAGCTCCCAAAAATTTCTTCTAACTATAGTCAAAACCCCTAACTTTTCCTCAAGCACGGGTGGCATAAGGATGCCCAGTCTTGGCTCAACCATTGGGGAATTAAGGAGGAGCTGAGTATGGGAAGCAAAGATAATGTCAAAAATACTATTACCTCCAATTTTAAAGACAAGTCGTGGGAGGACAAGCAGTTGGAGGATAAAAGGAAGCTAAGGTACTATGAGGTGATCAACCCCAACCTTTATAGTTAGAATTATCTCTTGGTGTTGACCATCACTAAGAAAAAAATGAACATCGCTAGGATAAGATCTAATTATCATGAGCTTCAGAGTGACACCAGGTAGTGGTCTATTCCCAAGACTCCCTAGAACAATAGAATTTGTTAAATTTTAGATACTAAGCGGGTGGAAGATAAGAAGCACTTCATTTTAGTCTGCCTAACTCTTACTCACATCTGCTCTCAATTCGCTAACATTTGCCACACTTCCAATATTCTCGACCAATTAAGCCAAACCACCTATAACAATCTTGGAACGCTTATCTCCCCTCTCTTTGATAATAGAAACACGATTTTGAATAATCAAACTTATATTATTTTTCCTTTGTTGAGGTCTGATAGGCTGCTTTGGTCTTAGCGGAAGTTAATCATCATCATCATCATTAATTAATAATGGTCATATTTGTAATTAATCATGATGAACCTTGATTAATAGCCAATATGGAAATATTAATATTAATATTAATACTAATATTAATAAATTTATTAATTCTATTAATAATATTAATAACAATAATCTTATTATTAATATTAATATTATTTAATTTTTTAATGATTTTTATCTTCATGACTATTTGGAGTTTACCATTGCATCTCTACTATAATTATGCAATTTTTTGATCTTGCTATCCATATTAATCCTTAAGATGAACTTAAGTAGGGGTTCGAAATGCGTCGATCATAAAAAATTTGATGTGATTTATCCGGAAGTGTTATGCTTTAATCATGAATCACAGAAGCCTCCATTATGAAATGTTATTAATATTATTATTATTTTTATATTGGTTATTGACCAAGGTTGACCATGATTAATTAAAAATATGCCCATAATTAATTAATTAATTAAAAAAATAATAATCATTCCAATAATAATAATAATAATAATATTTATAAATAAATATTATTAGTGATATTAATAAATAATAATGTGATCATCTCACAAGAAAAAAAATCTCTTAGTAATTATTAATAATATTAAAAATTACATTATTAATAATATTATATAATATGTGTTAATTTGTTAATATTAAATAATAAGAAAATGTATAGTTTAGGAAATCATTTGTTTTCAATGTTTGATATATCTAAGTTTAAGATAGATTTACATTAATGGTGTTTATGTTAATAGGTTTCGTTACTTAAAAAAAAAAAAAAAAAGATACTTCATGCCTCTCAATAAAATTCAATGGAATAAATGAAACCACTTTTATCAAATCTCTAGATTTATTTATTAAATAATAATTAATTAATTAAATATAGTTTTGGTACAGATTTAATAATTATTTAATAATTTTTAAATTATTTAATTTTTAATATTACTATTTTGTTTATTACTATTATTATTTAAATTATTTACTATTATTTAATTATTTTTAATAATTATAATAATAATAAGTTAATTTTACTAAAAAATAATTATTTTTATTAGTTATTGTAATAATAATAGTTTTATTGTAATAGTTTTTTTTAATATTATTTTCTTTGTTATATAAATTTATAAATGGCGTAGTCTAACTTATAGATAAAATAACATTTTTCACCCGAATTTACTAGAATATGGTGATACAATTTCAAGCAAGAATGTGATTTTTTGTTGTTTAAAATACTTTTTTGAATGCATAAATGGATTAAACACCCTAGAAAATCTAGGACACTCAAATTTTACAAATTAAACAACTTAAACTGAATTTTTTAAAAATATTTGTCAAATTTTCATTAAAATTAACGAGAAATCCTTTTGTAAAAAAGGTCATTTTGTCTATAAGTTAGACGACGCCTTTATCAATTACTTGTGTAATAAATACAAATGAAACCTTCGCCATATTTCAACCACATTTAATTAATTAAATGTGGTTATGCTAATATTTTATCTTAATAAAAATATGGAACATCCTAGATAAATAACAAAGATAACATCCAAAATTTAAAATTATTAATAATTGAAATTAGGTACTTTTCATCTAAATTTTAATTATTTTCTTAAGAACATGTTGTTGTTAACACAAGGACCTAGTCGTCTTTTTTTTTTAGGAGGAAAACATGTGAACAAAGGGAACTACCAAAACCCAAAGTTCTTAATGGCTATGACACCATTTTAAAGACTATCACTAGGTAGAAGGAAAAATAACTTTTATTAGTCCCTGTTGTCTCGCATGGGAATATAGTAATAGGAAACATATGTTTAGCATTAGTTCGTGTTAGAATTGAGTCAATTTTTAACCCCGTAGTGCACTTTGCATCGTTCTGACCATATTGCAATTTATTTGATGGTCTTATTTGTCCTCTTCCTAGATGGAGAGACTATAAGTATATGTTAAGTTGGATTTGTGTGGTTCATATTTGGGAGGTGTCAACTAACGCTAGCATTAGTTCAGGGTATTAAATTCTCTGAAATCCTATGCTGAGCGAAAGCCATTTAAGGAGATTGACGTTGCTAGGTGCTCAATGCATGTTGTTGTGGTGTCGGAAACAGGACGATCATATGTTATGTTGTGTTTCACCTGCACCGCCAAGAGAAAGGTAGGAAACACTGGAGCCAAAAGCAAGGTAGGTCACACCGGAACCAGTAGCATAACTATTTGTTTAAGAAGTACATTATGTACATTCAATGAATTTGAAAGTCGCTAGAATTAGGATGAGTTTATGGAGAGAAAACAAACCTTGATGTCCTTTTTTTTTTTATGGAGAGAAAAAAAACCTTGATGTCCCTGCAAGTGGAAAGAATGAGCTGCAAGTGGAAAAAATGAGCTGTGAGTGGAAATAATGAGCTGCGAGCCACTGGAAACATGGAAGTGGAAAGAAAGAGATGCCAGTGGAAAGAACAAGTCGCTCTATTTCTAGAGAGTAAACAAACCCTGCTAGTGGAAAGAACGAACCCGAATGAAAACAAACACTACTGGTAGAAAGAATGAGCCTGCATGAAACCGAGAAGAACTATTAGACATGATTTTTCAAGGAAAGTTCAAATAATTGTTTAAATAATGCCTCTTGTTCTGCAAATAATAAGAATAAGAATATTAAGAGAAAACCTGTACCTTTTTCACCCTTCTACGCGCAATTGGATTTGCAAGAAGGTCCCCGTAACCTTTTACTCCTGTTGTGTTAAGAAGATGCGCCACTTCATGTAATATCGAAATTACTTGTATAGTATGAGAAAACTCTTTTAATAGGTGGCGTCCTTCTTTTGTTTGTATATTATGAAAACCATTGCAAGAGTCTTTGGAAAAATGATGTATGTATTATAGATGATGAATCACAACTTGGAGAAAATGTCTTTTTGAATCATACTCGTGCCTTTCACCGAGGTATAGAGATTAAAATCCACTTTTTAAAAATGCTACAGTGTATGAAGTGGATCAGCACTTCCCCATGGATATTGGTAGTGCAAGTTTTAATGATTTCTTATCGAATTTTGTGATGGGTTCCTTAAGATCCCGAAAATATTAGAAGTGTCATAAACATGTTTTGCATTACAAGTGGCCATCTCTTTCTCGTAAATTGAACTAGAAGCTATGAAGGATTTGTTCTGGGAAAGTTGCTCCCGTGTGGTAAACTTATGTCGAAATAGCCGAGTATTTTTACCGAACCCAATTGCTTATTTTGGTCCTCTGTGGGAATTAAAACCTGAATCCTGGGTGGGTTCTCTCACACACTAGTAGTGTGGAGATGATCAAGAATAATGAGGCGGTGAAATATCAAATTTTAACCTACATGTCTATCATTATCACACAGTAACAACTCAAATTTTAACCTACATACCAAAACAGATAGAATTGGCTGGAGTGATGGAGGTCTGTTGCATATGGAGGGCCAAAATTTGATTTCGTTAGAGCCTTTATTTCGAGGAAGATTTATGATAAAGCATGAGACTTGATCTTGTTTGTCTTTGTTGTAAACTACATTTCCTTTTGCATTTAAAGAAGCAAGCTCAAAGTGAATTCCCAGAGCATTTTAATAAGTGCTATTACTACAACACAAAGGGGGTTTTTAAAACAATATTTAAGATGTTTTTTTGGTAAATTGTCTTAATTTGAGACAAAAGAAAACTTGTGTATGGTCTTAAATATTGTCTTTAAGCATGTGTCTCAAATTAAATTGTCTTAATATATTGTCTCTATAAAGACAATATATAACACAAGCATTTTTGTCTCTCTAGAGACAATAGTTGCACTACCGGGGTTTTAAGCCAATTTTTTACCCAGTAAATTATTGTCTTAAAAAATTGTCTTTCCAAAGACAATAGTTGGAATTAAAGACATATTATCTTTATGGAGACAATGTCTTTAGTCCTATCAATTGTCTATGTAGAGACAATATAAAACAATGAATCAAAAAAAAATATCTCACCATTAAAATAAATCAATATAAAAATATTTAATTAAAAAAAACTACAATATCATTGAATAACTCATGTTAGGGTATAGTGGAATCAAACCACCAACGTCTTGCATGGCAGGTTCTCTTCCATTGAGCTAGCACCCTTTAAAGAATTATGTGAAGAGTTATGACAATCTTTGAAATTGTATATTTAGGCATTGATTTTTAAAAAATACTCAACACATAATGGCATAATCATTGTAAAATATATAATCATGCAAGCCCCTATTTTTAACTTAATAAAAAAAATAACTCAATGGAGTTAGCTCACTGTGACATCCTTGTAGCTTGACTTGCACAAAAATCTGATAATAAGCAGTAATCTACAAACAAATTAATCTAGTCATACAAAGAAAACTAACTAGAATTAGCACAAGAAATACAACCACCACCCAAAGAGCTACATCGCTTGTTAGTAGGCACTGATGACACATATGATGTAGAGCCATGACTGCATCATCAACTCCTTCAAGACAAATTGGGCACTCTCCTCTTTCACTGTTACTAATTTCTGTGACCACTTCTTCAATGTAAGCTTTTGAAGGTATAGAACTAGAATCTCCATTAACACACATTTGGCTTCCTAGAAGAAAACACCTTGCTCGCTTATACATATCATATGACTGTTGTGTATCACCCCAGTGGTTGATAAAGTAGCAATTAGAAAAAATTACATGCCATCTTATTCGAATTAGAACATTGTTGTGTATCACCCTAGCTATTATCATTGTGTATCACCGCAGCTGTTGATAACTTAGCAATTAGAACAAATTCTAACATATAACTGCTCGTAAGGAAATTAACAAAACACTTGATCTTTAGGGCTCAAAATAATGTTTTTCAATAAAATCATTTTACAAAGGACATTCTAAAGTATAAATTACCTCATGACAAGAAAATGACATTCACAATTGGCACAACCTCAAAAGAAATTCCATAATAGATGCATAATTGTGAAGAACTTTGCCTTGTTAAACAAAATGATCATACTTGACCTGTAAATAGAAATAAACACCATATATTTTTTAAGTCAAACCAAAATCACAACAAAAAATGAATCAAAACTATTATTATATTTCATTTCCATGGATCAGAGAAGTGCTTGCCCTGGATATTCTATACAACACTGTATAAAATTTGTTCTCACTTGTACATCAGTAGGAGGAAGAAAAACAATGGGTCTGAATATTCATGAAAAAATATTAGAAATCACTCTAAGGGACAGGACATTGAAGGCCAGATGAAAGCCCAATTCTACATTCATACCTTCCCTCTTCGCAGTATTGTCTTTTGTCCTTCCCAACACCAAGGGCCTCAAGTTAGCTTGAACTGATTTCAAGCCACGCTCATCACCTTCCTCAAAGTGTTTTTGAATTATTTTATACCATCTGGACACCACAAGATATAGTACTCAAATTATGAACTCCTATTATAATCTACAAAATTGAAGTTGTTAGATGAAATCAAAATTTTGCAATAGTAAAAGAAAAACCAAGTATGTTTCAATTTTTCTGAACAATGTAACTCCTTAATGCATTTTAGCAATGTTACATTTGCATTCCTTACTACATATTTATAAAATCCTCGCTACAGAAGTAACATACTAAAAATACGGTAATAGTGAATTAACATTTTGTAGCAAGATTTTGTAATAGTTCAGTTCTAGGTAGAAATATTAATTTGATTATGGGTAAACAAAGCTTCAATAAATGTCTGTATTAAAGCACAAGGTATGAAAAACATGGTGCTAAACTATATCAAAAAGAAAATATGATTGCAATATCATAAACATACAGTAGTTTCAGCATCTATTCTGAGACCTCCCACTATTTGGATCAAATGTTGTGCATGCACATCATACAGTTTAAGCATCTATTCTCACACAATCAAAACTCGTTTTGGATATAATGAGCAGCAGTTGGACACTATATCTATATTCAAAGACATAGGAGAATGTGTGTCCATTATTTCTAGAATTTTGTATGATAAATTTCCTCCATGGGTTGTTTTACTGGTTGGATGTCTATAGAATGTGATCGGATACATGCTTATATATGGCTATTACTCACACATAGATTGCTCATGCCTACCCTCTGGGAAATTTTTTTAGTCATTTTCTTTGCAGTAAGGAGTGAAACATATTACAATACAAAATCTGTTGTGACTTGTGTCAACAATTTCCCTGCCAACAGAGGAATTATGTTGGGATTGATGAAGGGTTTCTTGGATGGATATAATTCCCATGGTATAAATCAGGGTCAGCATGCCATGGCATTCTTATAATTCCCAAATTTGTAGTTTGTGAGGATAAATTGTGATGTACCAGACCAACCTCGTGCCCGTTGGCAAAGTTTTCCAATTTCCCTTCCATTAATTATCAACTTTAATACCAATAATATATTATGCCCTGCATATGATACGCCCATGTAATTGTTACAACATGCAATTCCCTCTACAACTTTTAATAACAAACAAACAAAAAAATAAATGTGCATAATATCATTTAATTTAAACACATTATTGGACATAAAAAACAACATTAAAGCACAATAAGAAAAATACTTGTGAAATCTCTGAGAGGTTGAAATTATTTAATAGTTGTAACCAACTTCTATGAAATGGCATCCAAATGCCTATTTGATTGAGACTACATCTAGGGAGTGTATTTCATCAGTTCCTCCTGTTCTAAGGGTGCCCTCGGAACAACACCCAACTATCAGACAAATTTTTCTTCTCGAGAGAGACAATTTCCAACTAGCACATTTCCCTTCAAATTCTATCTCATTTTCAATGCATTTTTTAAATAGCTCCGCACAATTGGCACTAAGATCTTGAATAAATTTATTCTTTGTAAATCAATCAAACTCAAGCTCACCCACTATAGTCTCAACTGTGATCTTTCTTCAGTTTTTCTCTGCAATTATTGAGCTAGTTTATCTAATTCATCAAGCATGATATAAAAAAGAGGACATGTTATGCACTTTGTCCATATCCTTTGTTTTCCTTCGTCTAAACATGTAAAGAATCAGGCACCTTTTCATTTTATGCATCCATCCTATCTTTTAATCCAATCAAATTTCCAAGTCTATGCAGAGTTTCATAAAGTACTCTAACAAGTGATTCTATTTCTTATTGGACGAGTTCCAATTTCTAAGTGAGTTCTTCAAATAGTTTTTGTATCTTTGCATTTTCACAACACAATTCAAGTTTTATCTCCAAGCTCCTCAAGTTGTTAAATTTCTTTTATGGTAGCATTGACAAGAGTAACAAGGAATCAATTAATAGTTAGGAAATATGATTCAGAATGGAAATCAGAATAAACTTGTTAGATGGATTCCTCTAAACTTTCTGTAGCATGAAGAAATGTGACAACAAGAGAATTTCTCTCTTTCATTAAGAAATATCTCTACTCAGCAAATTCCCTCTGTAATATCTCTAGCTATTACTCTAGTGCTATTGAATTCTCAAAAGCATGTTGCTTCAGATTGTGTAGTTGACAATGCAGTTCGTCAGTAGAAAAGTATCTTTCAATACACGTTCCATGAATTTCTAATTCTTCTCTGTTAATGTAGCTAAATTCAATATTTGATTTTCTTTCTGAATCATATCAATATCACCCTCTAGCTGCCTTAGACTGACTGTTAAAGTGAGTGTTTTTGCTTTTCTTTCTAAAGCATATCAATATCACCCTCTAGTTGTCGTAGAGTGACTGTTATATCCTTTTTTTTTCTCTTCTTCCATAAGCTGTTGTTTAATAACATCAGACTACCTTAGAATAAATCTCAGAGTAACTTTCAAAAATCCTCACTTATTCCATTTTCAGCATACCTTGCAATCATGGCAGTCCATGAAAATAGATCTTGTTTTGCCATGGCATGTATGATCTATTCTCTTATGCTTTGCATAAATAGTAACACAAGCATTTCCAGTAGAGAGATTTGACTCAAACCCCTAACTAATGATTTCAACATGCACATGTTTTCCTACCCCACCCATCACAACCAAAAATATCAACCATGCAAGAAGAGTGGTCTAACGAAGAGATAACACTGTATTTTTGGATCATGAAATCAAACCATTTTCAGCCCTTGTCCACCAGGCTTGCATGACTGCATGTAGTAAGAATATAAAGAAAGGCTATATGCTCTGACTTCACATCTATCTGCAGAATTTAATGAAAATGTATCAAGACCTCAAAACCAAGTCCTCTCTCGGCATATACTCAAACAATATAACTCCAGGAAATCATATCTCTTATAGACATTTTGTTAGAAAGCTCGTGTGCAACATCTATACTCCCGCACTATATGTACATGATTACCACAGAATTTCCAATAGAAACATTAGACTCGAAACCATTATTGAATGTTAAACTTTTTTATACCTGATCTGATTTATTTTAATTCAAAAATTAATTAAGAGACCAAAAAATAATATACGCATGTAGTGTACTCAAATACAAATCTCTGAGATCCAAATTTTTTAAGTTGGTCAACAATTTCCCTATCAACGGAGTAATTGTGTTGGGATTGATGAAGGGTTTCTTGGGTTTAGGTAGTGCCATACTTTCAATATTTTGGCATGTCATTCCATCGGCCCAACGTAGGGATGGTTCTTTGTTTCTTTTGGTGGCAGTGTGGCTTCATTTTGTCGTTACATTTCTTCTTATGGAATTTTTTCGCAAGTATTCCTTTGATGCAAGGGTTGATCAAAGCCAAATATATAATGCACTATCATGTTCCAAGGAAGAAGAAGAGAATTTGGGTAATGAAGACGTTCCTGAACATAAATATTGTGACAAGAATTCAAAGAAATCAACTACAGTGAAGCTCCTTTTGACTTCAGCACCAGTTGTTGTATTAGAAATATTTTCGATGGGGTGTGAATTTTCAAAACAGGATGACTTGGTGGTCAATCGAATAGAATGCACTACAAAAATTTTGATTCTTGTATCACCATTTTGAATTTCTTGGAAATTAACAGCGAGAAAGATATTATTGAGGTCTTCAGTAGATGAGGCACTTATCATTGATGGGTCTCAGGGAGAATAAAAAGGTGAGAGTCGCATATGCCAATCTGGGCAGCTTGTTGATCTAAATGGTGTATAGTCTTCAAATGTTGACAAAGATGTTAGCACCAGGTGCTAACAAAGATGTGCAACCTTCCCACCAGATGCTTTTGTCACTAGGTTAACTCCAAGAACCATGATGATAATATTAGAAATGCAGCAACTCTAAATAGAGTGAGGAATATGAAGAATAAAGGAAAACCTTGAGGATAGGAAAATAACTACTTAAATTAAAATGAGGCTTGGCTACTCCATGAAGCAAATTATGTCAAATTAGGCCAACATATCCACAGACAACATGAAATAATTTTTCTAGTTGCAAAATTTACATATTATATTATGAAAAACCCTTAAATTATTTACAATATTTGTCCATTGCAAGTAGAAATGGTAGAATAAGACAAATTAAATATTTTTAAGAGCTTAAAACATACTATATGTTCATATCTGTCTGAAATTAAACATAGTTATAAGTTTTTTAATGTCACCTCAACATCAGTGACCAGAAAAAGAAAGTGAAATGGTAATACCATTGTTTGATCTAGTTGAAGGTCAAGCTCTTTAGCTTAAAGAATTGTCATTTAAAGAACTTAGATAAACTCCCTAATTTATTAGATAACATAAATCTACTAGCACTATTTAATGCCGTATTTACTAACATATTTACTGCCAATTACTCCTAAATGATTTTTGGCTTACCAAACATAATCTAGGTCGTGATGTATATCACATAATGGAGGCTCAACTCCCACAGCTCGATTAACATAACAATTGTTATTCAAAGGCTTCTGCCAAATTGCAATATAACCATCCTTTTTAACAAGCCTCTAGCACATCCTTTTATATTTTAAGCTTATGTTATTTTTATGCTTGTAGATACGAAGAACTTAATTTTGGCATTAAATTTCCATGTGAAGAGATAACTATCCAATGAAGGCGCCTAATATTTTAGCCCAATTGGTTCTAACAGATTGTTTCAAGGAAGAGTTCATCTAGATGTCTCCAATTCTAATCTAGTTGATCTTTGATTGCTGTTGAATACAGTTGGGTGTTTTACTATACAAAAATCCCCCATTTATTTTTATAAATAGGGACCATTTAGAAATAAATAAGAAAATCCTTTTTAAAAAAATACTTTCAAAAATCACTTAGGAAATAAAATTCCTGCCCAAAAGGTGCGTCGCTCATCATATATGTTATTTTTTCAAAAATAAATATTAAAGCATAAAATCTTGAAACAGAAAAATGTGCTCTTTAGAAAGCTTTACTTTCCTTTTTCGCATTGCACTTGATTTAGTTAAAACTTAAAGGAACAAAGTGATAAAAGTTGCGATAACTGCAGACCCGACGAAGCGAATAAACTCAAAAATATAAATCTTTTTCGCATCGCATCCATTTTTTGCTTTTGCAAATCGCATCACATGCAACTTATAGTATAGACTTAAATATATCTTTTAAATCTTGCGATTTATGATTTGCGAGATCGCATTTCGCAATTTTTACGAGACAATCACAAAATATTATAAGAAATCATTGTGATTTTCACATTTAATAATCTCAGTGTGTTAAAAGCAACTTATGTCATATCGGATTGAATTTTAGATCTTAACAACTTTAAATGATTAATAAGAATTGCATGCGAAGCCAAGTAAAGCCATGTCAAGCATTAAATTTTGAAATCATAATAAAGATATGAAGAGATGATTGATAATATTGAAAGAGTTTCACATGAGTTTGAAATAAATTTATGATACATCTTTGTAAATTCTTGTTATATGATATCTTTAATTTTCATTATCAGGAAAATAGTTATTGAATTGAGAGAGTTTGAGATGAGCAAGAAAGGTAAAGAAATCTCTCAAGCATTTTCCTCAGAAGATACATATATGCCTTCACTATTCTCAGACACTGCTTGTAATAAGGATTGTGGTGTCTCATCATGGGAGGCTATGTATAAACTATTTGAGGATGAAGGGGAAAAAGTGATAACAAAGATATCTACAACAGGCACTGATATCACTTCCGATGCAACTCTTTTCGACGTTGCATGCTCGTTTATTCATAAGATAGCTGCAAGACCAAAAATTATGCCTTACACAAATATAATCAAATGGGCAGTTGAAAATTTGAATATTGGAGACAGAATATTTAAGAATTCCAGAGGAGAGACTATGGGTTCTTTTAAAGCTGAAGATTTGGCAGCCATGTATCATTTACCAGCTCCACAACAAAAGTATGACAATAGATATGTGCAAACGTTCAAAGTTAAACATCCAAATCTTATCAAGGTCATCCATGAGTGGAAGGACAATGAGGGAAAACTGAAGCAAAACACATCTGGTACGTACTCCATTGCACAAATCCCTCATCCCTATTGCTTTGCTGCTGGTATGTTGTGTAGGTTATTTGCTAGACCTGATAGTACTAGGTTCTCTAGAGACTGGGTTCCCTTAATTGACGCAATCCTCAATTCATCCGTTTTGAATTGGGAAGACCTTTTATCTAATTATTTAGCCAAACACATTATTGAATATAAGAATAAAAGGAATACTTTACCTCAAGAAAATTCACCCTTTTTCATGTCTGCTTATGTTATGGATTCCATCTGTTATATTTCTACATTTCTAATCATGGGTTTGAAATGGACCATTACAGACCCTACACCAATACATATTTACCATGAAGAACTCTGGGTTTCCAAATACCACTTGCATTTCTATAAAGTATGTTATAGAGTTATGTTGCCTATGTATCAAATGATTTCGATAAAAGGATCCCTAGGGTTTCTAAGGAATTCAGCAGAGATATTGTTCCTACATCCCGATGGTTTGTTGAAGATAAATTTACTGATGTTCGAGTATTTGTAAGTTTCACTCTTCCACATGTTTTGCCATATTATGTTCCGGATAGATTGTTTGGGAGAGAAATAGCTTATTAACTTATTAATGGTGTCACCAAACAATTAAAGGATGACAAAAAGGATATTTTTCCTTCATTCCCTGTACAGTGTGGTACTTTTGCTTTAGCCAATATTGGCCATACATAAAAAGAGGCTCCTAATATTTAGATGTTAAATTTAGCATTTATGCCTGCGATACTGTATGATCCCAATGATGAAATTAAGAATTACATGGAAAGACTTAAGACCAAGCCTTTTGTAGTAGAAGAGGATCAGTTTGATGACTTCTTTCAGGGATTCGAAGATTTTTAATATTTTATTAAGAAGGTTTCCAATCAATCAAGTCAAGAAGATACCAAAGCTTTTCAGAATACATAAATAAGAGATTAAAGAATGTCCCTTTGAATTTGCTAGTTATGGAAGAAGAAAAACACACTCCAATTTTTAGTCTTGATGAAGAAATGAAGGATGATTCTGAAAAGGAATCTGATCAGTCTCAACAGCAATCTAATGAGACCAATAAATCTGAAGATGAGGCTGAGTCTACTAAATCCAATTCAGAAATTGACCAGATTATTCAAGATATATAGTTGCAAGGAAAAATAAACAACAATGACACTGAATCAAATATAGAAGCAGTTCCAAAAGGTTAGATCATAGAAGATCAATCTAAATCATCTGAAGGAAAAGACCTAATAAATGAAAGGGAATAATTTTCCCAAGAAATAAAAACTTCTGAAGGAAAGGTCAATATTGGTCAAGAAGCAGGTTTTCAAACACCAGAGCCTTCCCAAAAAATAGTTCAAACTGTCAACCCTTTACAAACAACCCCAGCAACACAAAGAAGAGAAATTATTCTAGCCCACTCGACATATCAAATCATTTTCCATATAGCAGACATTCCATCATTAGATATCTTCTACAGTCCCAGCCATAGAGCTGCGGTGAAAAGAAATAAAAGAAGAAGAACTGATGAAACAACTCTTAAATCTATAGATGAATCGATTGACATCCTCTGGAAAGATTCATCAGAGGATCCCACTGAAAATTTGACTAAATTGTCACAATATGTAGGAGCTTATGCTACAGCTACTATAGATAAGGTAAGTGAAATCAAAGCACTTTTGAAGCAGAGGGAATCCAGGATACAAGAATTGGAACACATGTTAGATATAGAGAAAGTCAAGTCTATAGAAAATATCAGAGAAAATTTAGAACAGCTCCATAAATATTTTGAAAAACTTAAATTGGAACATCATACACTACTTAAAGATAAACAGATACAGCTGGAGAGAACCATGGCAGAATTACAGAATCAATCACAATCAGAAAATTTCATTCCAGAAGCACTTGAGATAAATACAATGATTAAAGAGCAACAAAAGGAATTTTTTCATCAAGTTGCTATGATTGATTCTTACTATGATTCCCATAAAATAATCATTCAGCAAATTTCCATTCAAAAACTTGAATGTGAGAAAATTCAAAAAAAAATTGAATAACATATTCAATGGCAAGATTCAGATATGGGAAAACAAGCTAATCTACCTCAGATAGATAAGCTTCATAGAGAATTATTATTTACAGAATGGAAAACATAGATTTCCTGAGCAAAAAAAGCAGCGAAAGACATTCAGCAAATCAAATGAGGTCATACAGCTTTTATGTGACCAATTGTTCAAAACAGAACTTATTGAAGAAAACATGTCTGATGTGTTTTCATTGAAAAAATAAACATAATTGAAATGGACACAGAGAGCGGAACAATAGGAAGAAGTAATCAGAAAAGTTAATAAGTTTGATCAATAAAATTCTTGGAATTTTCTGATCAAACCTTACCATGACCAACAGACTCTTCTGCTTCTCACAGAATCAGCTAAAAAGTCTCAGTCAACAATTTCAAATTCCATCTTCAAGAATCAAATCCGGTCATGAATATCTCAGCCACCTCAGCTCAAGACAATGCTAGATATCTGCAAATTACGTGACCATACTCCGCAAAAGACGCAAATGCCTTAAAATTAGGATTTTTAGTTTCTAATTCCTAGATTATTGTTCAAGTTAGAGGAAGGTTGTTTGAAAGCTCCTCTACATTTTTGTAAAATATTTAATTTAGTTTGTAGTTAGTTTTATTATTTAAACCGTTCTCATGCATTTAGAGAATGGTCCAGAATTTTATAAGAACATTTGCAAAGAATGCTTAATTCTAAGTTTGTGAATGCCTTGATGAAATAATGGAACACAATTATATTCAGTTATAAACATCATTTTGTTGATCAATGCCTGGTGCAATTTTGTATTCTTTGAACAACTCTTTGATTGAAGGATTGGATATGACCTATTATCACTGATCCGATAGAGAGAGTAATACGCATCTAGTACTAATATCATGTATGTTATTTCTATTTATGAAAATTAGTGATAAACACAGCTTTCATGAATCATGTATGAAATTGATTGTTTATGTCTGAAATATCTATTGCACTAATGTACAGTGTAAAGACAGAAATTAATTCTTTTATATATGGTCATCAGACAATGCGATATATGTTTCATTTTCTTTTGATTAATTAATTTTTCGAGAGAATCATTTTACAAGGTAATAATTCTATTAAATGTGAATTGATTTCATGACAGATTCAATAGATATCTTTCTAGATCGCATTGAGATATTATATCCCTGGCTAGATTAAATTTAATTCAAAGTCTTGCATTTAGAGTTAATTTTTTGTTAGTTTGTATTAATTCATCATTCCAAAATGTTTTGGTAGAAACCCAACAAGTTATCATCCAAAAACCAAAACTGGGAAACTGGTCCCATCACACCCAGTCAGAGCCACTACCCCAAATGGAAAAGGAGATGCTTTAAGGCTTGAACCAGGTGGTTATCCCCCTTTGTTGTTGCCACAGATTTCTAAGGCATCAAAATTTTTTGTGCTAGAAGGAGGGCCTGACTATGAATGGCAAATAAATCTAAAATTCAAAGCCCTCATAAGAGTCGATCTCCTCAAAAACATTCTATGATTTCCTGATCACAATCTAGATCACCAACTCAGAAATCAGAAGTAGTAAAAACCTTTCCATCATCCCCTGCAGTATTACGTTATCCATCTACTTCAGAATTCGTTCCTAAATCTCTCGAAGTTCAGTTTTTAATTAAGCAATTAGAAGGAATATCTATTTCTACTGAAAAGCTTGTTAACCGAGAAACATGTGAGGATAGTGTTACTTATTTATTTAGAGACATTGGTATTTTAACCCAATCTAAAAGTGAGAAGCTTGGAATTTACCCTTTGGAGTTTCCATTAGAATATCGTCGCAAAAAGGTTACTATATCTAGATCAAAATCAGAAACAAGTGAAGTCAAATCAATTTTTCCTTAAATTTTTCCTTCATATTCATCCAATCAATCTACATCTTCTCTATCTTCCATTTCTTCCACTCAAACAATCAGTGTTGTTACAAGTAGTATTGTTCCAGTTGTAAGTTCTTCTTCCATTACCTCTACTTCTGGACCTAATTCTACATCTTCACAAAATCCAAATCCAATTATGTATGCTCAACCTTGGACAAGTCCTGGTGCTATATTAATAGCAAATCCGAATGCTCTTCCAGATCATCTAGAGAAATGGTTACCTAAATAGATGATGGTCTTCCTACTGAAGAACACATCAATAATTTTATGTTGACCATGAATTTAAATGGAATTGTTCATTAAGATGTTGTAGTTAGGTTGTTTCCATACACTTTACAAGGATCTTTAGGATCCTATTACTTTTCCCTTCCAGCAGGATCTATTGCCGATTGGGAAACTTTTAAACAAGTGTTTCTTGCAAAATTTGGAGATGATAGAACTGTTGCATCTTTAATCAATTCCCTTTCTCATCTCAAAGTAAATTCAGGTGAAAAGGTTAAAGATTTCAACTCCAGATTCAACAGATTATTAAATAAAATCCCAACTACTTCTAAACCTGTTGTTAAGGTACAAATAGAATGGTATATTTCTTCTTTACCTTCTAATATAGTTTTTTTTTTGTAGATAGAGCTAATAAAACTACTCTCTTAGAAAACTTGAAAGAAGCTCTCCCAGTAGAAAAGAGGATTTTAGCATTAGAGAAACGATCAGAGACAGAACAAAGGAAAACAAAGAAAGTGAAATTTAGTCAAGATTCCGAAAATAAAATCTCAAAAAGTCCATTTGATCTTGAAGGTCTTCAAAAAGTATTAAAGACTATGTCAAATGACATGATTGATATAAAGAAACAAGTTGTTCAAACTTCAGCCGCTAAAAGATCATTTCGTCCATTCAAGAAAAATTATTCTTCAACATCTCAACCTCCAAATGAAATTTCAAACGTTGAATCTGACCAAGACATTGAAGATCCCTCACCTTCTAAAAATGAATTAGAATCTGAAGAAGAATTTGAATTAAATGGCTTATGGGATTTCATTCTTCCAACAGAGGAAGAAAGTGAAGATATGCCTATATCTACAAGAAGTAAGCCTTCTTTAGATCCAATTGTGTCAAATCCCAAACAAAATTATGTTCCTACGAAAGAAAGAATCAAAAAATCTAAAACTATATATACAGATCCGATTTTGTCAAATCCTTCTACAAATTCCAAAACTTTTATCGTATCAGCTACAGTCAAATACAACATAGTAAAGGATATGAAAAAGATCAATGCAAATATCTCATTACATGAAATGACCAAACTCAAACAACAACAAAAGATTTTTCTTAGAGAACTCAAAGAAATTCCTGTAGAACCAATACAACCACCAGTTATAGCACAAGCTTCAAAGGATATGGGAAAACCTCCATCATCTATCAATAAAGTGAATTCCAATGATCTTGTTTTAATTGGTGATAAATCTATTTCTCAAACTCCTCCTTTTCTTTTGACTTATGAAATTTTTAACAAGAATGTTCATAATCGTCTTATTGATTCAGGAGCTTCTTCAAACATTATGCCAAGAAAAGTGTGTACAAAATTATATATCACTCATCAAAAAAAATTTGTACATATAGTTCAATTGGATAGAAAAAAAATTGAAGTTATTGGAGAAATGTTATCAGTATCTATTAGATTATCATCTAATCCAAGAGTATCACAAGTGATTGATATTTTAGTCTCAGACATTCCTGAGTTTTATGGCCTTATTTTAAGCAGGGATTGGTCTAAGATATTACATGGATATTTCTCTATTGATTGGTCACATATGTGGTTACCATACAATGGCAAACCAAATCAAATCATAATTGAACGTGAGAAATTTATGAAACACACAGTTACTGAATGAGAGGGTCCAAATGAACCTATGGATTTTACTAATAATATCACAGGGAATTATTCAACAGAATCATCGCTTGGTTCATTTAACGCTAAGGTTTCACCTTTGTCAGCAAATACTGTTACTTCTCAAATTGAAAACTTTTCTTAAACAGACTCTTCTAGATGTGTTAAGTTTAGCAATCAAATTCTAGAACAATCTTTATTTTGGACTTTATTTTTTGATGGTTCGAAATCAGAAAATGGTGTAGGAGAAACTTGCATTTTAATCAATTCTCAAGGAGAGAAAACGATGTTAGCATGTAGACTTGAGTTTCAATGCACAAATAATACTGTTGGATATGAAGCATTGATACAAGGTATGTATAAAGCTATAGGATTGAAAGTTAAGTATTTGCAAGTATATGGAGATTTTGAAATAATAGTCAAACAAGTCAAGAACATGATTCATTGTATCTCTAGACACTTGAGACATTATCAAACTCTAGCTCAGAATATCATTTCTCATTTTACAGCATTCAATATCTCTACAATTCCTAGATTACAAAATGCGAGCGTTGATATACTTGCTAATGTAGCATCTAGACTTATACCACCTGAAGAATTTAGCCTAGATAGATTTTCAATTGAATTAATTTTTAGACCATCCATTCCAGAAAATATAACAAATTGGAAAGTATTTAATGATGATGCAGATATAGCAGAATTTCTTACATCAGACAGAGCTTATGAAGGTCAAATTTTGGATGAAAATGAACATGATTTACAAATTAAAGATAAAACAAACAATAATTCAGTTCCCAAATATGTAGTCAAAATGGAAGACCTTTATGAGTCAAAAGATAGGTTTAAAAAAGTGACCAATTCAAAAATTCAAAGTTCTACTTTAAATTTTGAATTGATTAATCTTGGTACTTCAGAAAAACCTCAAAATATCAACTTAGGTCTTGGTCTAAGATATGAAGAGAGGATATCATTCATTAAATTGTTTAATAAATATAAATATATCTTTTCATGGGATT
This sequence comes from Pinus albicaulis, assembly GCA_034641835.2. Classification (NCBI taxonomy): domain Eukaryota; kingdom Viridiplantae; phylum Streptophyta; class Pinopsida; order Pinales; family Pinaceae; genus Pinus; species Pinus albicaulis. The sequence continues at coordinate 1,190,500,857 of CM076572.1, read as the reverse complement.
ATTCAGATCTTAAAACATATGATACTTCCATAATTCAACATATCGTTCCTATGATATCAGATGATAAACCTATCCAACAAAAACTCAGGAAAATTCATCCAAATTTAGAAATTCAAGTTAAATATGAACTGAATAAAGTGCTCAAAGCCAAAATCATTTTTCTTGTTAGATATTCCAAATGGGTGTCAAACATGGTTCCAGTTAGGAAAAAGAATGGAGACATTAGAATTTGCATAGATTTTAGGAATTTGAATAAAGCCTGTCAGAAAGATAATTTTCCCTTACCTACCATGGAACAGATATTACAATCAGTTACAGGGTCTGAATTGATGTCTTTTCTAGACGGATTTTCAGGGTATAATTAGATCATGGTTCATCCTGACGATAGATTAAAAACAACATTTAGAACAAAATGGGGAACATATGCATATAAGAAAATTCCTTTTGGACTGATTAATGTTGGAGCTACATTTCAATGTGCTATGGATATAGCTTTTAGAGGACTAATCAATATCTCAATTGTTATATACTCATATGACATTACTGTTTATTCTAAGCATAGAAACAATCATAATAATCATTTAAAAAACGTTTTCGAAAGATGCAGAAGATATTATATTTCCCTCAATCCTAAAAATGTTATTTTGCTTTATCAGAAGGTAAGATATTAGGATTTATTGTTTCTAAAAATGGAATTCATATAGACCCTGATAGTATCCAAGAGATTGAAAATATTCCTCTGCCACATAACAAAAAAACAATGAAATCATTTTTAGGACAAATTAATTTTGTAAAAATATTTGTTCTCGATTTCTCCCAAATTGTCCTACCCCTACAATCAATGATTAAGAAAAATTCAATTTAAAATGGGGAAAAGAAGAAATAAATTATTTTGATAAGAAATCTATTTTTGAAGCTCCCTCTTTAACAACTCCTGATTTTCTCAAATCCTTTGTGTTATACACATTTTCTTTGGATACATCATATGTTGTTGTTTTAACACAGTTAAATGATCACAACATTGAAGCACCTATTGCATTTTTTAGTTCCAATCTCTAAGGTGTTGAGTTAGACTATTCAGCTGTAGAAAAACAAGCTTATGCCATGGTTAAATCTTTGAAACATTTTAGACCTTTTCTCTTAAAAACACACACCAAGATAATACTACCTTACTCGTCAGTAAGGCAATTATTAATACAATGAGAAGTAGGAGAGAAAAGAGAAAATTGGGTTACTACACTTCAAGAATATGATGTAGAAATACACCCAGCTAAAATTGTTAAAGGGCAAGGTCTCTGCAAAATGTTAACTGGGTCTTCTCATTTGCCTAAAGATGAAGATCAATTAGAATAAATACAAATATCTGAGGTAAGCCTAAACGATTCTTAATCACAATACACTGACTTGAAATTCTTCTTAAAAAATGGATATGCTCCTTTAAATCTCAATTATACTGCAAATCAAATCAATATCAACTCAATATCAACTCGTAAATGATATCTTATTTAGGAGGGATTATGATTAAGTATTATTAAGATGCTTAGAGAAAACTGAAGCTCAAAAGGTATTGCAGGAACTACATGATGGACCAGCTGGAGGTCAATTAAGAGGAAATAACATAGCTCATAAAATACTACATGTCGGTTACTATTGGCCAACTTTGTTTAAATATTCACATGAATATGCAAGAAAATGTAAAACATGTCAAACTACAGCAGGAAGAGAAAGGAAACCAGTATTTCCATTACAGCCAGTAAATATCCAACAACCATTTGAACAATGGGAGGGAGATATTATAGGTGAAATAACTCCAAACTCTTCAAAGAAGCATAGGTATATTCTAACTGCAACTGATTATTTCACAAAATGGGTAAAACTAATCCCATTGAAAGTGGTCAATACACAGAATATTACCGATTTTATTGATCAATTCATAATTGTCAGGTTTGGCCTTCCATCAGCTTTGATATTTGATAATGCATCTTAATTTTCTGGAAATGCAATGATTGAATTTTCTTTGAAAATAGGTTTTAAATTAAAATAATCAGCCAATTATTACCCACAGGGAAAGGGATTAGTTGAATCTACGAATAAAAACCTTATCGGAATCATTAAAATAACTATGGAGAAAAATCATAAGAACTGGCATAAAGCATTATTATTTTCTCCTTGGGCAGATAGAATCACTCAAAAAGCTTCAATAGGCACTTCACCATTTGTGTTAGTTTATGGAAAAGAAGCAATTCTACCCTCAAATGTAACAATAACATCATTTCCTTTAGTACAATTTATTGATGAAAATCCTTCTTCTTCTCTCCAACTTAGACAAGACCAAACCCTTAAGCTAGAAGAAGAAAGAGAAAAAGCTAAACAAACTCATATCCATCATCAACAATTAATAAAAGCCTTATTTGATTTAACATCTGTTAGTTCAAAATATTTTCAAATTGGTGGTTTGGTATTAAAATGGGATAAAGCTCATGAAGAAAAGGGTAAACACACAAAGTTTCAAAAACTCTGGCTAGGACCATTTCAAATAATCGAAAAAATTGGTTCATCAACAATTTTGCTACAGGATTTATCAAGTAAAAAATATTCTTTACCTGTTAATGGGAAAATTTTGAAAAAATATTTTTCATAGAAGACAATCCTTCTATCTTTTTACATTAAAATTTTACTTTCATATAGGAATAAAATTGTTTAGTAGTGACAATTGACTTTTCAAAAATAAGTTTTAGATAAATTCTTTTTTCTTTTTCTTCTTCCACTTATTAAAAAATAGAACTATTAAAGAAAAATTGAAAGATTTAAGAAAAAACAGATTCATTTTATCTTTCTAGAAAAATGGAATTTCAATAAAACACTTATTTTGTTTGAAAAACTATCATTTTTATCTAGTATGAAAATTATTTTGTTAGTCATGAAAAGAAAATTATATTATAGTGAAAAATCTTCTTCAGAAAAGCAATCTAACAACTCGACATTATCATCTGGAATCTTATAAAGAAATATGATTCATCCCATCCAGTAAATCTTATAATTTTCAAAAGAAATTTAAAAATTAAAAATAAAAAATATAAAAAGAAAAAGTTTCGAGAAAACTTAAAAAATAATAAGTCTCATCACGAGCTTGCTTACCATGTTCATGGAAAAATAATTGAACTCACATTACTAATACTGTCTACCAAAACAGTGTAATGACTTGAGATTATATCATATATACAAGGGGTCTCATCACGAGCCAACTTGATTAGTTTAATTACTATTTGTGAATGGCATTGTCACTATTTGGTTACCAATCCAAGACAATGGCTTTTAACATGATAAAAAATAATAATAATAAAGAAAAAATAATTTACTTATGTAAATGAGGAGAAATACTGAATGGAAGAATGGATCATAGCTGGTTAAAAGATAACCCTGCCAAATGCTTAAAACTGCCTATTGGAACAAAGGCTCTATCTATGATAAAAGAGTAAAATTATAAAAAGCTTTATCTGTAAAGATTATTTCCTATCTTATTTTTAACTAAGTAAAGACTGATATTGATTTTTATACTTATATCTTTTTAGAGAAATTCTCCAAAAATAAGTGAATAAATGAAATTTTCTTTATTTGAAAAAAGATATTATTTATTTGAAATTTCATTTCTTTAACTATTTTATTTTTATATAGAAGGATTTAGAGTTTAAAAAAAAAAAATATCTGAGATATCTGGTTCATCCAAGTGAATCGCCAATTGTTGTACTATACAAGAACCCCCCATTTATTTTTATAAATAGGGACCCTTTAGAAATAAATAAGAAAATCCTTTTTAAAAAAATACTTTCAAAAAACACTTAGGAAATAAAATTCCTGCCCAAAAGGTGCATCGCTCACCATATATGTTATTTTTTTAAAAAGAAATCTTAAAGCATAAAATCTGTGAATATCAAAATGCACTCTTTAGAAAGCTTTACTTTCCTTTTTTGCATCGTACTTGATTTAGTTAAAACTTAAAGGAACAAAGTGATAAAATTTGTGTTAACTGCGGACTCGACGAAGCCAATAAACTAAAAAATGTAAATCTTTTTCGCATCACATCCATTTTTTGCTTTCACAAATCGCATTGTGTGCAACTTATAGTATAGAATTAAATATATCTTTTAAATCTTGCGATCTGCGATTTGCGTAGATCGCATTTCGCAATGTTTACGAGACAATCACGAAATATTATAATAAATTATTGCGATTTGTGCATTTAATAATCTGAGCATGTGAAAAGAAACTTATGTCATATCGGATTGAATTTTAGATCTTAACAGCTTTAAATGATTAATAAGCATTGCATACGAATCCAGGTAAAGCCATGTCAAGCATTAAATTTTGAAATCATAATTAAGATATGAAGAGATCATTGATAAGATTTAAAGAGTTCCGCGTGAGTTTGAAATAAATTTCTGATACGTCTTTGTAAATGTTTTTTATATGATATCTTTCATTTTCATTATCAGGAAATCAGTTATCGAATTGAGAGATTATGAGATGAGTAAGAAAGGTAAAGAAATATCTCAAGCATTATCCTTAGAAGATACAGATATGCCTTTGCTATTCTCAGACACTGCATGTAACAAGGATTTCCCTCATCCCTATTTCTTTGTTGCTGGTATGTTGTGTAGGTTATTTACTATACCTGATAGTACTAGGTTCTCTAGAGACTGGACTCCCTTAATTGACACAATCGTCAATTCATCCATTTTGAATTGGGCAGACCTTTTAACTAATTATTTAGCCAAACACATTATTGAATATAGGAATAAAAGGAATGCTTCACCTCAAGAAAATTCACCCTTTTTCATGTCCACTTATGTTATGGATTCCATTTGTTGTATTTCTACATTTCCAATCATGGGTTGGAAATGGACTATTACAGACCCTGCACCAATCCATATTTACCATGAAGAACTCTAGGATTCCAAATACCACTTGCATTTCTATAAATTCTGTTATGGAGTTATGCTACCTATGTATCAAATGATTTTTGATAAAAATATACCTAGGGTTTCCAAGGAAGTCAGCAAAGATATTGTTCCTACAGCCTGATGGTTTGTTGAAGAGAAATTTACTTATGTTCAAGTATTTGGAAGTTCCGCTCTTCCACTTGTTTTGCCATATTATGTTCCGAATAGATTATTTGGGATAGAAATAGCTTATCAACTTATTTATGGTGTCACCAAACAGTTAAAGGATGACAAAGAGGCTATTTGGCCTTCCTTCCCTATATAGTGTGGTACTTTTTCTTTAGCCAATATTGGCCATACATACAAAGAGGCTCCTAATATTCAGATGTTAAATTTAGCAATTATGCCTGGAAGATTGTATGATCCCAATGATGAAATTAAGAATTACATGGAAAGACTTAAGACCAAGCCTTTTGTAAAAGAGGAGGATCAGTTTGATGACTTCTTTCAGGGAGTCGAAGATTTTTCAGATGTTTTTAAGAAGGTTTCCAATCAATCAAGTCAAGAAGATACCGAAGATTTTCAGGGATACAGAAATAAGAGATTAAAGAATTTCCCTTTGAATTTTCTAGTTATGGAAGAAGAAAAACACACTCCAAGTGTAAGTCTTGACAAAGAAATGAAGGATGGTTCTGAAAAAGAATTTGATCAGTATCAACAGCAATCTAATAAGATCGATCAATTTGAAGATGAGGCTGAGTCGACAAAAGCCAATTCAGAAATTGACCAGATTATTCAAGATATAGAGTTGCAAGGAAAAATAAACAACAATGCCACTGGATAAAATACAGAAGCAGTTCCAAAAGGTCAGATCATAGAAGATAAATATAAATCATCTAAAGGAAAAGACCTAATAAATGAATGGGAACAATTTTTCCAAGCAATAAAAACTTCTAAAGGAAATGTCAATACTGGTCAAGCAGCAAGTTTTCAAACACCATAGCCTTCCCAAAGGATAGTTTAGACTGTCAACCCTCTACAAACAACCCTAGCAACACAGAGTAGAGAAATTATTCTAGCCCACTCCATACATCAAATCTTTTTTCAAATAGAAGACATTCCATCGTTGGATATATTCTACAGTCCCAACCATAGAGCTGTGGTCAAAAGAAATAAAAGAAGAAGAACTGATGAAACAACTCTTAAATATACAGATGAATCAGTTGACATCCTCTGGAAAGATTCATCAGAGGATCCCACTGAAAATTTGACTAAACTGTCACAATATGCAGGAGCTTATGTTATAGCTACTATAGATAAGGTAAGTGAAATCAAAGCACTTTTGAAGTAGAGGGAATCTAGGATACAGGAATTGGAACACATGTTAGATACAAAGAAATTCAAGTCTACAGAAAATATCAAAGCAAATTTAGAACAATTCCATAAATATTTTGAAAAACTTAAATTGGAACATCATACACAACTTAAAGATAAAAAAATACAACTGGAGAGAACCATGGAAGAATTACAGAATCAATCACAATCAGAAAATTTCATTCAAGAAGCACTTGAGATAAATAAAATGATTAAAGAGAAACAAAAGGAATTTTGTCATCAAGTTGTTATGATTGGTTCTTACTGTGATTCCAATAAAATAATCATTCAACAAATTGCCATTCAAAAACTTGAATGTGAGAAACTTCAAAAACAAATTGAAGAACATATCCAATGGAAAGATTTAGATATGGGAAAACAAGCTAATATACCTCAAATAGATAATCTTCATGGAGAATTATTATTTACAGAATGGAAAACACAGATTGCCCGAGCAGAAAAAGTAGCGATTAAGAACTTCAGCAAATCAAATGAGGTCATACAACTTTTATGTGACCAATTGTTCAAAATAGAACTTATTGAAGAAAACACGTCTGATGTATTTTCATTGAAAAAAGAAACATAATTTAAATGGACACAAAGAGCAGAACAACAGGAAGAAGTAATCAGAAAATTTAATAAGTTTGATCAAGAAAATTCTTGGAATTTTCTGATCAAACCTTACCATCAGCGACAGACTCTTCTACATCTCACAGAATCAGCTAAAAAGTCTAAGTCAAAAATTTCAAATTCCATCTTCACGAATTAAATCTGGTCATGAATATCCCAGCCACCTCAGCTCAAGACAATGCTAGATATCTGCAAATTACGTGACCATACTCCGCAAAAGATGCAAAAGCCTTAAAATTAGGATTTTTGGTTTTTAATTCCTAGAGTATTGTTCAAGTTAGAGGAAGGTTGTTTGAAACCTCCTCTACATTTTTGTAAAATATTCAATTTAGTTTGCAGTTAGTTTTAGGATTTAGACCCTTCTCATGCATTTAGAGAGGGGTCCAGAATTCTATTAAGAACATTTGCAAAGAATGCTTAATTGTAAGTAAGTTTGTGAATGCCTTGATGAAATAATGGAACACAGTTATATTCAGTTATAAACATCATTTTGTTGATCAATGCCTGGTGCAATTTTGTATTTTTTGAACAACTCTTTGATTGAAGGATTGGATATGACCTATTAGCATTGATCTGATAGACAGAGTAATACACAACTCGTACTAATATCATGTATGTTATTTCTGTTTCTGAAAATTAGCGACAAACACAACTTTCTTGAATCATGTATGAAATTAATTGTTTATGTCGGAAATATTTGTTGCACTAATGTATAGTATAAAGACAGAAATTAGTTATTTTATATATGGTCATCAGACAATGTGATATATGTTTCATTTTCTTTTGATTAATTAATTTTTCGAGAGAATCATTTTACATGGTAGTAATTCTATTAAATCTGACTTGATTTCATGACAGATTCAATAGATATCTTTCTAGATCGCATTGAGATATTATATCCCTGGTTAGATTAAATTTAATTCAAAGTCTTGCATTTTGAGATAATTTTTTTTTTATTTTGTAGTAATTCATCATTCCAAAATTTTTTTGTAGAAACCCAACAAGTTATCATCGAAAAACCAAAACTGGGAAACTGTTCCCATCACAACTAGTCGGAGCCACTACCCCAAACGGAAAAGGAGTTTCTTTAAGGTTCGAACTGGGAGGTTATCCCTCTTTGTTGTTGCCACATATTTCTGAGGCCTCAACATTGAGTTACCAAAAAAAATTGTTGGTGGTTTTTAAGCCGAAATCCATCCAGATATTTCAAGGAAGAGGGGGCTGTCAAATGAAGTTTTCCTTGGAAAAAATATATCCAATTAAAATATTTTTATTGCTCTATTGGGTCCATTTCAACAAAGAAAAAAATAAACAATATAAGAGAAATAGCATATGCTAGGGTGAAATATCAGATGAAATAAATGATCAATTTCTAGACCTCAGAAAAATAGGGCCCTAGTGTGCTATCCTATGGGAGCATCAACAATTTTTCACTACGACTCTCATAACACCCATGGTTGATGAATCTTTCAATGAAGAGAGAAAATAAGTGATGTTCAATGGTCCCCAAGATTTTACTTCAGAAGGGTAAATGATAGTTTTCTCCAAAGGCAAAGGCAATCTCATGGCCTCTCATACGTGGGAGTACTTCCTCATATATCTACTACTAGAAAATTTGTGACTATATTTATCTAACAAGCACATAATACCCTTAATTTTTGAGATAGGATAGAAAGAGGTTATCTATCTCGCAATCCTAAAGGGACCCTATAAGGCCATATCAAAAAATTCAAAAAATCACATCCCCCTATAGAATATAGTGATCAATATCAACACATAATTGATGGTAATGTACCCCAAATAAGACAAGCATAGATACTAAGGCCATTCATTGAGATCAATCTAATACACTATAGTTTGGATTTTTAGAATACTATACCTAGAGATATAACTAGACATGACAAGCGTTCAATGCTTCATGAGATAAGAACTTATACAAATTAAAGGGAAAGAATTACCCAGCTTAGAAAAAAAAGATGGAGAGAACTATGTCTTATAGTGACTAGTAGAAGATTATTGTGGCAAAATCACCAAAACCAAAGCTAATGAAAAATGATTACAAGAAGTAAAATTGTGACCTCACGCCAAATTGTGGTTGAGGAAAATACTTTTCCACATATAAGAGCCACAAAATGAGGTGTTGAATGATAGTGTGAATTAAGAAGTATAACTGCACATAGAAATTCAAGAGTAATATAGAAGATTCTAAAGGTAATTCTTAAACAAAAAATCCTAAATATTGTAACTATTACTGAAATAATAATCACATAGAACAATATTATTTTCTAAATAAATACATGAAGCATAGAGGAATAGATCTAGAGGTAGAAGTAAAGGTAGAGGTGATAGGCATAGAAGCAATTTTGCAAAATGTAGTCAAACTGTAAACAAGAATGACACTAAAATATACTATCTTCTCATGCTTGCACAAAAATAAGTAGCAACATTTAAAGTCTCTGCACTTTGAAATAGACTATTTTCTCATGTTTGCACACAAATAAGCGGCGGCACTAGATGTGTTCAACATCTCATTTTCAAACCTACAAAATAAAGCATTAAGGAAAAGGAAGTTTTTCAAAACTTGATGAATGTTAAAATAAAGTGAGACTAGGTGATAACAAAATACATACACAAGAGAGTTTTAGGTCATGTAGTTAAAATCATGACCTAACTCGATCATGAAATTAAAAGCATGGCACTCTTTGTAAACTTGGCCTAAAGGAAAAAAAATTGTCAACAAGGTTGTAGATAAGAATTTCATTGTTATTTTGACAAGAAACAACATTTGATCAAACACAAGAATGATAATATTATGGCCAAAAGTGTACGCCACAACTATATGTACAAATTTGAAGAGTTTCAAGAAAGCAAAGAGCATTTTTTACATGATCCAGTACAAAAAATAAGATTTTCCATGAGAGATATGCTCATTTTAATTGCTTTCATCGTGATGATCAGTATGCCATAAAACCAAGCAAGTATTAGTTTTTGTGAGGCATATTTGGCAAGAAGGCAACATCAGCTTAAGTTTGAAGACAACAGAGCAAGAGCAACACATGTCATTAAATTGATTCATGTTGAATATTGCAACAAGAAACAGTGAAAGATGCATCCAGAAACATCATCCTTGATCCTATTGAAAAATAAGCACCTAAACTATATGGGGCCCACACAGGCTATTTTTAGGTGTATTTCTATCTTTATAATGATGAGAATATTCTAAATTTAGCAGGATGTTGATTCTAGATGTTTGAGAAAATTCTATCTTTGGATGAATTTCTATTTTTAGAAGATGGGCGAAGTCTATTTATAGATCGCAAATATAAAAATAGATGCATGTCGATTATTATTAGCCCTTAATAATAATCAGATAATAAATAGTGACTTATTCTCTTGGAGCACTTTATTTCAGTGAACAGATGTGGCACATCAGTGCGCTGAAGGAATTACACAATTCCTAGGGTTGTTGGTGACTCATGCATGGAATTTAGTTAGCCTCTTCTATTTTTCATTCCTTCTCATGGCTGATAACCAAATTTTAGTAACATCTTAGATCAAGTTTCCTGCACTTGTCCTTCACTCTATAAAAGAGGCAAAATACCTCAATTGTTTTACCAATTGCAAAAATACCATTCATGACAATATTATAATTTGTAGTATTTAAATAAAAAAACTTTTTGCAAAATGAAATAAACTAGTCTTTGGGCCTTACAATAATTGTGCTTTGGCATTTATACATGTTGGGTAGATAGCCTTTTTCATACAATAATTCAATGTGTTCAAAATCTTAATCAGCAAGGCCCTGGAAAATAAGTGCATTTAGAACCTTGCTAGAATCATCAATGTATTGTCTCACATCCTTCTCATACTTTTGATAACCCTACTTGTAGTTTGAGCTCTTCCATTCCTAAAAATAGTATCGATAAACATCTAGGAAATAGGATCTATGGGCACATGTCCACGTTCCAACATCCTATACAAAGTGTTCCTTGCATACTGGTTGGTTGTCATTCAGTACGAAGCTTTGCCTAAGGGTAACTATAACTATCCACACAAAAATTCTAGGATTCCTCCACAACATTATCATGAGTGAAAAAGCTGCTTGATCGTACCTTTCTTGCATTGAACAAAAATCAATGCCTTGATGTTGAAGGATCCTAAATTCTCTACTTAATTAACTGCCCAAAAATCTTCTTTGCTTTTTTCATTTTCCTATGTCAACAAAGATATGCAAACAGAGAACTGTAAGTCGTAACTAAATGGTACACAATTTGTTTCCTTAAGCAAAAATCCCTTCTACAACAATCCATCTAAGATATAAACTACCTTATCAAACTCTCCTATGTTATAAATGATCCTAATGAGACCAGTATAAGTTAAAAAATTGGTGCAAATAACTAACTCTAATCTTATGAAAAGATTGCACCTCTTCTAAATTCCCAACATTACACTAAGCATTCATCAATATATTACATGTAAATTTATCCAACTTAAAGTTACCTTGAATCATCGTATGAATAATTTTATGTGTTCACTAAAACTTATTCACATTACAGAGATCCTGAGTGATGGTATTACACAAACTCATTTGGGCTCACACCATAGCCAACCATCTCATTTAGAGGCCTCAACACTTTGCCAAATTGATCCTTCTAGAAAAAATCCTGAATCATCATAGCGTAAGCCATAACATTGGGCACAACACTAGGGCTTTTCTTACTTCTTCCTATTCCACAACTTATATGAATATTGCTACCATTTCTACAGAGCACATCAAACAAAGTATTGTATATAAAAATATCTAGGTTTCATTTCCTATTCCTCATATCCTAAAAGAACCCCAAAGCTAAATCCACCTTGGTAGATAGGCAACACTCTTATGAAAATGTTGTAAGTATAAAAATCAGGAAAAATACCCTTGCTCACTATACATATGTGTAGATGCCTTGGTTCTAATGAAGGATTTCTTTATGGAGAATATCGATGTTTCTTATGTGCTTTCCAACAAGACTATATATGAAGAATATCTCTTAGGGTGGCATCATTAGAATCAAAAGCTAATGTTCTTTCAAAAAATCATTTTCTAGATAGTTATACTAGTAATAACTAACTGCCTCAAGATTTTGTGAGGTGCATACAAAAAAGGAAAAGAAACGAAAATAAATTAATAATAAATAATGGATAAATACATGATCCATACCCTTGACGGGCATAGATTAAGACTCTCGCTGGCCCTAAAGCCACCTTGGACCTAGCAGAAACTAAAAGTTACAAGCTCAATTTTGATGAAGCCGCAAGTGGTAATCTAGGTGAAGTACAAATCAATGGAGTAATCAGGAACAAAAAAGGAGAAATCAAGTTTGCATATTTTATATATTGTCAAAACCTCAGATAACCAAATAGAGGTTGTGACCCTAGCCAATGGGGGTTTATGTGTTTAACATCCCAGACTTACCACGTCGGTAGAAATTAAAGGGACTCATACCTCTTGACTGATATCCTGAAAAAGAAGGCAACAAGTTTGTATCGGTTTTGAATTGAATGGACCAAAAAGATCCTGGAAGAATGATACCTTGGCTTCAACCATGCCAGAAGATCAGCTAACAAAATAGAAAACTAGGTAAGAAAAGCAAGCAGTCGATGCAAAATTTTGTTCTCATCCAAATCAAACTACACAATCGAAAATTCAAAGGGATGGGAGTATAGTTTGAATCAAGTTATCGACCCCATCACTAGAATAAATAAACTGACATGAACCTTGACGATGTCACCTAGATTTAGGAAATCTAGGAAAAGGCATGGAGGTACCTTGGGGATGACCCACCTACTTTTTCAAAGCCTGCTCATTATTTTCATCCTTCCGAGCTGTTGCCAACATCTTTACAACTCTAACTAAGAGAGCTCAAACAACTCTATCCAGAATGGTTGCTGCCTAGAACTCAAATCGATAACTCAAAATTATAACTCAGAACTGTTACAATGCATATTTCTCTTCTGCCAAGAAAATCCAAATGCTTAAACAAAAATTAAATAAAGGTCATTCACGCCATTTTCTTTATTTTTGAGCCTTTTACATATTTTTTTAGTTTTTTCTATTTATTTAATGAGCCGTAAATTTGGGTATGAATTTCGTGTGAAGATTCACGTACAACCTTTTTCTTCGATTTATGTACGGATTTATTTTTATTTTCATTTTAAAACTGGTTAACATAAAATCAAGGAAAATTATAATTTAAAAGCTTTAAATTAGTGTACATATATGTTACTTTATCTATGATATTTTTTTTTGTTTTATTTAAAAAAAAAAATGTTGTTATAGCGAATTATAGAGAATTAAAGACGAGACACTTAATTTAATTTTAATATATTACAATTTTATACTCCTAAACATGTCATTTTTAAACCATAGTTCATTTTCTCTTTTACCCGTAACTTTTTCTCTTGTTGATTCATCCCTTTTAGAGAAAGATCTAATAGGGAAGGAAGTGTGAATTCTTATTGCATCCCTCTCTTTTAAGGAGGTAGCCTTCAAGGTCCTTGTTTCTTCTCTTCAGCCTTTCCCTATGCTTAATTCCGTTATGTTACGTTTTTTTGAGAAAACTCTTGATAAAATTATGGTGAATCAACCCATGTAATTTCTATCTTAAAGCCTTTGTTTTGGTGGAACATGGTTTAATATGGAAATTTACTGGACCATGACCAATTCCAATATCAACAGACTCGTGGAGAGTGAAGAATTGGAAGGTTGTGGTATAAGTTCATCTCTTTCATTATTTTTGCGGTTGAGGACTCTATGGCTTCTTGTTTGAAAACAAAAAGTGAGAGATTTTCCTTTTCACAATAGACCCTATTCCATGGGATTGGGAAACACATACATAACTCAATGGACTTTAGAATTTTACCTAGAAATGGATGTGCCCTCAGTTTTCCCAGTCCAGGTTTGTCTTCCTCACATGCCTCTTCACTAATAAAGTGATGATGCCCTAGTTACAATTGGTAACTCTCTTGGAATCACTCAAGAAATTTAATCTAAATCAAGAGACACAATTCTACTCTACTACTTTATAGAAATTAATTTACAATTTAGAACAACATTCGCAAACATGCATCAATCACATACACAAGTACATAGATTTATCTAGGGGAAACCAACTCGTAAAAACCCCTTAAGCTTTCTTGCATTAATCAAATGAATAAAGAATTTATTACAATTGCTATCTCAATCTCAGCTCAACTTGCAAAAGAATAATTGTTCTCTCTGCTTAATGAGAAGCTATGACCTAGACTTAATCAATTTATACCTCCACCTAAGCTCCTATTTCCTTGCGTAAATCATAAGGAAATATTCCCCTATTTTTTAGGAATTTCATCCAAATTTATTGTGCAATTCCCAAGGATTGATATCTATTTTCATGCAACAACTGTACACTCAAGACTAGTCTACAGCTGATGTTACATTGGCTTGGAATCTCCACCACATTTGAGCAATTTGAATTCCTTGCATGCATGATCTATTTTTGGTTGATTGATTAGTTAACTCGATGATCCTTAACTGAGTTAACGGTTAACGATTTTAGGGGTTAAGGGTCGTTAGGGGTTAATGGGGTTAGAGTTTAGGGGGTTAAATGGGTTAGGGTTTTAGGGGTTTATGGGGTTAAATGGGTTAGGGGTTTAGGGGTTTAGAGGGTTTAGGGGATTTAGGAGTTAAGAATCTAGGGGTTATGGGTTAGGGGTCAAGGGTTAAGGGGTTAAGGGGTTATAGGTTTATGGTTTAGGGGGTTAAATGGGTTAGGGGTTTATAGGTTTAGGGGGTTAGGGGATTTATCAGTTAAGGATTTTAGGGGATTGGGGTTAAGGGTTAATGGGGTTAGGGTTTAGACGGTTAAATGGGTTAGAGTTTTAGGGGTTTAGGGGGTTAAATGGGTTAGGGGTAAGGAATTAGGGTTTAAGGGGTTAGGGGTTAAGGGTTTAGAGGTATATGGTTTAGGGGGTTAAATAGGTTAGCGGTTTAGGTGTTTAAGGGGTTAAATGGGTTAGAGGTTAAGGGTTTAGCAGTTAGGGTTTAAGGGTTTAGAGGTTTAGGGTTAGGGTTTAGACGTTTAGGGTTTAGGGGGTTAAATGGGTTATGGGTTTGGAATTAGGGTTTAAAGGGTTAGGGTTAAGGGGTTATAGGTTTAGGGTTTAGGGGGTTAAATGGGTTAAGGGTTTAGAGGTTTAGGGGGTTAGGGGATTTAATAGTTAAGGATTTTAGCGGTTAGGGTTTAGGGTTTAGGGGGTTGAATGGGTTATGGTTTTAGGGTTTTAGGGGGTTAAATGGGTTAGGGATTGGTAATTAGGGTTTAAGGGGTTAGGGGTTAAGGGTTTAGAAGTTTGGGGTTTAGGGGGTTAAACGGGTTAGGGGTTTAGGGGCTTAAATGTGTTAGGGGTTAAGGGTTTAGGGGTTAAGGGTTAAGGGTTTAGTGGTTTAGGTTTTATGGGTTAAATGGGTTAGGGATTTAGAGGTTTAGAGGTTTAAAGGGGTTAGGGGTTGAGAATTCATTTTTAAGGGATTAGTGGTTAAGGGTTTAGGGGTTTATGGTTTAGGGGGTTAAATGGGTTACGGGGTTAGGGGTATAGGGGGTTAAATGGGTTTGGGGTTTGGAATTAGGGTTTAATGGGTTAGAGTTCTAGGGGTTTAGCGGGTTAAATGGGTTACAGGTTAGGAATTAGGGTTTAAGGGGTTAGAGGTTTAAATTTTAGGAGGTTAAACATGTTAGGGCCGGTTTAGAAGTTTAGGGGGTTATGGGATATAATAGTTAAGGATTTTAGGGGTTAAGTGTTAGGGGTTAATGGGGTTAGGGTATATGGGGTTAAATGGGTTAGGGTTTTAGGGTTTAGGGTGTTGAATTGGTTAGGGGTTGGTAATTAGGGTTTAAGGGTTTAGAGCTTTAGGGTTTAGGGGGTTGAATGGGTTAGGGGTTTAGAGGTTTAGGGGGCTAGGGGATTTAGAAGTTAAGGGTTTTAGGGGTTAGGGGTTTAGGGGTTAATGGGGTTAAATGGGTTAGGGATTTAGAGGTTTCCCTGTCATATCCATATTTGTTTAATTTCATGTTTAATTGGGCATTTTTAATGTCTCACTATTCAATTAGTTAGGATTAATTAATGATGCAACTAAAGGATCAACTAAAGATCTATTTATAATATTGGATTTGTGAGTCATATTTGAGTCTAGAAACCCAACTCCTATATCATCAAGGCATGCGAGGAGTCTTTCCATGTCGAATTTTAGTGCATATAGTAAGAATTAAAAAAATAAAATAAAATTGGCCCCATTCATAGGTCACTCTTGGCTTATAAAGATAATGGTGTAGGGTAATATGATGTCATAAGTGACCTAAAGTTTTCTAACAATTTCAACACTGCAATAATCTGAGAACAATGATGACATTTAAGATGATGTAAATAAAGACAAATGAGTTTCTCTTGGTTTCAAGAATAATTTATTCTCTATTGAACAGGGCCAACCACATGAAGGTGGAAATAAGCTCTGAAATCAACATTCATCCAATCAAATTAGATAAGCTTTGAAATATTGTGGCAATGCTTGACAAGTGCCCCAATAGAAAACCCGTCCAAATCCCCCAACCCTGACAGCCAGAGCTGCTTAAGCATTGGGTAATAAAGGGCCATAACATCTTATTACATAACTTGCAATTTTCTCCCATAAATGTGGCCCTAGCTATAGGCTCTCGAACCACTAGAGGCAGGCCACCAGCATGGAAAGAGATGTATCCATGAGGTCACAACACCTCTCCACATTCATCTCAATCGCCTCCTATATTTCCTATGCCTCCAGGTTTATGAACTGGCTCCAGCTATAATCTTACACTCCATAATTTGTTAGACATAGCAAGTCCATAAGAATGATGAAGAGCCTAAAAATCCCTGCAAATGGAGGCAAGGCTAGCCCTATCAAAATCCCTATAGTTCAAGAAGGAAAAAAATGCAGTTGAAATATGTAATTCCTACTTGCCTGTGGCTGTAACTCTCTATTTGAGGAGTTTTTTCCTACATTATAGGAAGTAGCTAGAACTATATTTATTCCTAGTTTAGTGTGTGGTTGAGAGAATCTCTGAACCACATTATTGTGTGTTCAAGATAAATTTATTATCTTGAGACTACCTCATGTATAAATGTGTGTAATCTCTTTGATTAATTAATATAGTTTGCATATTGATATTTTATCTTGGTATCAGAGCCCGTAAGGGCCTTTGGCTCTTTCCTGGGCATAGGAATATAAATGACTGTATTTGTGTAGTTTTTATTAAATTTTTATTTGTCCATCTGTTGCGTAGTTTTTATTAAATGTTTGTTTTTCCATCCAGTGCTAGAGTGCTGTTGTTGAGTGAATGTGTGTGAAGAGATCTAAGAGTCTGTGAGCTAATTCGTGAGATGTGTATCAATCCTCCTGCTGGATCGACAGTGTGTTGTTCACTGAGGATGCCGAGTCCTTTAGTTTAATCCACTAATATTTAACTGCTTTTGCGCGAATTGTTTATAGCTTGGAAAAGCCTGTCATTTCTGGCACTGCATACCTATTTGTGAATCCGGCATGTGTGGTTGTGCAGAAGTCATGAGATTGCTGAGGTAGGAAAATGGCGTGGAGAGCACAGTTTTCCCGATATCTGAAGGAGCTCTGCATTCATCTTTGTTCCAGAGGCCTGTAGGTTGCTTGGCTTAGATTGTGATTTTAATTAAGCTTTAAGATGATTTTATATTACCAGATATGGGAGAGTGTTGTGGTATGTTTATGTCATCAAATTTGTAGTATTATACTATGTTCTATCCGAGTCTGCAATTGGTAGAATGATTTGCAGTGGCAGTATGGCCATAATTGAGGCATCGACGGATGGCATTGCTTCCAATGATAGGTACTGTGAATACACAGTACATGATGCCACCACAGTATCATTCTATTCACAATTATGGGATTAACAGTCTTATCAGCGATTCTGAATCTCCACGTGGACGACAATTATTATGACGAGGACAACAATGAATTGCTGCCGTAGGTGCCAACATTTGTGCCCATGACCGAGGAGCTTTGTGGGTCTCAAACACATGACGTCTTAGAGTGCCTGGTGTTTGATTACTATAAAGGGGGTGATGAGCTGAAGGGTGATTACAACGGAGCCGACCTTAGGGGCTGCGATTTCGATCAGTTCTTGAATTCTGAGACGGATGTGTCTAGGTTTGGCGTCGATATGGACATGGATGTGGATTCGGCACAAACCAATCTATGTGGAAGCACATGGTTCCAACTCTTGAAGGCATATACAGGCTCATCATGTTTGACAACATGGGTGCAGGGACGACCAATCCAAATTTCTTTGATTTTGAGCGATATTCGAGTCTTTTATAGCCATCTTACTTCCTTCTCAAGCTAGCCAGTCATGAGCAGATTAAATAAGTTGTAGTTGGTCTTCTCTTACTTGGTTCATTTGTCAGTTTTATTAGCAAGACTGTTGTCTTGTGTTGTGTGGAAATATTATTCTCTGAGTTCTGGTGATAAGGGAAGCTATGAGAGCGAGCATGATTTAGTTTCTATGGTGAAATATTTCATGGAGAATGGAAGCTCTGGGAAAGATGGTGGTTGTTACTATTGAACCATCGCATTCTTCTGATTTTATGAGTTTTTCAATACCGATTTGTAATCGATGCTATTTTAATTTGACTACTCAGTTGTTGTATGGCAAGAAGTTAGTCAATATATTTATTTGACTACTTGGTTGTTGGGCGAGAAGGTGGATGAGGCCACTGAGAAGGGCCAAGTCCTGGAATGTTGCTTTTTTTTTTGGTTTCAATTCATTTTAATTTCTCGTTGGAACCAATCGGTGGTGGCCTCACCCACATGTTCGAGTTGAACAAATGCAGCTTTCAGGTTGGAAGATTTGTTGGGTTGTGGTGTTGTGAACATGGCCTCGTGTAGCGAAGAGGTCGATAGATTGTTGGGTCTTCTGCAGGTGTCAGAAGAGGTGCGGAAGCACACGGAGTTGTTGGGAGGCTTTGGGCTTCCTTTGTTTGGGATCGACCTGGTTCAAGGTTGAACACATTTCTAGCATGGTCTCGTGGCACAATAGTGAAGTTCAAGCCGAGGGCAGTGCGGTGAGCTACCTCAACATGATTATGTTTCCATACAGGGTAAAGATGAAATTAAAAGCTCCAACATATTTTCTTTGATGGAACAAATTGTCCTCATGAATTATTCTGCTTTCATGTTGAGGCTGGTCAACTTAACATGTAAATTCATTTATGTAAATCTGGTTAAAAGAATTAGATGTTGTATTGTTATGACATTTAACTTGGCAAACTATTGTCACAAGTATGAATCTATGTTGGAATTTTCCATTCCAACAATAGAAAAATTTATTTGCAGGTATGATTTACTACTAGATATGATGAATACATGACAATGAAAATGACATCAAAGGATAGTGTATGGAGGTACATCATATATTGGAGGATGATCGAGTTTGTGCGTGCTCAGTGTGATGGAGACGGATCTACATGTCAATTGCGAGGAGATTAGCTTGACAATGGGTCTTATTTGTTGCAGTATGTCAGTGAGCATGAGGAGGCATGCTTGGAAGCAGTTACCAAACCTTGATACTATGAGTAGGTGAATTTGTGGATGATGGAGGATTGGAGCAGTGAATTCCTGGATTATTTTTTTTTGAAGAGAAAATTGCATCTCTTCGTGAGGCTATGAGTGCCTATGTTTGGATCATCAGTGCTGGAATGCACTGCATTGATTCCAGTTGAAATGTTGTCAATATGTTTCTTTATCAGTGGACCCCTCACAGGTATCGTTGGTGAAAAATGGTTGTTGGTATGTTTGGAAAATAATCATCTTTTGGCAGAGATAGAGAAATTAAATCTGAAGATTTTATGTCTTTATTTAGTTTCTTGGAATCATGTTTAAAGTTGTTGAGCCTTATTGAGCCTAGCTAACTCAATGTACGTAAGGTTATTTCATTAGAATTATCTACTCTAACAATATTATCTAAGCCTTATAAAGGCATGTGTAAAGTTTGTGGTAATCTCAAAACCACCTTGTAATGGTTTATGGTCAGTCGGAAACCATCTTTTGTCACTGTAAAGTCATGGTTTGTGGTGAACCAGAAACCACATACAGAGCCTTAGTGGCTACAGGATTTGCCCGGTGGTGGCACATTTAAGTTTTTTATTTGCCTGATGGTGGCACATTTAAGTTCTACATTATAGGAAGTAGCTAGAACTATATTTATTCCTAGTTTAGTGTGTGGTTGAGAGAATCTCTTAACCACATTATTGTGTGTTCAAGATATATTTCCTATCTTTAGCCTACCTCATGTATCAATGTGTGTAATCTCTTTTATTAATTAATATAGTTTGCAGATTGATAATTTATCTAATGCGACAATGCATTGGTCAAAAGATTCAACCAGTCAACCTCCCAGTGGTCCTCTTTCGACTTGTTTGTAATAATAACGTGTCTCCAAGTGTCATTATGTTTACTTCCCCTCTTCTTTTTCATAATTTTGTTGCCACTCTTTTCATGAATTTTCTTAATTTCTAACTTAATTGAACGAATTCTCTTAATTTCTAAGTTAATTGAATGAATTCTCTTAATTTCTAACTTAAGACAATTAAAATAGTCGTACTTCTTAAATTAAAATAATTAAAATGTTAATTTAAAATTTTAAGAGAAAATATGAGTTTGTCTTTTAAAAAATGTTTTAACATACCCTTAATAATTGTTGTGATTGTTTAATCATTTAGTGTTTTTATAAATAGTTAAGTAACCTTATTAATTAATGAGAATTATTACTATTTTTTTCTATTCATGAGGATTAATGAGGATACAATGTTGCCTTTGAGTAAAAATTAAATTATAGAGGGTAGCGATGAGTTTTTTGTTTAAAATTAATAATGGAAAAGTGGTAAAGAATAAGCATTTTATATGAAAGTAAAATTCAAATAACTGCATTGTAATGAGAACATAACCCTTGTAGTATGATAACATATACAAAACAACCACATGAACTCAAAGAGTTATAAAATAAGTATATTATAATTCATTTGATATGTGAATCAAGTGTTAGAAAGTAAATTATATAGACACCATACCATGGGCTACCCTATCAAGTTCTGTCACATAGTGGAAGTGCTCTCAAGTATGAAATGGATGAGGGCAGATGATGAGAAGCTCTTGACACCTATGTAAGTAAATCCACCCTATCTAATAACGACTTGCTCCTCTCCTTTAAAGAACAGAATAACAGGAGAGAGAATGTAGTCGATGAAAGAGAAGAGGATCAAATTGTGGGTTAAAGACCTATGTGCTAGATCATTTTGGATGTCACAATTCCTCTCTAATGAATTTTCTCTCTTTAAAAACTAGGTTTGTTGAAAGTATACACATGCTCAAAACATTTTGTAGCTAATGTTTTTCCTTTAATTGAAAAATATGTTAAAATTATCTTTAGTGAGCTGTAGGTCTTCTAAAATATGTGTTATTTTATCATGTAATACTCATGATAGTGCATTATATGTATGAGCAACAAGTCAGCACAACACTATGGTACTACTTCCCCATGATATCTACTTTTTTCTTAATATGAAGTTCCAACCTACTCGAAATAGTTTAATATGGTGCCCCTTATAAATAACTTGATGTTTTCCTTTGGTAACCATAAATATCTATTGATTTTTGTTTTTCATGGATGAAATACAAACATTTCCTAGAATGGTCCTCCTTAAGCACACCCTATCCAAGATTCTTCAATGTTTGCATGCTTGAAACACAAAACCTGCCAATAATAATTTGTTTTGACTACATCACCTTTAAAACTTTAAGTTTCTCATTGTAATAATTAGCATGTGTGGATGAAACTAGGTCTAATTTGACTTCATGAAGAAAAGAAACATTTCTTATATGGCTAGGTTTAATTGCATCATGAGGATTTTCCAAGAAGAGGCTCACATACAAGGTGTGGGAATAAACTATTATTTTCTCCAAAATAGTATGATTCCTAGAGACTAAATTAACAAAGGATAAGGTGTGTAAAAATAGAAAAAGGCCCTTAAGTAAGCACCCCTTCCTAGGCTATATTAAAGCTCTAGGCATCCTCCAATTTTGAACAAATTCCAATGGTGGAATTTCAAAAAAATTGATGCCCTAGCTATCACACCAAAAGGGAACCCTTGAAGCTCCTTTCACTTGGGGATTTCTTGAAGGTTTTCATTTTGTAGTTCACCATTCAAAAAAGTTTCTCTTAACTATAGGTGATCATTGGATGAGCCTTTACCACAATATATCTCTCAACCCTTAGTCTCTTATAGTATTTCTCTCAAATATTTTTTCATGGAAAGTCACCCTAGCTTCTCCCAAATCTCACACTTTAATTGAATATTTTCATTGAATGAGTCATTCATACCTCACTTTGAACCCTAGTATAAACACATCAATCAAAAGTGAGGGATTTTGGAAGTTTTGATCTTAGGAATTCATAATTTTTGAATATTCCTAAGCTCGAGGTCATCTTTCCCTCAAGCCTTTCTTGGAGAGACCTTCTTTTGCTTCTAAAACAGACAACCTATTATTTGATCTTCTTCTATGATGACATCACCAACTTCTACAACCTCAATTTTCACCAACAATACATTGTTTGTGTCATCCCTAAAGTTCTTACTATTGAAAATTTCATGTCTATTGGAGTATTGTAGGTATGCAATTTTGCCATGCACCTGATCCTTTCTTGCAATGAGGCATAATACGAAACCATTTCAATAGCTTGATTCAAACCCACCAAATAAAACCATCACATCACAAGCTCAACTTAGCACTATGTAATATGTTAATTAATGTAATTTCCTCCCAATTAATCATATTAAACATTGGATGAAAATTTTTATTTAATGCCAAAAACCATGAAAATACTCCCACAATATGGATGGAATAAACTTTAAAACCTACAAAATGAAAATTATGTTTCCAACTTAAACTTCACTCTCCAAGAAGTTTCATTTTTTTCCTATGGCACCAAGATAAAGGAGATATCATATTGTCAATAGTATATTTCAATCCAAATTACTTATGAGACATTTCACCTTTAAACAAATATGCTATAAATTTTATTGCAAAGAACAATATCTTATCTTTTTTCCCAATTATGGACAAACAAGTCATTTGAGATAACATAATCAAATTATTGGTCAAAGGTGTTTATATACACAAACTTAAAACATGGCCTCAATACAAATAAATGAGAGAAATAGTCATAAACTAGTGCTCAACACATAAATAGAACAACTAACTCTAAAAAGCACCCTATGTGGTCTACAATCTCAGTTTTGGAAGAACCATTGACTTTCATCTAAACATAGACATCGTTCCTAGTTGATATGCAAATGCATCCCATTTTGATACAATTGGGACCTAAAATATTATATTTGAATGCTCTTGAATTCAACTATATACATAATTTAAATTAAGAAGTGTAAAGGAGTTGCAATAAGCAGTTATAGTATATAAGATTGGTTGTGGTAACTTCTAAGTTTTTTGAAATACATTATTTCCCTTTTGAGTTTTGGTAGATAGGAAGGCTTATAGCCCAAAGAGTTATCAATTCCCATGCTTTTCTATTGAACCATTTTATTTTTAGAATATTGGGTCATATGATAGCAAATGTTGGAAGTATAACTTTGGACCTAGCCAAAGGGACTGAGACTCTGATGTTATCATGTTGGTCTTGGGAACTTCTAAGTTTTTTGAAATATGTTATTGGCCTTTTGAGGTTTGGTATGGACAAAGGCTTATATCCCAAATATTTATTAGTTCTCATTCTTTTCTATTGAACCATTTTAGTTTTGGAATAATTTTTCATATGATAGCAGAAGCTGGAAGTATAAATTTGGACCTAGGGAAAGGCTCTGATGTTGTCATGTCTATGTTTGAATTTTTTGACAGAAATAATGTTATAGATCTAGAGGACCACAACGAGGTTAACCTTGAAAAATACGATGGCCCTTTAGCCTTTAATAATGTGTAATTTACTTATCCAACTCATTTAAATACCATGATTTTGAGAAATTTCAACCTTATAATTAATGCAGGGAGTAGCACCACACTAATTGGAAAAATCATATGTGGTAATTCCACCATCGTCAAATTTAGAGATAGATTCTATGATCTAGTGAAAGGGATAATACTCACAGATGGAAAATATTTAAGGAGCTTCATTTTCTAGTCTCTGAGACAAAACATAGATCTTTTAGGGAAGGAGAAAACTCTTTTTGTTAGGAGCATCTAGGAGAGCATTGTGTATGATAAATATAATGCAACTCACGTGGAGATAATAGAGGCTGCCAATGCCCATGAATTTATTTTGTAATTTCATTGAAACAAATATTTAACTACAGTTATTTAGTAAGCTTGTGAGTTGAATGTTATTAATGAATGGTGTGCATTGTGAATATATACTACAAATGTTTAAAGGATGGATATGAATTGAACACATGGAAAAGGAACTTGCTCAACTTTCATTCCACGTGGATCGGACAAGTAATAGAGGAAAGAATTTGCAATGAAGTGGAGACTCAAGCTTGTGAATAAAATATTTGTAAAACATTTCAATTTGTAAAATAGAAGGAAGAAAATAAATAGTTTCTTAAAGTCTAATTCCATGACAGAATTAAGGAACTTTGTGATGCCTCGGTAAGATTAGAGTGCACAAAAATGATAAAATGTAGCAGGTGGAATCTGAGAACGAATTTCTTAAGGCAAGATATAAAAGTGATATAAGATTGTGGAGTTTCAAAAGGAGGAAAGGCTTCTAAAAATGGACTCTCGTTTGGGCTTAATGATATGGAAGCTCTCAATGACAAGATTTAACAAGCAAGGAAACTTGAAACTCAAAATCTTGGTATAGAATTAAAAGGGAAATCGTAGCTAGTAGTTTTTGAAGAGGATGGATCGGGAACTAGGAGTGGGCAGGTAAAAATACTCCAAGCATCACACTTCAAAGGCATATATATTAACAACTCAATCAAAATGCAATCCCTAGCTCAGGATTCCAACCATAACATCATCAACCTCTTGCTTTTACCAAGCTTTTCAATAGTACATGCCTAGAAAAAAATTCTAATCGCTAGAGGTTCATTTGTCCTTTGGAAAATATTAAACTCAACCATCATTCATGTATGGTCACTTGATGAATCCAATGAGAGCAGTCACTAGAATTACAAAAAAAACCACTATATATATAGGCAAAGATATTTACTTGCAACAACAAAAAAATACATTAGTCACACGGGGGGGTTGAACCTATTTTACTAGTTTGAAAACGACAACATCTATAAAAAATACACTACAATGATGTCAAACAAGAGGAAGAAATGAGTTTTTGAAAGTTAAATGTTGATGCATTTCAAAGTTGCACTAGTTCTAGAAAGAACACTTGAACAACTTAAGTAGAGCCACAAAGATTGGGCCAATTTCATCTTCATAAGTCACAATTAATAGTGCTTCATGAGAATGAATACAAAACGTGAATAAACAACAATAACAATCCCTTCACAATAGAAGCCAGACTTAAGTGTCTTTGAGAGAATGAATGAGAAAAGAGAGATAATTCCCCAACCATAAGTGATAAAATACTAAAGAGAAAAGAGAATGAGCATATGCTTATGGACCTATGTGGAATAGTCTATGGACATGTGGAAGCATTAAATAGCATGAACTAGAGTGTTACATACCTCAAATTGACATATAATTTTTCAATGATGAGCCTAATACTAGAAAAATGAAGGCTAAACATAACATTTTCTGCATTGAAATAATCACATAATATATTAGTCTACTATTAGTTACATAATCTCATAATCAAAAGTGGAAGGCGGAGCAACTAATGTCAGAGATGCCAAAGATGCCAGAGATGAATTTGCAAGAGCAGACTTGAGGTATAGGATATATAGTCAAATTAGTTACAAAATGGTAATAAAAATAGAGATGTTATGTATGTGGATTCCAAAACAAGGAAATTTTCTCTACCTGTTAGCTTAA
Organism: Pinus albicaulis; assembly: GCA_034641835.2. NCBI lineage: Eukaryota > Viridiplantae > Streptophyta > Pinopsida > Pinales > Pinaceae > Pinus > Pinus albicaulis. The sequence goes on along the minus strand of CM076572.1, from coordinate 1,190,474,829 downwards.
GTGTTGGACCTATAAGTCAGGGTAGATGTCAGGGAACCTAGCCTACGAGCTAGAGCAGTTACAAGTTACAAGTGTAGATGCATGAGAGTCTTAAGTAATGAATCTGAATACTTTTCAACCAATTTCCATTGATTTCAAAGGGAAAGCTAATAAATATTCCATGAGAAATAAAGAGAAATAAAAAAGGAGGAGGACCAAATTAACAATACTAAGCAATGTTTATGCTGCCCTCAATGTCGGGGGGGGGACTTTTAGTGATGTTGATATTGATGTCAAAAGAGTTTTGATTTTGTGATGTACTGGGATTGATGAGGAAGTCTATTATTTTTCATGTGTATGGTATATGTAAATTATTTTCATATGTACTGATATTTTCAAGGTAGGAGAGAGTTTCTAAGCATCAATTTTTTTCAAAACTTGGGATACTCGAATTGCAATGGCAAGACAATATTTGGAAGGTCTTCCTTGTTTGGGTTTCTCCTCATCCTAATGATTCCTCCTCTAAACATAGATGGGTTGTGAGTATATATTTGTGATTGTGATACGAAACCCATAGAGGATCAAGTGATACGAACGGATCCAACCAACATTTTAATCAGTTCACTCACTCTTAATAAGGAAAATGTAGAACCTAAACCAAGGAAAAACAAAAGGAAGAGTGTAGATGAAAATGAAAAAGAAAAAAGGCTTGCAGAAATAGTAATAGATGATAAGTTTCCAAAAAAGATATCCAATAATGCCACAGTTAGTTCACAGAAAGATAAAAGTTCAAATTGTTTGCTAAAAAGTGAACTTCAATGCATATCAAGCTCCTGTAGACCATTTAGCTTCTCTGTGTGCAAGTATTTTTGTTTTATTATGTGGAAGCACATCACAATTAATCTCACTAGTTTAAACTGCTTCTTCTAGAACTTCTTAAAGGCTATCCTATTGAACTTGTATCAAATAGGTTATGATTTTGTCACTACATAACACAACAAAAAATCAGCCAAATTTAATCATAGACTTTGTCTCCTAATCTAAAAATATTAAGCAAAATCATTCCTCATAGTGTTGCAGCCTAGCCAATTAATTACTAGAGAAAGTGTTTCTAAAATATAAATTACATCAAAATTTTCCTAAAAACTACTTCCTTCATAGAAAATAGAAGACAAAATTGTACACTTAAACAATTACATTGTCACCTTGGATTTTGAGATCCGCGAATATTTATAGAATTTAATTTACATTCATAAATTAAGCCCATATTCTTTCAAAAAGAGAGAAAACGATTAGGACAAAAATTTCAAAGTACCAAGTAATTAGTGTATTCCCAGTGTAGTTGTGTAATAATATATATATTCAAGTGCATTTTTCACAGGCATGTGTATCCAAATTTAGTTCTTATATAAGTATTATAGGATTTTGTATTTCATAATTTGAACTTGTCCTAATATATGAAAGGGTTATTTTACAATCTTTACATTTCCATGACTAATATATCAATGTTATGCTACTTTGAACACCACATGCATATCATACATGGAATATAATGCAACATCTTATAATAAAGCTTTATTGCATGAAAGACACAAGAAAAACTAAATTGAAGAATGCAATACGTCAATGCTTACCTGAATTCCAAATCCAAAGGCATTTAATTATGTTACGATCCTCCTGTCTTAATAAATTGATCCTCCATATCACAAAGGAAGCTTTAAAAGCTCATTGAACCTCACAATGTTTTAGAAGGCACTAGGTAAGATATTATCATAACCAACATGCTCTAAGATGTGTTCTTCCAAATTAGCATCTAAAGTTTGAAGGGCATAAAATAAGATGGATAACAAAGGAAAATGTTTCTCTATCTTAATTCCACCAATATTGGAGAAAAAAATATAATGCCAAAATGGTTTATAAGGGCTTAGTTTCATGAGAGACATTATAACGATGAATGGGTTGTTGGGACTCATGTTGACTACACTATTGTAATTCACTATGGCCAAACAATGCTAGATGACAATGCCGACAAACTCAATAATGCCATCTATGTTTAAAGAGAGGGCTTCTTCTATTGTTGTGTCAGTGGAATCTTTTATCACACCACAAATTTTCAAAATCTCATGCTTGAAAATCAGTTATAATTCTCTTTCAAATTGGTTAGGTTGCAAGATATCATAAAATGATAAATTTTATGGTGTATTTAAGTTTTTAAAACTTTGGATAAGGGCTTCGAAATGATTCCAAGTCACATCGAAGGAGTGTATTCTAAATATATACTTTGAAATGATCATAAGTCCAAAATCTGGCCATTTGTTAGAAAATTGTCTGAGTCCATAGAAAATACAGCACGAAATTAACGAATTCGCTATGGAAACACCTAGTAGTTCTATAGCGAAATTGACATCTATCAAATGAAATGTGCGACAAAAACTCTTCTATATTTTAACGATTTAAAGAGTAATGATAAATGGTTAGTGTTTGAGAATTTCAAGGACCTACTGCTAGACTAAAGCAATCATTTAAAAGTTATGCACTTTCTCATATCAGTCATCATTTTATTTATTCTCATTCCTCTTTTGAAAGCTTATATCTCATCTCTTTCACTTTGTTTTTCCATGCTCATCATTTGCTACCAAAGCAACTTTCTATCAATAATCTCCCCAGTAGAAACCCTAGCTGTTATATCATTTTATTTCCATTTTAACTGGTCCCTATCATCAAGCGTATTCTCCCAAACAAGTGTTAAGTTACAAGGAAGGGCACCGCTACATAAAACAGGAAATGGCTACACCAAATAAGGCTTATAAAGGAGGTCTTCCATTCAGATATGAACCTACAGCTCCAGATTTAGTCTTAGAGGATCAATATTTCACTGAGTTATTTTACAAAGGCAGGATGCATTGAATTATTTCAAAAATTGCAAGGGCATCATCAACAGGTATCATTAGACTTCGTGGCTAATTTCAGAGGTACATTTACAAATTTAGGTTGTCCTCATATCCCAATTTCACCTGATAGTATCTCTAAAGCAACAGGGATCCTGAGAACTGGAGAGGAATGGTTTAAATCTACCAAGTTTGATTTGAAAATTTGTGACGACTACTTAAAGCCAAAGCATGCAGGGATTAACATGACTGAAGGAATTCCTAGAACCTATCTTAAAGATGAATTTTCCAAGTTGCTAACAGTCATACAAAAATATTTTACATGTGAAGGTAATTTTCAGACGATTTATATGTATCATTTCAAACTATTTCTTCACTTCACAGGCAAGAAGTTGATAGATATTCCATTCTATCTCTTTATAAGTCTCGGGAAAATGGCAAGAAAGGTACAAGGAAAAACTGAAAGGAATGAAACCTCCATTTTTCACCATGGATTAATGAAATTGCTTGTCCCGGAGGAGTTAAATAAACTAAATAGAGACTAGGCATCATTCCTATTCATGAATGGATATGAACTAGATGTCTTATGTCCAAGAAAAGCCTCCAAGCTTAAAAATTCTTCTTCCAAGAAAGAAAAGGATGTCAATGCTATTGCAAAATTAGAGGGAAATCAGCATGTAGGTTTAAAGGTTACAGATAAATACCTAGTAGAGAAAACTGATTTAGTCCAAGATACATCATCACCTCCAACAACTAAAACTAGAAAGAAAACTAACAAACATGTTACAGACATCAAGATTAAATTTGAAGCCAAGAGATCTAAAGGAAATGTTGAAGAAGATGTTAAAGGTAAAGGTAGACTTGAAGACCTTCTATAGGCTATAGACATTGTAGAAACTCCTATGGTGAAAGCAGCTAAAGTTAAAACATCTAAAGCCAAAGGTAAGGGAATCATAGTCAAGAAATCAGACTTCTCTTTAGAAGACTCAACCTTTCTTTTCAAACCTAAAAAACCTCTCACTAGGTCACAAATATCATAAACTATTACTATAGGTGATAGTAAACAGAAGGAAGATAAAGGAAAGGGAGAAATGGCACAAGAAGTTATTGTGATATCACTAAGTGAGACAGAGGTTATCAAGGATAAGAAGAAAGATAAGTCTAAAATAAAGTTTCAAAAGAAACCTGAGACAGTTTCTTCTAAAAGACAGAGAAAACACAAAGAAGAAACAATCAAACAAACAAAAGGAAAAGACAAGGTCATAGAGAAAACTGAAAAGGATATTTTGGAAGAAAAATTGAAAGCTGTTAAGGATGAATTGTCTGAAACAAAGAAAGAGCTAGAAGGATATAACAAAGATAGAGAGATGATATATGAGGTAGAGAAGAAAGTAAATGAAAAAGTTACTCATTTTGAGACTTCCGTTACAAAAGCCAAAAATCTGTTGAAGAGGACACAACCTTTATGCATTATAGTGTCACATACAAGAAAGAGGAATTTATGTTTACAAAAAGAGAGAAGAAGCCTTCAAAGACAAGTGAAAGAGTTAAAAGAAGACATGGACTTGATGAAGACAGAATCAAAGAAAGGAGTCTTGGAAAGCGGAATTGTTACACAATTTTTTGGTCATCTAACCTATTATCATTAGATGGACACAAGTACACCATGTAAGACCAATTTTACCCTATGTAAAATTGCTTTCACTATGTGAAATAGCTTAATAAAGCACATTTATTAGGTTGTTTATGGTCTAAACAGGAAACCCCAAAGGGAAATATTAAATGAATCTATATTTGTTTGATTTTCCTCATGGAATAATTAATTAAACAATAATTTAATTATTATTCCTGGTCATGTTTAACCCAAAACAAGGAAATTAATTAGATAAACCCTTATTTATCTTCTTATTTTCTAGGAATAATTATTTAAATCTTATTTAAATAATATTCCTTGTTAAATATGACTAAATCATTTATAAATAATTAAATAAATCATTATTTATTTAATTATTATTCAACCAATTCCTTAAAATAATAAATAAATCATTTATTTATTTATTATTTACAAATAAAGGGATTTGACCCAAGTCAAATGCCTTTTCCCTCCAACAAATATAATAAAATATTCCATAGAAGGTGGATCTAGATTTGGTTAATATTATTTTAATCATGCACCAAGATCTAGAATGACCTAATATTTTGTTATAAATAGAAGGGTTTTCCCATTGATTTCTCACCTTTTGTTGTCTATTAGATCACTCTGGATGTATGCTCTTGGTCTGAATTGGAGCCATTATCATTGTCAAATTTTCTATTATTTCACTTTGTGAGCTCCCTTTGAGTTCTATGTCTGTCTGGGTTCTCTACACCAACAAGAGAGAGAAATTCTTGATCTGAAGTGCTGAGGACATTCAAGAACCCATCCCATTGAGAATTGGAAATCCCTTTCTTTTTTTCCTCTCAGGTGCCCTTAATATAAAATTCTTTCAAAAATATTGTTCTTGTCTTGTCTATTGGATGTATGGAGCAAAACCTCATTTTCACTGCTTAATGTCTTTTTATGCATAGATCTAGATTTGTGCAGCATTTGTCTTGAAAAACTAACTGCAGATCTGAAGATATTGGTATCCATATTTGACGTTAGCGCTATAAGTTATGTGTAGCTAAAGTGGCATTTTTTCGTACACTTCGACAAAAGATTCAAACTAATAGGAATTATGAACAAAGCTATTTGAAACTGCTGATAGATAAGGAGGTAAGAATTAGATTATGCATCTTTTTGTCTTATAATATCAATAAACTACATGCAGGCATGTTCATATACTTTTCTGAAGCTCAGATCTAGGTTTTTTCAAATCTCCAAAGTATTAGGAAATTCTGCGGCAAGTGTTAGGCTTGAAGCCCAATTTTTGCTGCGGAATTTCTGAAGATTTCTTTTTGATTTTGAGAGACCTAAACTGATGGAAATGAAAATTTTTGAAGGATATATCTAGTTTTTTTTTATCATTAAATATCCTCTAATGGTAAAGAGCAGTAGAAGAGTGCCACATATCATCCTTTTATGTGTGATACTAAAACAAGCTAATTTCGTAGCTTAAAATAGAGTTTTTGGACAACAAGTTGAATTTGCATGATAAATGATGGAAAGGGGGAGGAAGGTTAAGCATGTTTAAAGTTTTCCATCATCAGGGTGTCAAAGAGTATCAGGGTGACAAAGAGTATCATATTTGCCAAGTGGAGACTTTAGTTAAAGGAAGAGTTTGAAGACACTAGTCATACATGTGCCAGGTCATCAAACTAACTTTTCCTAAATAATGGACAAAGTTACTTCATGAATGCAATCATGGTATTAATATTTTGTTAATGGTCAGCATGGTAAAAATTTTATATTCCTTTCAAGGAATATTTGGATTAATTTTGTTGAATGTAATAATTAGGATTTTAAGTCCTAGTAGGACTCTTACTCTTATTTCGAAAAGGTGTCAGTCCTAGTCTCTAGAATCTAGTTTATGGTTAGATTTAAGTGTCAGTTGAAAGTTAAATAGTCTAGCCACTTGGCAGACTTGTGGTAAAGGCTAAGTGCCTATAGATAATGTAAACTTCGATGTATTAAAGGTTGGAAAATGTTATCAGAACAATGTACTTTGTAAATTCTTTGGATGCACTGATATATACAAAAGTAGTTTAACTTTTCTAAGGATGAGATTCTTAGTGTACTTAAGTGAGATTTACCATCTATCATATGTTTTACTTCCATAGTTTTAATGCTTATTACTCAGAATTCATGGGAACATGCTCTGAATTCCTTTAAGTGTTAAATTATGGTGAATTGAGTTCTTAGGTCCTATCTGTGGATGGTTTCTTTCAATTTTTAATACATATTACTCATAATTCATGGTCATTCATGCTCTGAATTCCTTTAAGTGTTAAGCTTTGATAAATCTCTGTTAAATACTTTCCTTTCAATATCTTGAGGTATCATTACCTAGAATTCATACACTCATGCTCTGACTTCCTTTGAACCTTAAGATATTGAGACTTTCCTGCATGTGTCACTCTTTCATTGAAGTATATACAAGCCTCAGTTTTATAAGAAGAGCTATTTTGTTACCTTTATCCCTGCCACTGACTCCATAGCCCAATGGTAGCTAGTCTCCATCTTCCAACCAAAAAACCTACAAAGTCATAAACCATAGAGTTAGCCATCTATTTACATTTTTATTTAAAATAATTAACCCTTGAGAGAGCCCTCTTAGGTTGAGGAGGCTAAGCCTCAACTAAAATATTGCTTTGAAATAGTTACATTGAGCTAGTCTGATCAGCAGCCTATCAGGGTCCTATTTTGGTGATAAAATTTTGGTGCATTTGCTGGGAGTATGAAGATATACATCTCCCGAAAATTATGAAGCTAAATTTTTGAAGGTAGCAGGAGCTCAAAATCTGTTCGAGGCTGCAGAAATACCTTGGTGACTCCATTGCTAGAATATTAGTTTCTAGATAAAGTTTCAAGATGAGTTCCATTGCAAGGAAAAATTCCAGGTATGCTCCTGTGATTTGGTCTCATATCCCTAGTTTTCCAAATCCTATGCCAAAGGTTGATTAGTTACATGATCTTCCAATATTCAAAGATGAAAAGAAAGACAATGCTGCTCTTCATTTGGTTAGGTTTCATCTGCATGTATGTAGTCTTAAGGTTCAAATCCCTAAAGACTATCTTATCAAGATATTTATGACCACTCTAGAAGGAAAAGCATGGTATTGGTATAAAGGTTTAGCAAATGGTTCATTATATTCTCTTGCTAATTTTCACAACGAATTATATGAGATGTATAAAGAGTGTCATATCTCCTTATTGTTGATCAAAGATTATTGTAAACATTCTGTGAGTTTTACTCAGTATTTGGAGGATTGTTATGATGATGATGAATTTATGGATGAAGAAATTTTAGAGGCTCTTCATAACAATACATTTCAACACATGGAAGAAAGGATAGCATCCCATGACATCCAACATGGAAATCAGTAGGATTTTACTTATTAAAACTTTGTTACATCCTCTGAGATTGATGTAGAGATGCAACAAACTTGCAAGTATTTTGATCATAAAGAAGATGAAAATCATTGCAAATAGTAAGGAGAAATACTGGAAGATTGTTTTTATAACCCTCAGGTACAGAAAAAGGTTGATTATTTATGTCACACTTTGCAACAGCCTAATTCAAATAATGATCATAATAATGAGGAAAATTACATTGTCTGTGGGAATCATTCAGAAAATCAGTTGGATAGCTTATGAAATAAAATTTGTGTGGCTAAAAATCAGTTTTTAGAAGTTACAGGATGTTATGAGGATCATCAAGCTGATCATGTTTTATGGGATCCTATAGATAAATACATGGAAGAGTTTTACTCTCCAGTGTTTCAATTTTATTTTTACTATGAAGATCAGTTACAATTTCAGTGGTCGTGGTCATCACAATATCATAGTTTCTTTGAGTTCCAATGCGGTCATAAAACTCAAATATCAAATAAAAAAAATGACTGGTTACATTGGAAATTTCATATTTATTGAGCTGAAGGAAGTTTGCAGTTGGTAGGGTAGGTAGGTAGGAATATGAAAATAAGCTCAAGGTTGAATGAGCATTTTTAGTAGGTGCAGTTTGAAGCAAATTGGGCAGAATTTCAGATTTTTTATTTTAAAGGAATGGATTACAGCACTGGAGCTACTAGTTCTTAGTATACCACAGGGGACATACTATCCCTAATGGAGCCACTATTATCACACCTCAAATTTTCAAAATATCATGCTTGAAAATCAGTCATAATTCTCTTTCAAATTGGTTAGGTTGAAAGATATCATAAAATGATAAATTTTATGGTGTATTTAAGTTTTTAAAACTTTGGATAAGGGGTTAGAAATGATTCTAAGTCACATCGAAGGAGTGTATTCTAAATAGATACTTTGAAATGATTATAAGTCCAAAATCTGGCCATTTGTCAGAAAACTGGCTGAGCCCGTACGAAAACACCTAGTAGTTCCGTAGCGAAACTGACATTTTTCAAATGAAACGTGCTACGAAAACTCTACCAGATTTTAATGATTTAAAGAGTAATGATGAATGGTTAGTGTTTGAGAATTTCAAGGACCTACTGCTAGACTAAAGCCATCATTTAAAAGTTATGTACTTTCTCATATCAGTCATCATTTGTCTTATGTCTTCTCATTCCGATTTTGAAAGTTTATCTCTCATCTCTTTCTCTTTGTTTTTCTGCGCTCATCATTTGCTACAAAAACAGCTCTCTGTCAATAAGCTCCCCAGTAGAAACCCTGGTTGTTATATCATTTTATTTCCATTTTAACTGCTCTATGTCATCAAGGGTATTCTCCCAAACAGGTGTTAAGTTATAAGGAAGGACACCAATGCATAACATAGGAAATGGCTACACCAAAGAAGGCTTATAAAGGAGGTTTTCCATTCAGATATGAACCTACAACTCAGGATTTAGTCTTGGAGGATCAACATTTCACCGAGTTATTTACAAAGGCAAGGTGCATTGAATTTTTTTAGAAATTGCAAGGGCATCATCAACAGGTATCACGAGACTTTGTGGCTAATTTTAGAGGTACATTTACAAAGTTATGTTGTCTTCATATCCTAATTTCACCTGACAGTATCTCTAAAGCAACAAGGATCCCGAGAACTGGAGAGGAATGGTTTAAATCTACCAAGTTTGATTTGAAAATTTGCTATGAATACTTAAAGCTGGAGCATGCAGGGATTAAAATGACTTAAGGAATTCCTAGAACCTGTCTTAAATATGAATTTTCCAAGTTTTTAACAGTCATACAAAAATATTTTACATGTGAAGGTCGTTTTCATACAATTTATATGTATCATTTCAAATTATTGCTTCACTTCATAGGCAAGAAGTTGATAGATATTCCATTCTATCTCTTTAGAAGTCTCGGGAAAATGGCAGGCAAGGTACAAGGAAAACCTGAAAGGAATGAAACCTCCATTTTTCACCATAGATTGATAAAATTTCTAGTCCTGGAGGAGTTAAATAAACTAAACAGATAATGGGCATCGTTCCTGTTCATGAATGGATATGAGCTAGATGTCTTATCTCCAAGAAAATCCTCCAATCTTAAAACTTCTTCTTCCAAGTAAGAAATGGATCAATGCTACTGCAAAATTAGATGGAAATCAGCATGAAGGTTTAAAGGTTACATATAAAGACTTGGTAGAGAAAACTGATTTATTCCAAGATACATCATCACCTCCAACAAATAAAACTAGAAAGAAAACTAATAAACATGTTACAGACAGCAAGATCAAATCTGAAGCCAAGAGATCTAAAGGAAATGTTGAAGAAGATGTTAAAGGTAAAGGCAGACTTGAAGACCTTTTACAGGCTATAGACATTTTAGAAACTCCTATGGTTAAAGCAGCTAAAGTTAAAACATCTAAATCCAAAGGTAAGGGAATCATAGTCAAGAAATTAAACTTCTCTTCAGAAGACTCGGCCTTTCTTTTCAAACCTCAAAAACCTCTCACTAGGTCACAAATATCCAAAACTATTACTATAGGTGATAGTAAATAGAAGGAAGATAAAGGAAAGGGAGAAATGACACAAGAATTTATTGTGATATCACCAAGTGAGACAGAGGTTATCAAGGATAAGAAGAAAGATAATTCTAAAAGAAAGTTTCGAAGGAAACCTGGGACAATTTCTTCTGAAAGACAGAGCAAACACAAAGAAGAAACAATAAAATAGACAAAAGGAAAAGACAATGTCATAGAGAAAACGGAAAAGGATATTTTGGAAAAACAATTGAAAGTTGTTAAGGATGAATTGTCTGAAACAAAGAAAGAGCTGGAAGGATATAATAAAGATAGAGAGATGATAGATGAGGTAGAGAAGAAATTAAATGAACAAGTTACTCATTTTGAGACTTCCATTGCAAAATCCAAAAATATATTGAAGAGGACACAACCTTTACGCATTATAGTGTCACATACAAGAAAGAGGAATTTATGTTTACAAGAAGAGAGAAGAATCCTTCAAATACAAGTGAAAGAGCTAAAAGAAGAGATGGAGTTGATGAAGATAGAATCAAAGAAAGGAGACTTGGAAAGAGGAATTATGAACAAAGCTATTTGAAACTGCTGATAGATAAGAATGTAACAATTAGATTATGCATATTTTTGTCTTATATTATCAATAAAGTACATGCAGGCATGTTCATATACTTTTCTGAAGCTCAAATCTAAGTTTTTTCAAGTCTCCAAAGTATTAGGCAATTCCGCAGCAACTGTCAGCCTTGAAGCCGAGTTCTTGTTGTGAAATTTCTGAAGATTTCTTTTTGGTTTTGAGAGACCTAAACTGACGGAAATGAAATTTTTTGAAGGATATATCTAGTTTTTTTTTATCATTAAATATCCTCTAATGGTAAAGAGAAGCAGAAGAGTGCCACATATCATCCTTTTATGTGCGGTACTAAAACAAGCTAATTTCGTAGCTCAAAACAGAGTTTTTGGACAACAAGTTGAATTTGCATGATAAATGATGGAAAGGGGGAGGAAGGTTAAGCATGTTTAAATTTTTCCATCATCAGGGTGTTAGAGAGTATGAGGGTGACAAAGAGTATCATATTTTCCAAGTGGAGACTTTAGTTAAAGGAAGAGTTTGAAGACACTAGTCATACATGTGCCAGGTCATCAAACTAACTTTTCCTAAATAATGGGCAAAGTTACTTCATGAATGCAATCATGGTATTAATATTTTGTTAATTTTCAGCATGGTAAAAAGGTTCTATTCCTTTCGAGGAAGATTTTGATTAATTTTGTTGAATGTAATAATTTGGAGTTTAAGTCCTAGTAGGACTCTTACTCTTATTTCGAAAGGGTGTCAGTCCTAGTCTCTAGAATCTAGTTTATGGTTAGATTTAAGTGTCAGTTGAAAGTTAAATCGTCTAGCCACTTGGTAGACTTCTGGTAAAGGCTAAGTGCCTATAAATAAAGTAAAATTCGATGTATTCAAGGTTGGAAAATTTTATCAGAACAATGTACTTTGTAAATGCTCTGGATGCACTGATATATACAGAAGTAGTTTAACTTTTCTAAGGTTGATATTCTTAGTGTATTTCAGTGAGCTTTATATTCTATCATATGTTTTACTTCCATAGTTTTAATTCTTATTACTCATAATTCATGGGAACATTCTCTGACTTCCTTTAAGTGTTAAATTATGGTGAATTGAGTTCTTAGGTCCTATCTGTGGATGGGTTCTTTCAATGTTTAATACTTATTACTCAGAATTCATGGTCATTCCACTCTAACTTCCTTTAAATTTTAACTTTGATAAATCTCTGTTAAATACTTTCCTTTCAATATCTTGAGGTATCGTTACTCAGAATTCATACACTCATGCTTTGGCTTCCTTTGAACCTTAATATATTGAGCCTTTCCTACATGTGTCACTCTTTCATTGAAGTATATACAAGCCTCAGTTTTATAAGAAGAGATATTTTGTTATCTTTATCCCTGTCACTGACTCCATAACCCAATGGTAGCTAGTCTCCATCTTTCAACCAACAAACCAAAAAAATCATAAACCATAGAGTTAGCAATCTATTTACATATTTATTTAAAAGCATTAACCCTTGAGAGATCCCTCTCAGGTTGAGGAGGCTAAACCTCGGGGTAAAATATTTGTTTGAAATAGTTACACTGAGGTAGTCTGATCAGCAGCCTATCAGGGTCCTATTTTGGTGATAACAGAATCCATTAAATACCTTCCACTCTCTGTGGATTTTGGCTAATAGGGAAACAATGTCTCTAAGTGCTTACACAAATATATAGAAGGGGCCAATAAGATTTAAGAGAATACATCACATCCTAAAACAACACGTAAAAATTGATTTTCCCACCTCCTACAATGAACTCATCGTGCCAGAATTTTGTCACCAATGAAAGTAAAGCCAAATGTGATGCATAAAATAAATTTAGGCTTTCACGGATGCATATTTTTATACAACATGCATAGCATGGCTAAAGAAGCATTACCCCCTCAAATGGAATGACCAATAAAAACCAAAATTTTCCACATTTCATATTCTAGGTGGGCCTACAATAATAATTAAAATATGAAATGAGGAGTATTATAGCTCTTGAGTAACGATCTATGTGGATTTTATGTAATAAGTTTTATGTGTGCAACTACACAGTGTACACTAGTTACACGATGTAGTGAGTGCATAGACAATTAGCACAAGTTAATGAAAATAAGGATTTGATATGCACCTAAGTCTGAAGATCGAACATACTCTCAACTTCAAACTTCACGTGCTTCATAAAATGGCCAAGCTAGAAATGAAGCCTTACATATCAAATCATTGGAAGGGTTTTCAATAAAACTAAAGTTTGCCTTTGTATTTTCATATTCATTGCATATTTTGGAATATTTTAGAAATTTAATGGATAGTTCCTATCCACCAGACTTCCTAAATATGAAATCTAGTTTATCTCAGGTTGCATGGGAAGGTTTGCATATCAAAAATTTGCAAGGTTTTGAGAAAAACTATAATTTTTGTGTGTGTGCATGGGAATGGTTTTGTGGAAAACAAAATCCAAAGTTTGTGTGCCACTTCTTATTGTTTTTTTGTGTATTTCTTATTGGTCTCTACAAGGTTGAGCTCATTATATATCTTCACAAGACTACTCTGGTACAAGGACATGTTGTATAACCTTTGCACTCATGTTATTTAGTCTCCACTTGTTGTAACACAAATTATGGTTTGACTCTATTTCTTAAATCATTCACAAATCCACAAAAACAAATCCATTCAACATTGCATTGGCATCATCACTAATCGACTCCTTATATTGGAAGGAATAAATTATTCCATCAACGAGCAACTGCTCCAGATGATCATCATCAATATCTGAATCTCGTAGGTTGAAAACTACCTTTTCAATTGTTCACTTCCATCTTTTATATCTTTCATGGTGCTTCCCACAATATCAACAGCTCCCACTGTGTGAGCTAGATACTCAACCCAACCCTAAAAAGAAGAAGTGCATCACAACCCAAACCTAAAAATTAGATAGGATTTTGACTTACTTAGTGTTCAAGTCTCGGACAAGGAACTCACCACTTGTGCTAATACTGTCAACAAATGAAATTTTGGCCTAGTGTAAATATCAATTCAATCAAGAGAAAGAAAATGTTACACGTGAGAAAATACAATTTACATAACCTGTTAATTTAGTATTATTACTGATAAGAGATAAAAGGTAACATTGATTTTCCCATACTTGAATCCTACCATCTATGGTGACTAGGGAATGTTAGGATATCACCCCATGTCCATGTTGATTGGTATTTATGGAAAATATATAATGATTCAGGATCCCCTATTCATGGAGATCCAAAATGTGACATATCCCTCTATGACTAACTATTAAATTTCATATTTATGTTTCCATATTTAACCAGTGTAAAGACAACCTGATTATTTTAAAACGTGTAATGACCAACTTGCCAATGATTTGCTAGGGAGGGAGAAATTATTTTCAAAGTATCTGAAGAATATATGTAGTTATAGGTTATATCCAAAACTTCAACAAGGGAACACAATGTACATCGAGAAGAGTGAAAACCAGTTGTTGTAATTTAAGGAACATAACTTTAAAGTTAGAGCTTAGCTTCAAATTTTGCAGAATAACCAAACTTGTATGAAATTCCCTATATCCTATTTAAAGGAAGAAAATATTAAGTATCTTTTGTACATGATGATATAATACAACATGTAGAGTGTGACAAGTGTTGGGGAAAATGAACGTCTTGAACAAACCTATAGGCATATTTTGTTTGTGACAACAAACAATATGTTGATGGCAACAAACAATATGTTGAGATCAAGTTAGCTTAGCTTCAAATTTTAAAAACTAAACAAACTTGTATCAACTTCCAAATTTCCTATTAGAGGAAGCATATATACTATAGCTTTTGTACATTATTATATCATACCTCGTGTAGAGTCACAGTTGCTGGGGAAAATGAATGTATTGAACAATCCCATAGACATATTTTATCACAAAAAATAAGATGCTTAGATAGACTTTAAAAACTAAGGTTATGTGATTTTTAGCTAGCACCCAGTTGTTCAGAGGAACTGGATATGGGTCAAATATCGACGGCTTGTATCTAATTGTATCAAAAAAGATCGAAGGGACATAAGAGGAATTGATGTCCGAGAAATATTGCTAGGAAAAGTTGTCATGTACTACAGAGATGGCTACCCCACCAAAATTAAGAGTCCAACAAATCATTGTCTTTATATAAGATAACATGAATGGTAAGTGAAATAACAACCTCGGTATAGGCCCGAGACAATACTAGACTGCAAGTTGATAAACTTAGGGTGCACTATCATAGTTATTTTTTTCAAGTGTTAGATAATATTGTCTTAAATGAGTTTCATCTTAATTTTCATTGTCTTAAATATAAAGTTTTGTCTTTAAATATTTTTGTCTCAAACTATTTTTGTCTTAAACATAAATTTTTGTCTTAAAATATTTTCATCTTAAATTGTTTTTGTCTTACAATGTTTTTGTCTCAAACTATTTTTGTCTTAAATATAAACTTTTGTCTTATAATATTTTTGTCTTAAACTATTTTTTTCTTAAAATATTTTTGTCTTAAATTTTTTTTGTCTTAAATATAAATTTTGTCTTAAAATACTTTTGTCTCAAATTTCTTTTATCTTAAATATAAAACTTTGTCTTAAATTGTTTTTGTCTCAGATATAAATTTTTGACTTCAAATATTTTTGTCTCAGACTGTTTTTGTCTTAAATTTTATATTTAAGACAATTCAACTGATATTAAATTTTAATGTAAAATAACTAAAATAAAAAGTAATTTTTTAAGACAAAAGATTTCTTTTGTCTTAAAAAAATGTCTTAAAAGTGCCCTTCATGTAGTAGTGTATAGTTTTCAACAAACATGAATTGAATATCTGAATTAATAATTCCATATAATGACTCTCATATGGAGACTTTTAGCTCAAATAAATGCAGATATATTTGGCTAATTAGGTTAAGAAGATAGCTTTCTTCAAGTTTAAAGTTATATGCAATTAGGCTCTTTTAAGATGTTTTTTCATTCCACATGAATAGTTTTAAATGTAGCATTTTCAATATTAATTTTTGTTGTTGTTCAATTTCAATTGATTCTAGTAAACAAACGCATATCTAATCTTATATCCTTGTATTTATTGTAATTTACAACATTCCAAACCTACTATAAACACAAACTATTACATTGTAATGTAATAATAATCTCAAGCTTCCAGATTTTTAAGTAGTTATACTTGCATTTAGTTTATTTGCATTGATATGCTTTTGTTTTTTAGGTGATATTCCTATTTACCCTCTCCCTTTCTTTATTTTCCTCATTTGAATTTGAATTTTCTTTCTCCCTTCCCTTACTCAATTGCTACGTTTAAATCCTGGCTATTACTGTTCTCTAGTAAGTGGTATTGGTATTTTTAATTGCATTAATTTTGAGTTTTTACATCTTCTATAATTTCACTTTTTTGTGTAGTCCTTATCCCCAAACTAGGTCCCTCTTTTTTAATCATCTCCGTGGATTCATCTTCATATTATTTCTTTAAATTATTCTTAGAGAATGTAGAGCTTCATGTCTCTAATTGTGATAATGTGTGTGATTGTATGTGAGAGCATTATGTCCATACTCCAGATTTTGTTTCCAAGTAACCCTATTCAATTCAAATTGAATGCTTTCTGGTAACCCTTTTCCCTAAATAATTTTCAATATGGATTTTGAAGCAAATAAGAGGATATTTAACTCCTTCGTACTTGGCAGTGCAAGATTGAATGATTTCTTATCGAAATTTGTAATGGGTTCCTTAAGATCCTGAAAATATTACAAGTGTCCTAAACATGTTTTGCACTACAAGTGGCCCTCTCTTTCCCATAAATTGAACTATAATCTGTGAAGGATTTGTTTTGTGTAAGTTAATCTCGTGATTACTATTATATTGATATCAATACTAAGCAACACTAGTATAATAAAGAGCATATAGAATGAGACCCATGATTCCCTTACTCATTATGTATGTAATATTAATGGAAGTAACTCATTAGGTAAAAAACGTGTATAAAGTATAATGGTAATCACTACTAGTGTAATCAGTGTTAAATAATTCTCATAAGAATATTTGTAATCAATAAAGTTATGTGGTCAGAAAATTCAATTGGTTAAGTTAACCCCAACTTAGTTGCTTTTGAAACTTTGGTTAATTTAAACCCAGCTTGGTTGCTCATGAAGTTGTGTGTATGTCTTTAGACCATTGAGATTCAACTAACTACATCATTTCATTCACATATGTAGCAGTTTTAGTAGCTTGTGTTTTAGCTTAGTTAGTGACTATAATGAATACTATACACTAGCTTGTATAATTGTTGTTAGCTATATTATACACTATTTTATATGATTGGCATACTTTTAATCGCATCACATAATTTTAATGGCATTAAATTCATCAGTTTATACTTTTAATGACTATCATAAATAATTAATCGTTGTATAGTTACGACTTGTTGAAAATTCTGATATGCTCTAATGCTATGTCGAGAACATACACGAAATAGAGAAACACGAATCAGTTTACACATAATGCAGAATTCAAATCAATGACATCACAAAATACACAGAGAGACAAAAATAGAGAACAATTATGTATCATATTCTTCTAATGCAGCAGGCTTCAACAACATCTATTGCATATGAGAAACATCCTACTTAATACAAAAATGGTGGAGCTGAAAAATTAATGCTAAATCAATGCTGGATCGGACAGTTAACAACCAAACGTCTTTCTACTATGTTCTTTTATTTTTACATGAAAATAGCATACAAAACACATAAATACGGACTTGAAATTTTATGGGTTTCAGATTTGAAACCACATTGTATGCAGGCCCTCATCGCAAATCACATTTCGTTGATTTTAACTTTTAACTAGCACAATATGTGAAAACTTAAAAACTTGCGATTGTGATGTGCGATGGCACTATCACATCGCAACATAAAAAATTTAACTTGCGAGCCTTATCCGTTGAACTTTTTGATATGCAATTGCAATCGCATCGAAACTTAAATAGAATAACTTGCGGGTGCTTATGTGCGGTATCCTCGTGAGCCTGCGACGTGTGATTTTCCATCGCATCGCAACTTAAACAAAACAACTTGTGGGCACTTAAAGGTAAGTCATAAAATATGTGAAGTGCGAAATGCGAGCGACAAAAAGGTAAATCATAAAAAGTGTGAAGTGAGATATTTAATATTTGCGATGTACGATGATGATGTCACGTTGCAACATCACAAGTTTTGGTGCGGGGCTTAAAAGTTAAATGTTAAGATGTGTGAAGTGTGGTATGCGAGCGGTAAACAATGGGGAGTGAGAAAAGAGAAAGGGTAAGGGGAAAATGAGATAAAAATGTTTGCATGAGATTTGGTAGTGCGGTAAGGTAAAATGGGTCCCACCAAATCGCATCGGTTGAGATTTAAGTTCTGCGAAGTGTTAAGGAGTAAAAGGTAAAACTTGCGGGCTGCATTATGTGGGAAAAAGGTAAGTGAATGCAGTGGGTAAGGAATTAAACGTAGAGTGTGGCTCGGGTACTCTGTTTTTTGACATTGCATGAAAACGCCTACAGATTTTGGATCTTGTGCTTTTTCCTTCCCTGCAAAAAAATTCAATTTAAGTGTGGTTGTTTCCAGTTTTATTCATGGTAGTGTTTGGGAATATTTCCAACACTCCCCCTTAATCACAAATACTGCCATTAACCATTCCCAAACACTTTCTAAGATAAACAAAACTTTTATGTCCAAATGGCTTTGTGAGGATATCTACAAATTGTTCCTCTGACCTGCAATGTTGCAACAAAATTTCACCATTGTTAGCTAATTCCCTTATGAAATTTTAGTTGGCATCAATATGCTTTTGTCTCTCGTGGAAAAAAAAATTATTTGACAATGCAATTGTTCAATTGTTATCACAGAAAATTGTGGTTCCTTTGTCTTGTTCATGACATAAACCCCTCAGCATCCTTCTCATCTAAATTGCTTGGCATATTGCTACTGTTGTTGCTACATATTCATCTTATTCTATTGATAATTAAACTATTGGCTACTTCTTGGAAGCCCATGAAATGGCTCCCGATCCCAAATGAAAAACATACCCTGATGTGCTCTTTTTCTCATCGACACTTCTAGCCCCATCATTGTCAATGTAACCAATCAGCTTAAAATCATCAGTTGCAGAGTATAGAACACCATTCTCCTTCGTTCCATTTACATATCCCAATATTCTCTTGGTTGCTTGCCAATGTGTCTCCTTCGGTGTCTCCATGAATCTGGATATCAAACTTACTACATACATTATATCAAGCGTAGGTACATTCAAATACATTAGACTGCCAAGCTTTTGTACAATGTCGGATTGACATTCTTGTTGCAATATTCCTTGCTCAACTTCAACCCCATGACAGTTGGATTTGATGATGGCTTGTTTTTATGCATATTGAACCTTTTTAAAATCTCTACAACATACTTTTCTTGGGAGATAAAAATTCCCTTTTCTATTTTTTTTACTTCTATGCCCAAAAAATATCTTAATAGCCCCAAGTCGGTCATTTCAAACTCACTTTTCATGACTGCTTTGAAATCAGCAATGAGAAAAAAATCACTGCCTGTAAAAATCAAATCATATACATACAAAACAATAATAAGAATCTTACCTTCATTTTATTTGATGTAGAGTGTGGTTTCACCATCACACTTATCGAACCCATTGTCCATCAGGTAAGTATCAATCTTGTTGTACCATGCTTGTGGTGCTTGCTTCAGCCCATAAATATCTTTTTTCAGATTACACGCCTTCTGTTCTTGGCCTTCTATTTCATAGCCAGGAGGTTGTTCAACATACACCTTGTCTTTCATCACTCCATTCAAGAATGTTGACTTCACATCCATCTGATAAAATTTCCATTTTTCTTGTGTTTTTTATTGATAACACTGTTCACACTTTCTCCATTCTTGAAACAGGTGCAAAGGTTTCCTCATAGTCTCTCCCTTGTTTTTTCTTGTATCCTTTGGCAAATAGCCTTGCTTTGTGCCTTTCTATCTTGCATTCAATGTTTCTCTTGGTATTATAGATCCATTTCTCTCCAAAAACTACTTTTCCTTGTGGGAGGTCCACTAAATCCCATGTGTCATTTCTTTCTATTGCTCCTATTTCTTCATTCGTTGCTTCAACCCATTTCTCTTCTTTGACTGCATCTTCAAAATGGATTGGGTCATCAACGTGACAAAAAATGCAAATAAATAATGCAGACCAGCACTTTTATCTACTTCTTCTTGTTCATAAATTTCACTTAAATTTATGAATTGTGGTCTTCTTATATTTGTTGAATATGTCTTTGGAGTTTCACTTGAACTCGAGGGAGTTGTTGATCCCTATGGTGTGCTTAGAGAAGCACTTCCTTGGTTGTGCAATGCTATCCTATTTATGGCTTGCGGTGTGCTCTGTTAAGCTTGTATAGGTGGAGGATGAGCCACCATTGAGTTACTTAATGTAGCCCATTCCTCTTTCTCTTCATGAGACATACATGTATTCACATTTATTGTCTTCTCTAAACTTCCATCCCAAGCTTATTTTTCTATGAACTGAACATCTCTGCTGATTATTATTTTCTTGGTAGATGGATTATAGAGCTTGTAAGCCTTGGATTCATCACTGTATCCAAGAAATATACATTTCTCCCCCTTGTTGTCCAACTTCTTCCTTAACTGATCTGGGACATGTGCATATGCCGCTCATCAAAAAAATCTCATGTGAGTGAAAAATTTCTTTGTTCCACTCCATGCTTCTTCTGGAACTCTATTCATAACATTTTTGGTTGGACATCTATTTATGATATATGCTGCACAAGAGACAACTTTTTCCAAATAATCAGTTGGCAAATGCTTTGCCTTCAACATACTTCTTTCCATGTCCATGATGGTCCTATTCTTTCTTTCTATTACACCATTTTGCTGAGGTGTATACCTTGTGGTAAATTTCTTGTGTATTCCATGCTCCCTGCATAAACTTAGGAAGTCTTTGGAGATATATTCTCCACCTCTAACAATTTTCAACACTTTTATGTAGTTTCCACTTTGCTTCTCAACAAGAGCTTTGTTGTGGTAGAACTGTTCAAACACTTCACTTTTCTGTATTAGAAAATAGACCCATGTCTTCCTTGTGTAATCATATATAAATGTCAAAATATAGTGACTACCACCTAATGATGTCTTTTGCATTTGTCCACATAAATCTGAGTGGAAAATCTCCAAAGGTGTCTTTTCCCTTACAATCTTTCCTATTGGAAATGATTCTTTGTGTTGTTTTCCCAAGATGCAGCCTTAACATAGGCTGTATGGTTTTTCTTTTCTCTTGTAAAATTTACACTTGGTTTACTACCCATGTGATTTTTCTTATTTCTACATTCATTTGCATAATGACCATACTTTTTGCAATAATGATATTAGACATGAGATTTATCATACCTCTATCCTTGTGCTTTATTTTGGCTTGAGCCTTGGCTTAGATTATGATTTATGCCCCTTCCACTTGTGCTTGCAGGGCTTCTTCTTCCACCTCTATGTGGGCTTCTTCCTCTTCCTTGGTAGTTTGATCTTCCTCAACCTCTACCTTGACCAAAAGACATTTTTGTCTTAAATGCATGCTACATTGAGGAGTTTTTTGCTTTGATAAATTTGTGCTCATGAGACACAATGATGCATGAATCTCATCCACTAAAAACTATGAGAGATCCTTTGTCTCTTCTATGGCCACAACTATGGCATTAAACCTTGATGGTAGACTTCTTAAGAATTTCTCAACTATTCTCCTACCTTTAAGTGTCTCACCATGAGACCTGATTTGGGTAACCCACCCAATCACTTGTGTAAATAATGATTATATATTACCATACTCTTTCATACAAAGAGTTTCAAAATCTCTTCTTAGCATTTGAAATTTTGTTGTCTTCACCTTTTCCATTCCTTGATAGGTTGTCTGGAGGGTATCCCATGCCTCCTTGGACTTCATTTTTGTTGCAACCCTTGGGAAAATATTCTCATGTACTTCTTGGAAAATATAGAAGAGGGCTTTGGAATCCTTCCTCTTATTGTCTCTCAACAAATCTCTTTTTTATTGTGTCAAAGCATTGAGTGTTGTTGCATCTGCTGGTTCTTGGAAACCATTTTCCACTAGCTCCCAAATATCTTGTGAAGAAAACATGGCCTTCATTGTAATGGCCCAGTAATCATAATTCTTACCATTTAACTATGGTATTTGTGGATTAGTTAGGCTTTTGCCTGTTGCTACCATCTTGACTGTGTAAAAAAAACCTTCTCACTGCTAGATAATCTGCTTCTCAAAACAACCTTTCAACTTTTCAGTAAAGAACACTTTCTTTCACTGAGAGATTAAAACCCCTCTAACGCCATGTTGGAAATTATTGTATGCTTTGATGCTATGTTGAGAACATACATGAAATAGAGAAGCACAAAATAGTTTACACAGAATTCGGAATTCAAATCAATGACAACACAAAAATACATAGAGAGACAAAAACAAAGAACAATTATGTATCAAATTCTTCTGCTGCAGCAGGCTTCAACAACATTTATTACATATGATAAACATCCTATGTAATACAAAAATGACGGAGGTGAAAAATTAATGCTAAATCAATGATGGATCAGACAGTTAAAAACCAAACGTCCTTTCTCTCTATTCTTCTATTTCTACACGAAAATAGCGTAAAAAACACATAAATATGGACTTGAAATTTTATGGGTTTTGGCTTCAAAACCACATCCTGTCTGTGCCCTCATCGCAAATTGCATTTTGGTGATTTTAACTTTTAACTAGTACAATACGGGAAAACTTAGAAACTTGTGATTGTGATGTGCGATGTGCAATGGCACTATCACATCGCAACAAAAAAACTTTAACTTGCGAGCGCTATCCATTAAACTTTGCAATATGTGATTGTGATTGCATCGCAACTTAAATAGAATAATTTGCGGGTGCTTATGTGCGCTATCCTCCTGAGCTTGCGACGTGTGATTTTCGATTACATTTCAACTTAAACAAAAAAACTTGTGGGCACTTAAAGGTAAGTCATAAAATATGCGAAGTACGAAATGCGAGTGAAAAAATGGTAAATCATAAAAAGGTGAAGTGTGATATTTAATATTTGCAATGTGTGATGATGATATCGCATCACAACATTGCATGTTTTGGTGTGGGACTTAAAAGTTAAATGTTAATATGTGTGAAGTGCAATATACGGGTGGTAAAAAATGGGGAGTGTGAAAAGCTAAAAGGTACGGGAAAAATGAAATACAAAGGTTTGCATGAAATTTGGTAATGCAGTAATGTATAATTGATAAGATTTGGATTAGGACCTAATTGACAACTCAACTTTAAAATTGTTCAAAATTTTATTGAACCTGAGCGACTAGATAGATCTCGTCTTCCTAATTTTGGTGCCATGAAGGGTTTGAAAAACTGACACCGTATGAAGAAGTTATCACGATTTGAAAAGTCCAACAAACTACAAATTTTTGACATTTGACCAGGGTTGGCTGGGCAAAGGTACAGTAAAAAAAAAGGAATATTCTTGGAATATTTTAGGGAATATTCCTTTTGAGCCAATTTCAAGAGGACATGTGGTGCAATATTATTCATTTCACGAGTTTAATGGCCAATTGGAAGGTGCCATGTGGCCAGCCCTGAGGCCGCCACGTGGCCTTGAAATGGCGTATTAAAAGTTTTGAGGATCTACAGCAATCGACCGTTAGACCTTCCCCCAGCTAACATGCCCATGTGCCAACACACCACACAATGTTTCTTAACCTATATAGTTAGTAGGTTTAACTTATTTTTTATTAAAATTGAGTTTGGGGGTTGGGGACCACCGGCAGTCCCAACCCACCAGCGATCCCCGCGGGTTATCACATAACAATTGCAACGTAACCATATCATAAAAGTGCAACTATCAGCGAACTCCTAGAGTCTCTATAGCTTATTGTCAAGACTTGTCCCATATAATGGTTAGTAACCACACGGTTAGCACTAACGCGTCATTCAAACCATGACTTAACTCTAGTTTGAAAACTTATCTACCATGGGTTCCGTTGACCATTACCGTCAGGGTCGGGGTTGGGATGAGCATGTGGCCGCCCTAACTATAATATTTATTGCTTCAGTTATCTCTAGTAGGAGTTACGGAGTGCACCCAAATTTAGGGCGAATTTGACTAATTTGACTCTAGTTAAGTGGAGTCCTCCACAATTAGTGGATTTTTTCTAAATGTAACTGGGAAAATGAGTTGGAGACTCAATTTTCGACTATTCTTAGTGAAAAGAGAGTCATTATTAGCTAATTGGAGCATTCCAGAGCCATTGGTGAGTTTTAAAGAGCCATCAGAGAACTTATGAGCATGATTTTTCTTCAGAGAAGTTCCAAGGGCCACCAGGAGCTAGTAGGAGAATGAGGCCTAGCTAGGGCAGCCAGAGGTGATTCTCAGGAAACCAATAGTCATTTTTAGATTTTTAAGGCATTCTAGAGCCATTGGTGAATTTTTCAGAGCTAGTGGAGGACTTTTGAGAATTATTTTTCTTCAGATAAGTTCCAATGGCCACTACGGCCACAAGGGGCCACCAGGAGAATGAGACATATCCAAGGCGACTAGAGGCCATTCCCAACAAACCAATAGTCTATTATTCCTATTTTGAAAATTTTGAATCCAATGGAATTATTTTCAGAAGAATTTGGAGACTTCTGAAGGCCAAGATGGTACACATAATTTTCATGAGAGCCAAGAGCCATAGGGTGCCACCAGGTCTTGGAGGCATAGCTAGAGCAGCCATAGGCCATTTTGAGGAGGTAAATAGTCTATTATGAATATTTTGGATATTTCAAATCCAATGGAGGGATTTTTAGACCCATTTAGAGACTTCTAGAGCTGAAGAAGCCATAGGGAAGTTTTGGGTAGCTGAGAGCCACCAGGGGTTGGAAGCTCATTTTGAGCAAATGAACAACCTATTTTGGATTTCTGATATATGCTAGAGACACTAGAAAATTTTTCAAGGATAGAAAAGGACTTCTAAGAGAGTTAGTTCCACAAAGAAGCTCGGGGAAGCTTAAGGGCACCAATAGAAGAGGTCAAGTCAAAGGGAGCCTAGGTCCTTTTTTAGAGAGTTAGCAGTCATTCCAGGGGTATGATGGTATTGTAAACCCATTTTTATAGTTAAAATAACCATTGAAGTTGAGTAGGAGACTTGTAAAAGAAATTTTCCATCTTAATCCCAAAGAGCCAAGTCAATTGACAAAGGCTCAAGGATACATAGCCTAAGACATACAGGTGAAATCATTTTTTAAAATTGTTGTTATGTGTTCATAATTAATTTTCTACAATTATGTTTGTTGTACATGATTTTAATCATAAAAAACAAATGTTTAATTCCTCACCCATAAATATTTAAACAATTAAAACACAGACACTTGATTCAAGTATTCAATTACACACTATCAAGTATAAGCAAGATCTTAATTTGTTTAAACAGAATGGGAGGTTCTTGCATAGCATAAAAATTCAGACACTCATATCAGATTAGGTGGTATCAGAGCACTAGGTTTCTTGCTTGAAAGAGCACAAGGTTTCTTGCTTGCTTGTTTGAAATGAAAGTTGTTTAACAATGCAAAGAATTTAACTGTTTGCAAATTTACTTATTCTTACAAGTTTGATTTTGCTAGAGGTGAAGGGGAGATACTGCTAGCTAAGTACAAAAGAGGACAAAAAGGAAGAAGGCTAAAATAATTCTCCTTACCCAAAGGACCTCAAGGCAACCCTTGAAGCACAAGAGGTTGCTTGAAAAAGGGATACAAGCTGCAGAAGAGAGCTTGAATCTACAGCCAAATTGTTTTGAAGCTTTGTGAATTTTTTTTGAAGCTATTTAATTCATTTACATAGTGATGACAACTTCATCCAGTGAGGTTTCAAAATCATCCTCCTTTACAAGACTCTTTGATAAAGAGATGAAGTGTAACTTCTACATCTTGAACGATATGGTGCAAGGTTTGTATGACGATGTAAAGGAAAGCACTAGACTTCATAAGCAATTGGTTGCTGTGAAGCAAGAGAAAGAAGGACTTCTTCAAAGAATGCATGAGATGGATATACAGCTCCATCATGTCCAAAAGGCCTTAACCAAGCACATGCTTGAAGCATAGGTAAATAACTCAAATCTGTCTTCAAATTCCTCTTCAGATAGATGTGTAGGTTCATTTGAAAAAAAAACTAGAGGTATAGGGTCCAAATTGATGTTAAAAATGGGCTATGAAGGAAAGTTTCTAGGAAAACATGCACAAGACATGATAGAGACTATTATGGTTGAGGAAAGGCCTAAGAATTTTGGTCTAGGATATGTTGAATCTTATGGCAAAAACTCCGAAGCCATGAAGGCAATTGAAAAATTTCCAAGAAGAACTTTTTTTGCAGGTTCAAACCCAGAAACATGTCAAGTTTGTATTCAAGATGACTACCATTGTTCAAGCCTATGTTGCCACAAGATGTTTGTAGACAATGTAGCTTATGGTGAGCAAGAGAGTTCTAACGACTATCAAGACATGAACATTGATGTTGGTATTCAAAAGAGAGTTGGAACCTCTACAAGTCCATATCCTCAAGAAGCTAAAAAACATGGACATGCAAAGCAACATTCAAGGTATAATTCTTACCATAATCAAGTTTTTAATGATTATGTTAAGCATGAAAAATCTTCATGGATGAATGGAAGAAATATTTGTTGTTCCTAGTGTGCTATGTGTAACCATTAAGTTTCAAAATGTTGGAAGAGAGTGAAGGCATACAGGAAACAGTTAAAGCAAAGGCGACTTGAACAAAAAATGCAAGAGACTTGCACACATTGCCAGAAGAGGGGGCATTTCATTGCCCAATGTTGGACATTGCATCCAACCAATCATCCCAAGAATTTGCAGCAAGTGGAAAAAAATATTGGCAAAAATGGAACGAGATATTCCATCATCAATGTAAGTCCAAATGATTCACAAGAATAATATTTTCAGTAGGAAAAATCGCCATGGAATTGGCTTGGTAAGAAGTGGTTTGACTTCTTTACCAAGTAAGATATACATTCCTTTGTACATATGAAAATATATTCAGTTGTTAATTTTGAAAACATATGTTTGTATGAGCCACCTTTGATCAATGATCAAGTAAGGGATGTTCAGTTACCTTCTATTCAATATTTCTCTCCAAAAATTTCTGGATGAGTTAAAGAAAGATACAATTCTTGATAGGAGGACAAGAGCAACTAAGAAAGGAAGTGTTGACTACCTTCAAGTTGGGGCTCAAAGGCACTAAGCCAAGCAAGGAAAAGTGGATGGAGGTTAGAAAGGTGAGGGAGTTGTACTCTCATCTACTGAATAGGTAATCAAGTCTTTTAGGGTCCAAAATATTCCCAATGGGGAGGAGTGATCAGATTTGGATCAAGACCTAAGTGATAGCTCAAATTTCAAAGTGTTCAAAATTGTGTAAGACCTAAGTGATTGGATAGACCTCTTCTTCCTAATTCTAGCACCGTGAACAATTCTAAAAATTGACATCGTATGAAGAAGTTATCACAATTTGAAAAGTCCAGTAAACTGTAAATTTTTTACATTTGACCAGGATTGACTGGGCAAAGGTACAGTTAGAAAAAATGAATATTCCATGGAATATTCCTAGAATATTCCTTGGAATATTCCTTTCGAGCTAATTGTAGGAGGACATGCGGCACAACCTTATTCGTTGCATGGGTTGAATGGCCAATCGAAAGGTGCCACGTGGCCCTAAAACAGTGTATTAAAAGTTTGGAGGGTCTGCAAGAATCAACCGTTAGACCCCCCCCCCCCGGCTAGCGCACCTGCAGTCCAACACACCACATAGTGTTTCTTAACCTGTATAGTTGGAAGGTTTAACTTATGGTTTATTACAATTGAGTTTGGGGGTTGGGGACCTCCAGCAGTCCTCACCCGCCAGCGGTCCCCGTGGGTCATCACATGACGATTGCAACGTAATCGTATCATAAAACAAAAAATGCCAACTAACTCCCAGAGTCTCCATAGTTTATTATTAATACTTGTCACATATAATGGTTATTCATCGCACGGTTAGAACTAACATGTCGTTCAAACCACAACTTAACTCTAGTTTGAAACCTTATCCACTGTGGTTTCTGCCGACCGTTATGGTGAGGGCCGTGGTTGGGGTGCGCATGTGGCCACCCTAACCATAATATTTATTTCTACAGTTATATCTAGTGGGATTTATGGAGTGAGCCTAGATTTAGGGCTAATTTGGCTAATTTGACTCAAGTTAAGTGGAATCCTTCACAATTAGTGGATTTTTCGTAGGTGTAACTGCGAAAATGAGTTGGAGACTCAATTTTCGAATATCCTGAGTGAAAAGAAAGCCATAATTAGCTAATTGGAGCATTCCATAGCCATTGGTGAGGTTTTCAGTGACATCAGATAAATTCTGAATGTTATTTTGCTTCAAAGAAGTTCCAAGGGCCACCAGGAGCCACTAGGAGAATGAGGCCTAGCCATGGCAGCCGGAGGCCATTCTCAGGAAAAAAATAGTCATTTTTGGATGTTTCAAACATTATGGAGCCATTGGTGAGGTTTTTAGATCCAGTAGAAGACTTCTAAGCATGATTTTTCTTCAGAGAATTTCCAAGGGTCGGGAGGAGAATCAGACATATCCAGGGTAGCCAGAGGCCATTCTCAGCAAACCAATAGTCTATTATGACTATTTTTAACCTTATGAATCAAATGGAATGATTTTTAGAAGCATTTCAAGACTTCTTAAGGCTGATATACTACATGGAAGTTTCATGAGAGCCTAGAGCCACAAGGTGCCACTAGGTGTTGGAGGCATAGCAAGAGCAGCTAGAGGCCATTTTGAGCAAGTGAATAGTATATTCAGAATATTTTGGACATTCTGAATCCAATGAAAGGATTTTAAGAGCAATTTAGAGACTTCTAGAGCTGAATAAGCCATAGGTAGGTTACGGGCATCCAGGGGCCACCAGGGTTGGAGGCCTATATTGGGGAGTCAGAGCTCATTTTGAGCAAATGAACAACCTATTTTGGATGTCTGATATATTTTGGAGATATTATAAATGGTTTCAAGGACATAAAAGGACTTATAAGGGAGTTAGTACCAAAGAGAAGCTCAAGGAAGCTTAAGGGCACCGACAGAAGAGGTCAAGTGAAAGGGAACCTAGGTCCATTTCCAAAGAGTTAGAAGTCATTCCAGGGGTATGATGGTATTATAAACTCATTGGTATAGTTCAAATATCCATTGGAGTTGATTATTATACTTGTAAAATAAATTTTCCATCATAATCCCAAAGAGCTAAGTCAATTGACAAAGGCTCAAGGAGACGTAACCCAAGACATACGGGTGAACTCCTTTAAATTTCTTGTTATGTGTTGATGATTAAGTGTCTGCAATTATTCTTGTTGTACATGATTTTAATAAAAAAAAACAAATGTTTAATTCTTCACACATAAAGACTTAAATAGTTAAAACACATACACTTGATTCAAGAATTCAATTCTGCACTATCAAGTTTAAGCAAGATCTTAATTTGTTTTAACTAAGTGGGAGGTGATTTCATATCATAACAAGTCAGCCATCCATATCATATCAATAGTGAGGCCCACCAAATCACATCGGCAGAGATTTAAGTTCTGCGAAGTGTTAAGGAGTAAAAGGTAAAAATTGTGGGCTACGATATGCGGGCAAAAGGTAAGTGAATGTGATGGGTAAGAACTTAAACGTAGAGTGTGGCTCAGGTAATTTTTTTCTTGACATTGCATGAAAATGCCTGTAGATTTTGGATCCTGTGCTTTGTCCTTCCCTTCAATAAAATTCAATTTAAGTGTAGCTTCTTCCAGTCTTATTCATGGCAGTGGTTGGGAGTATTTCCAAAAAAGTACATCCAATAATAACACAACTTTTAATTCCATTGAATTCACCAATTCCGAGCTAAATGTTAGTCACAGTTGAGAAATTATTTTCTACAATTCTCATGTGGCCACTGTGTAATTTAATATATAGGAAATGGGGGCATTATGGAGGGAAAACCCATCTTAAAAATATAGCATGACATAAGTCTTCTAATATCTTAGTTTTCTTAACCTCGATTTCTCCCTTTTATTTCCTGGATGCCTTGTATAGAAATTTTATAAATATATAGAGGAGTTAATCTATTAAGTGGATAAAGAGTTCTATTACCCTCCCTTGCTTCCTCTCTCGTTATTTGAGAAAGCTTAACGCTTCCTGCTTTTCCTCCTCTACAATCTATCTATCTCAAAATACAATCTAAAAGGTAAGCTCCTCCAATATATAAGGTATGCTCAACCAAGAGCTATGACACACTAAACCCTCCTATTTTTTGATGAACACTATCTTACCCATTTCTCATGTTTGTGATACAAATGCTAATGAATACTAACTGATATACAAATGCCTTGAAAAAACAAATAGATATTGATGTCAGACCATTGAAGAGATTTATGATCATTATCTTACGACCAAGAGCACTAGCTGATGCCACCAGATTCAGGTCAAAGACTATTCTATAATTAATTACAGGGAGAAAGGCCATATAACATTTGATTAAGATCAATTCATTGATTTCTTTGAATTTGGAGGGGAATAAGTAGTACCTTACTCTTCAATATAAGGCGGGCTCATGGTTTTTCTCCTCTCCTGTTGGTCGGGGTCACATATTGGTTCTATTGCAGTGCTTGTTTTTAAATTATCTATTGATTTTGGTGCTATGGAAAATGGAATCTATATATTGATTATGGTGATATTATTATAATTATGAACCATGTTAATATTATTTCTTTGAATTATTCTTATAGAATGTAGAGCTTCATGTCTCTTAGAACATTATTCCATATTCTGGATTCTTTTTCTAGGTAACCCTATTCAATTCAAATTGAATGCCTTCTAGTAACCCTTTTCCTAAAATATTTTTCAATACAGATGGCGAAACAAATAAGAGGATACTGAACTCCTTTGTAATTGATAGTGCAAGCCCGAATGATTTATTGTCTAATTTTTTAATGGGTTCCTTAAGATCGTGAACATATTACAAGTTTCCTAAACATGTGTTTGCACTACAAGTGGCCCTCGCTTATAAACTAAAGGAATTTTGGGGTTTTTAAATTAACTTCATGCACACACCTATGTGTGTACCATCCTTGATCAAATTATCTTGGTGGTGCCAAAACAATATATGGAAACCGAATGCACCATATGGAATAATATGATTTATGCATGCGCCATACATAAGTACATGTCGATTGATCTCCTCAACTTGCTTGTCCCCATAGTGTTGATGGTTCGATGACAGTCATATTTTCAGAGTTGGGCCCTTTGGATTGTATTTGATTAAAATTTTGTTTTTCATCTAAAACATATGATCTAGCTTCAAAACACAATTCAATGTGTTTTTTTCATTGTCTAATGATATTTGAAAGCATGGTAGGCCTAGCCCTAGCCTTGTTTACAATAAAAATTGTATTATTCTGATCAAGTTTTTGTGAATCCTCTATAAATAGTAAATATGGCCCAAGCTACCCTTGTAGTACAGTAGTAGACTGGTAACTGGTAGCCTTATTTTAAATTCAAGTTCTTTAGGAGTGATCATTGCCATCTTTTTACAAGTGTATCCCATCACTATGTATCTTGTGTAACTAGTGATGGGAAAATGGGTTATCCTTTTAAGTAGATTGATTCTCCTTTTAATAGTGTGATGACCACTAGGAATACTAATAATATAGATATCTTCTTGATACAAATATTTACCATGAGTTTTATGAGGAAATTATATGATATCTCTCACTCAATCTTGCAATATAACTTTCAATGACTTTTCATGCCACAACTTGGGAGAACTCTGC
This sequence comes from Pinus albicaulis, assembly GCA_034641835.2. Taxonomy (NCBI): domain Eukaryota; kingdom Viridiplantae; phylum Streptophyta; class Pinopsida; order Pinales; family Pinaceae; genus Pinus; species Pinus albicaulis. The sequence goes on along the minus strand of CM076572.1, from coordinate 1,190,442,826 downwards.
AACAAAAAATATTGACATTGTTGTGGGTGAGTTTAAATTTCTGAGGGCCCATAAATAGTAAAACTTAGGAGGAAGTTAACTTAGCTAGAAATTAGGGCCAAGTCGAGTTTGATTTGGAAGTATTGGAAGACTCAGCTGAGATTTTTATTTTTCATCCTCACTCATTTTCATATGTTCATAATAGATTGATTCAATGTTGTTCTCAAATGGTCCATATCTTGGATTGTCTTAGTGAATGAAAATTCTTCCATTGAGATTTGAATGCAAATCTGAATGCCATATGAGATTATTTGCTCTCACAATGAAATATGAATGCAAATTCTTCCACTGAGATTTGAATGCAAATACGAAATCTAGATGATAGTATCTCGAGTCTATTCTTCCAATGAGACTAATGGCTTTCAATGTGTTGTCACTTCTGGAGACTAATGACTATCAAGGTGCTCTAGCTAAGGCAGCTGTCGTGCAACCAAGTCTCTAGTAGATCTGGCTTCTAAAAAAAATATCTATCAAGGTGCTTTGTCTAAGTTAGTTGCTACACAATGAAGTCTTTAGTAGATTTGTACTGTAATCCTGGGTTAATATGTCTTCTCGATGAAATGTCAACCATTTTTAATAAGAATATAGATTTAATCCAATGGCTAGTATTCCCATGACATGCTTCTAAATAAATAGAGAATGTACATGCATTAAAGCAATGATGTACATAGTTGAATCTTAGCGGTGTAAAGACATACACACAACTTGAGGAGAAACTAAGCTAAATTTAATTTAAGCAAATGACTTTTCTAAACATGCCCTTTTGATTAGGCCCTTCCGAGTATCTCGTGCCCTTGCTCAATTAAGTATCTTACTTGAGTAGCTCATTCAAAGCAGGGAATTGTTGCCTCGCAGTCCCCTTGTTGGTTTAATAATTTTAAATCATTAAGAGTAAAATTATTATATTCAATTTTGAATGTGAGAAAGATATCTACCCCTCGACAAGGCTCTCAAAATAAAGCTCCTTACTCAAGAACAAATGTTAATTGAACATGTGGAATATGTTGTTGATTGAATTAGATAATTCACTCCTGATGGATTTAGAATGAAATAAAAGATATTGAGCATGAAACATGAATTGAAAAAATATATGTGTGACATTCATGTGGACGAAGATGTAGGTAAGTGGGTTCTTAACATTGTTAGTACTAGCTGTAAGAAAATTTAGTACATGTAATATGTGGATATATAAAATGTAGTACATGTAATATGTGGATATATATTTTTGGCTGAAGGTTATTATGGGCAAGGTTTTGGTAGAAAGGAATGAGGTTTTTGAGAAATTCTCCACTTCGTTGATTCTTTGCACAAACAAGTCCATAAGTCATAAGATGGATCACAAGTAGAGTAAGTTTTCCAAAAATTTGGGAGATTTGGACTTTCAAATTAATGAGAGGAAAAATAGTCTTAGCTCGAGTAGACTCTCACAAAAAAAAATGATTTGTATTTATAGACTTTTGTCCTTAGTTATAGAGTGCAGTTTTCCTAGTTCTGGACAATAGTTTTCTAGTTGTAGTATTCATTCTCAATTATGGCTTCAATTAGATAAGTTATATGTTTCTTGCCTAGTTTTTCCATAAGTAGGCCACATATATATTTTCTGTATATATTTTTATTAATGATATATGAAGACCTAATTTACCACCAAGAGAGAAAAAAAAAAAAAAAATTATAATAAAAATTATATCTATACATCACTATATTTATATTCATCATTGATTTATAGTTATAACAATAAAATTATATCTACTTATTGTTATATTCATATTCATCATTCATTTATAACAACAGCTATAAATCTATCTTAACCACAAATTTACCAAGCTGCGAGAGGGATCAAATCTCTTGATATGTAAATCTCTCTTAAAATGTAAAACTTGAAAATAGGTTTACACGTCAAGAGATTAATCCATGTAAGCCCTTAACTATGTCACTCACACACACACACACACACACACATATAATGAATGTGCGAATTTTTTTGTTTTAAGTCGTATCTTTGAACATATAATTTGATGCAACATTTTGAATATTTTCTTGAACACTTACACTATGTAAATTGAACAACTTAAACTTGCAATTCCAATAGATATTTGCTAAATTTAATACAAAATTGACAAAAAAACGACAAAAGTAACCAAAATGTAAAATAATAAGACTATGTAAAATGTAAAATAACCATAAAATTTGTTTTTTCCAATATATATATATATATATATATATAACAAGTGTTGTAGAAGAAAATACACTTGAAAAGGCCCTTGAGTATGGAATATATTTCTGGTAGGTTCAAAGACATCACTCCCCAATCTCTTTAGGAAGAAATAGAATTTACTGAGCATGAAACTTGAACCAAGTCAATGTGTTTGTTTAACATCGATGTTGACGAAGATTCCTAACAATGCTAATAAATGATAGTACTTGCTCTAGGAAGATGTATTATATGTAATTTGGGGATATATATATTTTACTTTGAAGACATGTTTTTTTTTAAGAAAGGAACCAAGATCATGAAGAAATATTTTTTTATCACAAGTTCAATATTTTTTTCAAATACCCATGATGCGGGTGACAGTGGAAGCACATATGAAAACAGTCTCTCCCACGCTCAAGATGATGAATATCTACAATGCAGGCCTTCACTAGAAGTGGATCCACTCTCCTACAATAACTTTCATGAGGTAATAGATGCAAGGCATCATGAAGATACGCAACACCAACAACCTCCCCTCGGGGGTACCTCTCAGCTGCAATTGTTTGAATGATCTCCCGGATGGATATGACGTTCTGCCATAACTCAAAGTACATGCTTACTCATGAAAATTTTTGCAGCATGCAGCTGCGAGTGAGGCATAATAATTCTCAACATCTTCACATGTGTCACAAGCCTACAAAAGGGGAGGCCCTTCTGCATAAGGCTACTCACAGTTTGCTCCTTCTCGCATTTTTGTTTCAGTTTCAGCCCCCTCGCATGCCCAGCCTACTGCGCAGCCTCTCCCTAGAGTTGTGTTGCACAGAATCCCCCTGGCTTCACACCCCCTGAATGTGCACCTCACCTCGGCTCCATCTTCCTAGATAGTTTCACCAGCCTACATGCTCCCATTAACTCACTGTGCACTCCTCGTCTCTGGTCAGAGTTGCTCCTCCACACCTCTCAGACCCCCATCTACCCACTGCTTCAACTGTCCATGGCTCCTAGACTGCGCCAAAGAACAATGAGAGGAGGCCAGAGAGGTTTGTTCCCTGGTCACTACCAACGAGGCCCCAATAACCGATTGGAGCCCTTTGAGGGCTCCTCTTTGGGCAGTCATGCCGGGGAGGTCCCCTAGAGCCCCGAGCTCGACGAGGAAGAGTCCCCTCTCATGTAATGCAGAGAGGTAGAAGCGGACCAAGGAAACCCACCATTGCACACCAAGAGCATCTCATGCCCCGCAAAACCGAGTCTCTTCCAGCACAGGAGGCAGAGGGGGAAGACACAAACGTTTGTATAATGGACTCGGAAGGCACCTGGACGCGAGACCCAGATGCCAAGTACCCGGTTTCTCCCATCCTCTGTGCTCCTGCTTCCAGGCCTCCGCATCGACCTACTGCTAAGCAAGAACCCATTGCGCAGAAGTATGCCTGTCCCATCGTCGATGAAGATCTAGATATCGAGGATGATGCAGAAGACCCATGACTGCGCAATAACTCAGCTCTTCTTAGTTTTTTGTTATGCTAGTTATTATCACATAAATTTTACCTTCACTGGTGCTATGCCACATTTTGTAATATACTGTTTGATGTTTTTTCTCGACTGGTTTCCTCCAAGGAAGCAGCCCCCTACATGCGCAACTATGAAGGCAACAAAGGCTGGGATTGGTTAAGCGTAGCTTACCAACTAAGCCTATAGCATATGTAATGTTTTATTTTCGAATTAATATAATTTAGCCTCAATTATCCCATATATATATATATATATATATATATATATATATAATAATAATAATAATTGACAAATTTAAACTTTCAAGATAATTATGGGGAAGAATAGTCCTAACTAATATCTAAATAGACTTTTTCAACAACAAAAAATTTATATCTATAAATATAATATTTTTAATTTATAAAATGCAGCATTCCTATTATCTTGACATATTATTATATTCCATTATAGTTTCAATTAGTTAGACAAATTCTATTCATTTTTTAGACTTCTATTTAAAATTATTAACATGTTATTATATTCCCAACAACTAATCTAAAATAGATATTTAAAAAAAAAAAAATAACACTTAACGTTTATAATACAAATTATATATATACAACATTATATTCATACTCACCATTCATTTATAATTATAAGAATACAATTATATCTATTCATCATTATATTCACCATTCATTTATAATTATAAATGTGACTCTAATTTAATCAATACTAATCTTATAATTATAAATTTTTTATTTTTAATTAATATATTTAATTTTTTTAAATATATCATATAAAAATTTTCTAAATAATTTAGTTATAGAAATAAGTAATTTAGTAGAAATAAATTTTATGCTTTGATTTAACTTTGAATTGTGGAATATCTAATTGTAAAATGTAGAGAAATTCGAACCGTTATTAGAAGTCCAACTGATTTTGGAAAATGAAAACCAAGAGTCACTTCTTCGAAGATGAAAACCAAGAGTCAAAATCGCATTCATTATATGCACATCTGGTTAATAAAAAGCATTCCATGATTTATCTAAATGTACAATTGTGGTCTGTCCGCAGCTGGAATAAAACTGTGGTTGCCAGTGGCCACCGCAGATTGATAATTCTCGGGCTCTCTCGTTCAATTAATGCATTCGTCTTTGCTGATTGTTTCCACCATTGAGCAGGAAAATTGAACTTGAATCAGGAGGCAGATTCTTGTTGGTGGGAAAGGTGTAAAGAAGGATACATAGAGTTTAGAGAGCAGAATTGTTGATATTGTGGGCGAGATGGAGCAAGGGACGTGGGACGTATTATACCAGCGTTTCTTAAGGTTGGTAAGGATCTTGGAAGGAGATTCAGAAGCCCAACTGTTTACTACAAGAGAGTACGCGGACACTTACACAATTGCTTTCAACATTCTCAAACGAAGGCCTTCTCAACTCTACTCGCAACAACTATATGACAAATACAAGGGGTGGTTAAAAGAATACGTAGTGGGTGTCGTTTTGCCAGATCTAAGGAATAAGGATGGAGAGGTGATGTTGGAACAACTTGTCAAACGCTGGGAAAACCACAATGTCATGGTAAAGGCTCTCTCATTTTGGTTCAGATATTTGGATCGTTACTTTGTTAAAATCAACGATTTGACTCCTCTCAGAGAGGTGGGGCTCATGTGTTTCCGTCAGCATGTGTACCATGAAATCAAGGCTACGGCAAGGAATGCGGTGCTAGCGCTCATCCACAAGGAGCGTGAGGGAGAGCGAATTGCAGATTGCTCTTTGCTGAAAAATCTTTTAAAATTCTTCGTGGACATTGGAATGAACGATGCAGGAGTGGCTTTGTATGAGAACGACTTTGAAGCACACATGTTGGAAGATGCTCGGAATTATTACTCTAGAAAGGCTGCTTCATGGATTTCACTCTGTTCAAATTTCCCTGACTTTCTGAGAAATGCGGAAGAGGGTTTGAAACAAGAGGAGGAGAGAGTTGCCCATTATTTGCACTACACCACCAAGAACAAACTATTAGAAATAGTACGAAATGAATTACTTTCCCATTGTGCAACGCAGCTTCTAGAAAATGAACATTCAGGCTGTCCCGCCTTGCTGAGAGACCGCAAGAAAGATGATCTTTCCAGGATGTACAGGCTGTTTTCTAAAATATCGAATGGCGTGGACACAATTGCAAATAGTTTAATACAACAACTGACAACAGAAGGAAGAATAATAGCAGAGAAGGCAGAAGAAGAAAAAGATTCAAATGCTTTGGTGAAAAATGTAATTGAACTCCAAGACAGGTATGGGGAATATGTTGAACATGCATTTCAAAAAGACAGTATTATTAGCGATGCTTTCAACCGAACATTTGAGGCAATATGTGGAAATGATAATACATTTGCCGAAATACTGATCATATTCTGTGATAATGTACTTGGTAATGGTGGTCATGTGAAAAAGACTAGCGATGGGGATGTTGAGAATTTGCTTGAAAAGGTGGTGAAACTTGTCCCCTATATCGCCGATATAGATTTATTTGGTGAACTTTATAGGAACAAATTAGCCTCTCGAATGTTATCAGATGAATTTTTTAACTTTAGCATAGAGCAGAACATAATAGCAAGGCTCAACGATCAAAATGGAATGCTGTATACATACAAGATGGAGTTCATGATAAAAGATTTGGTTGAAGCAAGGGAGGGGAAATCTGCGTTTGAGGAATATCTTGGGAGTGGAAATATCAACCTTGGAATAGAACTCAGTGTGAAAGTCTTCACCACTCCATTTTGGCCAACATTCCAATTATATTCCCAACCCAATCTACCTTTGGATATTGCCAACTGTGTTCAAGTATTCGAAGCTTATTATTCCTCACAAAATAAAAGCCGCAATCTTACATGGATATATTCTCTGGGAACATGTAATATCAGTGCCAACTTTGACAACAAAATGGAAATAGAAATCATAGTATCAACTTATCAAGCAATGATACTATTGTTGTTTAATGACCACGAAAAGCTGAGTTGTGCAGAAATTAAATCACAATTGAACCTCGCAAATGATGATGAACATGTACTTGACAAACATCTGCAGTCATTGGCGTGTTCCAAGTACAAAATTCTTCTCAAACAACCAAATACCAAAGTTGTATCGCCTACTGACACTTTTGAAGTGAATCCCAATTTTAGCACCAAGTCCAAGGTGATTCGAATTCCGTATCCACCACCACTAGAAGATAAGAAGAAGAAGAAAAAGGCGATAGAGAGCGTAGAAAATCATAGAAAACATGTGATCGAATCACGCATGGTTCACATCATGAAGAGTAGAAAAGTTTTGCATCGTTCTCATTTACTAATTGAATGCATTGATCAACTCAAAAGAATCTTCAAACCGGACGTCAATGTAATCGAAAAGCAAATCGATTTTCTAATTTGCAAGGAGTACTTTGAACATGACACCGAAAATCCTCAAATCTTGAAATATGTTCCCTAAATATTTGAATAATATATGTATCTGCACCCGCGTTCTCTATATATAATGCTTTAGAATATCATAATTTTTCTTTTGTCCCAGATTATATAGCCTAACACTTTCAGAGTCACAGATTTAGATTCAGAGCACTTTCTTCTTTTCGTAATTCTCTTTTCTTACAGACTCTTTCTTATTTATTGCAAATTATACCTTTTTTCTTTGAAACACAAATTTCATATTTTTGTTACTTTTACTGATTTTTCACTCAAAATGCTTCATTTTATATTTTATTCATTATATGTTTGACATGCATTATTCTTTTCTGCCACATTAATAAAATGCAGGTTGCTATACATTGATCGATCTAATTTTCTAGTCTTTTGTATGTTATTAATCTTTAAAATTGAAAATTCTTATTAATAAACATATGTATCAATAGCTCTATGATAACATGTATTTTACAAGTCAAATTATTGGAGAGAGAGGTGAATCTCTTTTTCCACAAAGATCTGATACACTAACTAACTAGTATCTAGATTTGTGATGACCTTGTAAAAAAAATAGATAAAAAAAACATGATTATGCTAATACATAAAATTGTTAAAATTAAACAATATAAAATTATGATGAAAAAATATTCTTCTTTAGCCATTATAGATTTATACCAACATAATTAATATGAGAAATTTTATATCCGGTACAAAATCCAATTATTTTCTAGATTATATTACAATACTTAAGATTCAACTAAAATATTAATATTTAACATACCTCAAAGTCCCTATAGCTTATATTTCTTTGAGGACACTTTTCGGGTACTTTGGGTAAGGGAGAACAAGTATCTAGTATGACTAGAAGCTTTGCCCAAATTCACAGGAAACGTCAAGTTGAACTGCAACAATATAATATATTAAAATTTAATATATATTAAAAATAAAAATAAAATAATTTATTTGTTTCTATTCAAATCTTGCCAATTAAATTTCATCCTGCAGATTCCATCTTGCAATGAAATATGTAAAAAATTGAACTTTGAAACACTGAAAAAAAAAATCAGAATATTAATCCATCAACAACTTGCCAATGAAATTCCTTGTCAGCAAAGAAACATGCAGAACTCCTAAACCCAAAAAAATGGCTATTATTACTTTATTATTATGTGGTTTCATGCAACACTATATTATATTCAATTTTGAAATTCAAGTTTGGAAATTTATAAAATGAAATTGACTAACACACTATTCTTTCTCTTTCTGACCATCATTGTAATTTGTTGAATCTTATCATTAAAGCTTCAAGATAGACTTCAAGAAAATAGACTTATTTGCAATTGTTGAACTTCAAGATTTGCAACAGAAGCTGCCAAGGAATGACTCACAATTGTCTATATTTTGTTGAAACCTTTGCTACATCTCCACATCTCCCTTTACAGAGCCCATGTAGTCCAGCCCCCTCATGTATCATGTATCACTTATAAAATAAAAAAATGGTACCTTCTTTTCTCAATATAAAATGTCAAAATTTATTCTAGTGAAGCTCCCGAAAAGCTCCCAAGTACCCTTTGAAGCTCTTGACAATTTTGGAAAGTTTCCTTCAAGCTACCAAGCTCCTGCACTCCCGCAAAATACGTACTCTCCAATGACTAGAAGCGATATCCATATTACTATGGAAAATGATTATTAATTTCATGGGATAAATTATTCTTACCCAAAAAAAATGGAAGGATTAGGACATCGAGATCCAAATATTTCATAGGAGCCAAATTATGGTGCCATTGGTGGCATGGAGGACAAGATTTGTTGAAGAGAATTTTGTTTGATTTTGTTTGGTAACCACATCGCAAATGATAAACTGACATGAACTGAAATCCTTATAATTGGTTCATCCATTTGGAACCTAGATTGTAAGGGGAAGCACTTCGTACAAAACCCAACCAGATCTCAATGTAATCGAAAAGAAGATCAATTATTTAATGTGGAGGGACTTCATGGAACCTGACACAAAAATATTAAATTAGTTAGGATTATGCTTACTTTAGTATATCTTGGATTGGGTTTGTTGAGGAAGATTGAGAGAATCTCTCAACTTCTCTCTCTAAAATTAGAATTAGTTTAATAGAATTCCTCATATAAACGGTGTGGAATATAGAGGTAATTATTTGTGTGTGTGAATCACATGCGTTCACAATTCTCTCATAATGGTTATGGATGGTATCGAACAGGTTAAGCGCATGGTGGATTTATACCAGGAAGAAAACGAAAAATGTGAGAGTTTATGTTGCTGCTTATCTGTACATAAGTAGGGTAATAGTGTTGAATTTGTTTTTGTTTGTGTGAGCGAGTGATCTAGCAATGTGCAACGATTGATGTGTGTGGATCAATCTTGCTGCCTGACTATTGAGGAGCGACGGTGAAGGTAGTTTCAAAATTGAGAACTGTCTGCTGAGAATCGCCGCTAATTTGAAATGTATACCTGATCTTGTCTGCAGGGACGATCAGTGTCTCATATTATCAACTGAACGCCGAGGAATAATGCACGGAGCTCTGGCAATTGTTTCATGATTCCTGCCAATTCAACCTGCGGAGGACGAGAGAGAGCCATCTCTACGTCAGAAGATATCCAATTTATAATAGGTTTGTCGATTAGTGGGGGCATTAGACGAATCACTGGCCTTAAACGCTTGCAGTCTGTGCATCGGTTCCAAATACCGTTTGCGTTCTGGTTACCGTCATGTCATGGTTCTTCTTCATTGAATAGTTGTTCAATTCTGTTTGACATGCCATGAAACATACTCGCTCTACAACAGACTTTGGAGAAGGAGAAAAATCTTCACAAGTAAATGGCAGGTATGGCCAGATCGAGGGTCGATGTATCCAGTATCGAATGGGGCATCAGCATTCTCCAATGGGAGATAATTGGCATTCCAGAATCCTCCTTCGACCTCGAAGATGCAACTCCCAAAGTTTTCGGTGGGCTGAAATCGTCCATTATTTCTCTTTGTAAGGCGGTCTGGCAACATGGAGCGGAGAAAGGAGAAGTTTTCATGCTATAAAAGTGGGAATCGCACTTGTCTTGGTTTCCGTCTTCTATTTCGATGGTGTATGCAACAAGGATTCCGGTTCGATGGATGCTGCAAATTTATTTGCGAAAGACCGGAGGACGAAAGTGAAATCTAAAAGTCAAGGGAATCTGGTGAAGCACGTTGTAAGAGAATAGATGACATGGCTCTGTTGATTGTGTTGATTGGGTTGTTCGTGTTGATGGAGGGGAATGGCACGGTGTTTAAAGTTCATTATTTTTTTGTGTAGCTTATATTTATTGTTATGAAATTTGTGTATTAGAGAACCAATTATTGAACAAATGAGCATTATTTAAATTAGTCGTTCTTGACGTCCTACAGGGACGAGAGAACAATTGACTAATTTGATTGTGTGAATTTGTTATATGCTGATCTTGTTGTGCTACGGGCCAAGGAGCATCAGTTACAGGTTAGCAGGTCAAGTTGTTAGATTAGCTTTTGAACACATTCAGTATTCAGACCATTTGCCTAGCCACTGATGGAGAGCCGAAAGCGAAATCAGATGGTGATTGGTCCATAGGATGGTTCATCACTTGTCAGCTCTATCGCGGAAGCCCCGACGAGCCGAGTTGTCAATACTGTTGATCTTGCAAAGTTCATTATTGCTGGTCAGAAACAATGTATTTTAAATGGGTTGAATGGTAGCTCGAAAATGGCGGAGAAAAGAGTGTTTCCTATGAGATCTCAGAGTGGGTACAGATGTTAATGAAGACCAGATCAGAAAAAGACACGAAAAGTTTAAAGTGTTGTAATTGTGATTAATTATATGTTTTGTAAAGTAAGCATTAAGGGAGGGTATTAGAATTAGTTAGGATTATGCTTACTTTAGTATATCTTGGATTGGGTTTGTTGAGGAAGTTGAGAGATTCTCTCAACTTCTCTCTCTAAGATTAGAATTAGTTCAACTATATATTTGATGTATCTTATTATTGCAATATAGAAATTAATTATTTGTGTGTGAATCCTGTATGCTTTCTGTTTTCATAATTGGTTCATCCATTTGGAACCTAGATTGTAAGGGGAAGCACTTCGTACAAAACCCAACCAGATCTCAATGTAATCGAAAAGAAGATCAATTATTTAATGTGGAGGGACTTCATGGAACCTGACACAAAAAATCATCAAATCTTGAAATGTGTGGCCAAAAAAATATAAATTTTGTTGTTGTATTAGCGTCATTCGCTTAAGTACTTT
>CM076572.1:1189685510-1189698010 GCA_034641835.2 Pinus albicaulis | reverse complement strand
TGGTCATGTTGTATGTTCATTTGGGTTGGGTCGTGCATCGGGGCGCCGGGAGGGGGAGGGGGGTCGGGTTGCCTGACAAGGGGGTGAATTTCTTTGGGTAAGAACCGCGGGGCTCAAGCAGGCACCACGGGGCTCAAGAAGGCACCCCCTTGTGGTCGTTCTTGCCTGTAGCACATTGATGTGTGTATTCGAAAGGGTCAAGTCGGTGCGCTCAGGCGGGTCAGGTTGTGCATTTGGGAGGGTCAGGCCAGGTTGTGTGGGGCTCGAGAGAGCGCCCCCTAAACGCACAACTTGAACCAACCCCCCTCGAATGCACAATCTAACACGTCCAAACACATGAATGACCTGACCCACCTGAGAAATGACTAGACCCAACCCACTCAAATGCACTACTCGACCTAGGGAGCCGATTCTAAAAATAGACTCCCCCATCCTGGCTCGGCCCACTTGAACGTGCGAAACGACCCAACCTGCCCGAACGCATGACCCAACCCGCCAGAGCGCACGACCCAACACAACCCAGGGAGGTGATTCTAAGCATCGGCCCCCTACCTGGAAGGGGGCCGATTTTGAGAATTATCCCCCTCCTAAGGAGGGGGTTCAATTCTGAGAATTGGCCACCCTTCCTAGTAAGGGGTCAATTATCATAAATCGACCCCTGTGAAGCAACCTGACCCCCACGAATGCAGGACCCAACCCACCCAAATTAACAACATAACTCGACCTACCTAAATGCATGAATTGACATGCCTGAGCCCACAACCCAACCTGATCCCCCATACCTGAAATAGGGGAAGGGAACATTGAAGAGGAAGAGGCTAAATTTTTATTATGGTTGAGATTTTGATACAATTATTTTAAAACAAGCGTTGAAATGCTAAATTTTGATTATGGTTAAAATTTTTATTATATGTAAATGTATCGAATGTAAAATTAACAATTCATTTAAAAAAAGTGTTGCAATGCACCTTAGTGCCTCTCACTAAAGTTAGAAATAAAAAATAGCATAAAATATTGTAACTTTCACTAGTCAATACTAAGTTAATAGTGCCTAATATGCAAATCCAATTCTATAGTCTTGATATGCAATAAACTAATAAATTGAGATGTCTACACATTTAAAATTTTACTCACACATAAATAATGGTGAAAATTAACTCCTAGTAACTATATTTATTTACATGTTTTTCCTATCCTTTCTTTATGCAAAGGATTGCTTAAATTATGGTGGGAAGTAACTTATGGGTTAAGTTATGTGGCCACAAAATACAAAGGAATCACTGATTTACCAATCTACCTTTTGTAACAAAAGATTGCAAGGAAAGTTTTTTTTGTCTAGAAATGGAATTTATTGTAAGTTAGTTGAACATTTTGGGGTAAACATTGTCCAAATAATATATATATATATATATATATATATATATATATATATATATATATATATATATATTCAGTATAAACTTCGGTGTAGGCCTTGTCATAGAAGTTCAGCACAAGTCCACTTAGGTAAGACAAATAATCATAGCCAATATCTAAATTTATTTGGCATGCCATACTAAATTTTTTTTTTTTATATAAAATAGTGACATGTTTGGAAGCCCAACTATAGTTAGATGACTCTTTCTCTCTATACATGATCTAGATTGTGGAAGTATACTTGCCATTTCCAATTTGGATTTGCTGGCATTTCAACACAGTGTGTTGATAATTCTTCCATGTTTTTATATAAAATGTATTACATTAAAATAAAACTCATGCACATGGTGGGAACATATTCTTCAACATCTTTGTCTCTTCCACCATCATCATCATTTATATTATTATTCAACACAGTGGGTTGATGACTCTTCCATGTTTTTATATAAAATGTATTACATTAAAATAAAACGCATGCACATGGTGGGAACATATTCTTCAACATCTTCGTCTCTTCCACCATCATCATCATTTATATTATTATGATGATTAGAGCATATATTTTATGTATCATTTGTGTACTTTCAAAAATAGCATTGTATCCCTTAATGTTTCGTATGGCCAATTATGGTTGTTTACAAGATTATTTCAACACATTTGTCTCTTCCAACATTAGTGGGAACATATTCTTTCAATATTCAGAAAGCTTCATGCAAGTGCTATCACATCCACAAGAATTTTAGAAGGTGAAAATATCTCATTTAAAAATATTTTATGTTAGCTCAAATGGGATTTTTACAGAATTTTATTTCGTTTCAAGGTTTGAGATATTTGAGAAATTGAAGTTACACATGTCTAGAACGTTATGCGATCATACATACTTTGAGTTTCAGGAATAATTTTCTCACTCAAAATGTCATGAAAGTTCAAGTGTATTATATCAATGGAAATATCTCTTCAATACCTCAAATGTGTCTTTTACGGAATTTTATTTCATCACTTGTAGAAGAAGTTATCAGCAAAGCTGCAGCAAGAGGTCTATTGCTAGAAAAAATAAATAATGTGAAATAATCCTTTATACCAGGCAAGGCACCATACTGACAAGCATCATGGTTATGGGTCAACCACACAAAACCCTTGTTATCGAAGTCCATTTTCTAGGTCTCACACTGTAAGTATCATAGTTGGTGACAAACATCATGGTTATGGGTCAACCAAACAAAACCCTTTTCATCAAAGTCCATTTTCTAGGCCGCACACTGTAAGTATCATAGTTGGTAACAAGAATTACAAGGTATCTCTATCCTCAAAGATTCGTTCATCATGGTTATGGATTATCCAAAAATGCATGCTTCATTGACGTCCATTTTCTAGGTTGCACACTATTAGTATCATAGTTGGTCACAAGAATTACATGGTACCTCTATCCTCTGATCTTCATTCATCATGGTTGTGGGTTAAGCACACAAAACCATTCTCTTCGGTCACCCTTCATAATAAACAAAGGCTTCTCTAGAGGGAAAGTAATGCAATGGGGACCATTGCTTCTTAAGGAGAGAAGAATTATCTAAATGGAAAGTGGTGTCCACCCATGGTATTCATCCACCCATGGAATTTACCCATGGTATTGTAAGTGGAATCCACTCATGGTATTCATCCACCCATGGTATTATCCACCCATGGAATTTACCCATGGCATTGTAAGTGGCATCCACCCATGCTATTCATTCACCCATGGTATTTACCCACTCATGGAATTTATGAGTGGAATTGTAACTAAAAAATGCTATAAGTAACTAGTATCATTTTGTAAAATCAAATTGTCAACCACAATGTAGATTTTACAATTATTCTCTGTTTAAGAAAAAAACTTTGTGGTTTTGTTTACTTTGTGTTATAATATTTTTTTGGCATTACAATTTTTTTTAGATATGGGGGCCTCCCCCCAAGGTTAAAATCAATGTGATTTGGTGGATGTGCATTGGTTATAGGGTTTTAAACAAAATTATGCTCAATAATGGGTACCCCTTACCTAGGATAGATGATCTATTGTGAAGCAAGATAAATACTTAAGCAATATAGACTTAAAATTAGGGTAGGGTTTGAGTCAAAGAAGAGGATACCTTGAAGACCACCTTCAAAACTATAAAAGGTTTGTATGAGTGGTTAGTTATGATATTTTTCTTATGAAATGAACCAGCTACATTCATGAAGTTAATGAGTGATAACAGGTCAACCACACAAAAATCTTAACATCAAAGTGAATTTTCTAGGTTGCACATTGTTAGTATCATAGTTGGTCACAATCATTACATGGTATCTCATATTTGGTCACAAGAATTACATGGTATCTCTATCCTTGGATCTTCGTTCATCATGGTTATGGGTCATCCACAAACCCACGATTCATCGAAGTCCATTTTCTAGGTTGCACATGATTAGTATCACAGTTGGTCACAAGAATTACAAGGTATCTCTATGCTCAAATCTTCATTCATCAGAGTTATAGGTTAACCACATAAAACCATTCTCTTCAGTAGCTCTTCATAATCAACAAATTCTTCTAAGGAGGGAACTTCAGGCAATGGTGACCACTCCTTCTTAAGGAGGGAGGAATGATTTGAATGGAAAGTGGCATCCACCCATGGTATTTATTCGCCCATTAAATTTACCCATGGTATTGTAAGTGGCATCCACCCATGGTATTGTAAGTGACATCCACCCATGGTATTTACCCACTCATGGAATTTACTTGTGGTATTATAACTAAAAAATGCTATAAGTAACTAGCCACATTTTTTAAAATGACAGATTTTCCACCACAATGTAGATTTTACAATTATTCTCTATTTAAAAAATAAAAAAAATAAAAAAATGTTCGTGGTTTTGTTTACTTTGTGTTCTCATCCTTTTTTTGCATTTCAAATTTTTTTATATCTTGGGGTCCTCCCCCCACCTCAAGATTCAGATCAATATCATTTGGTGGATGTGCATTGGTTACAGGTTATTAAACAAAATTATGGTCAAGAATGAGTACCCCTTACCTAGGATAGATGATCTATTTTGTATCAAGATAAATACTTAAGCAAGCTAGAATTAAAATCAAGGTGTCACCAGGTTTGATTCAAAGAAGAGGATACCTAGAAAACCACCTTTGAAACTAGACAAGGTTCATATGAGTGGTTAGTTATAATATTTTCCTATGCGATGAACCAACTACATTCATGAAGTTATTGAATGATATATTGTACAATTTTATAAGTTCATTTTTTATTGTTTATTCAGATGATTTACTATTATACATTTCTACTTAATAGGAACACATCTCACATTTCATGTAGGTGATAGAGACTCTAAATAAGCAATAATTATTGGGACACCTCAATAAGTGTGATTTTTCAAAATATCCTCTTGTGTATTTGAGATATGTGATAGGTGGAGGAGAGTTCAAGATAGATCCTTCCAAGATGGAGGTCATCAAGAAGTGGTTGGTAAGGCTTACTAAATATTTTTTAGGTTAGGAGCTTGTTTAGTAGTAGCAACACCACTCCACACCATAATGTCAAGTGGTGAGAGTTTCCAGTGGGGAAAGGGTCAGCGAAGATCCATTGCAGTGTTAAAGAATAATATCAATCAAGCATTGGTTCTAGCATTACTAAACTTATGGTATCCCTTTGAAATGGATACATATGCATGTGGGCATGGCATGGGAGAAGTCTTGATGCTAACTAATTAAAATGAAAAAATGAAAAATTCATACAAATGTAAAATAAAATTAAAACAATAACTCACCATACTAATAGTATAAATATCTAATAAAAGAATTAATCAATATAGATCTATATTAACCTAGATATTTTATGCATTGATCAAGTATGATTTTATTTTATGCTAATCCCTCTCAATGCTCAATAAATATTGGACTAAAATAGATCTGTGTTAATATGTATATCAACCTCATCAAGAAATCCTGCCTAAAAAAAGGCATTGAAATTTGAATTTTGAATGGGGACACACTTGACAAGTGGTGGAAGTTCCATGATAATAACCTCAAACATAGATGAAGTGATTTTACCGTCATAAGAAACAACTAGAAGCTTTAGAATCCTTAATTAAATACATGAAAACTCAATTTTATCACCATAAGAAACAACTAGACGATTCAAAGTCAAGTTTGCCTCAATGTACATGACAACAGAACCCAAATAGGCGAGCTAGAAATAATAGCAAATTCCTAACACATTGATCAAGAATGAATAGTTATATAGTGCGTTTATGAAATCCCAAAATTTGGGATTTCAAAATTTTGTCTTCTCATTCTTATCACGTCTACAAGTGATTTTGATCATGAAAAGGCAAAACCACCAAAAGTGGTTTAAGGATACAATAGCATTATTCTTGGTTTAAACATTAAGAAGGAATCATATAGAAGTGTATTTTAGCATAAACTAAACTCTTCATATTAATTTGTGTGCTTTTATATTTAGTGTCTAGTGCCTAGCAATGCAATCTAAGAAATTTCTATATATTTTGTAACTAGAGATGCAAAAAAATAGAATTGAGATTTTTTTGTTATTGTTTAAATTATTTCCACAAATGACTATGGTCATATATGGCAATTATGTTTCGTTAAGCCGGTTAAATTGCATTGTTTCCTATTACACTATATGAAATATGGCGAATTAAAAATGAAATGAGTTATAGATGTTATGTCAAAAATTATATGGGGATAATCTACTAAAAATGTAATAATTTGGGGTTGTCAATTACATTGAAAGTATTGAGGAGATTCCCTATAGATCAGAGTTGTCGAAAAACATAATTTTTAAATATTTTCTTTAGAGGGAGGAATAAAATGTAGAGTGAGGTGAGAAATTATGCCCTAAATGGAAATGGACATGTGTAGCATTCAAATATATTTGTACGTGTAAGGAAATGATCTATAGGAGCCATATTCTAAATGGCATAATGCTCTAGAACTTTTTTTTTTGGAAAATACAAAGATGCAAGTTTGGAAATTAGTTTCTTCTAAGGAATATATTCTATTAACAATGAATTTTCTCTAGGATAAAGTTTTTGATAAAATTTCAGTCATTAGTTATTATATCAAAAAAACCTAATAAGCATGGACAAAATATGTCTAAAATTACAAGCAAAATTAGAAACTTCTTTAAAACAACACAAACTATTTAAACGAAAAAAATTATAAATTTATAAATTAGCAATATAAGAATTAAAAGGAATATATTTCCAATGTAAATTTATAAATTAAGTTCGGCCTTATCTTTATCTTGAGTTGCAAATCATATTAAATTAGGGTAGAGTTTAACTTATAGATGAAATGTAATTTTTCACTAGAATTTGGGGATTCAATTTTGAACAAGATTATGATTTTTTTTTTGTATAAAATATATTTTTGAATGTATAAATAGATTCAAACCATGGGACATTATAATTATTTTTGAATGTATAAATATATTCAAAACCTGGGACATTATAATTCTACGTATTAAACAAATTAAACTCAAGCTTTTAAAGATCTTCACCAAATTTTAGTTAAAATTAACCAAAAGCAATGTAAAAAACTTAAACTCAAGATTTTAAATATCTCGACCAAATTTTGTTTAAAATGAACCAAAAGCAAGGTTGAAAAATCATTTTGGTTTATTAAATATACTACACATTAAATTAGTATTGAAAATAGGTAAAACAACTATTTTAAAAATGGGTAAAATATAATATCATATTGAAAAAATTATGATTTTCAATTAAAACAAAATAAAACTTAAAAGAAAAATTCTACTACTAATGTACAGTGCCAATTATATTGAATTCCTTCAGAAAGAAATAGAGAAATATAATGAGATCATTGCTTCTCCAGTAACCTTGTAATACTAGCATACCCTTGAAACAGGGAAGAGGTTAAATTTTGATTATGGTTAAAATTTTGATTATATGTAAATGTATTGAATGTAAAATTAATAATTCATTTAAAGCATGTGTTGCAATGCACCTTAGTGCCTCTCACTGAAGTTCCAAATTATGCTTTAGAAAGAATAACATAAAACATTATAACTTTCACTAGTCAATGCTAAGTTAATAGTGCTTAGTATCCAAATTCAATTCTATAGTCTTGATATGCAATAAAATAATAAATTGATATGTCTACACATCTACAATATAAATTGAGGTGTCTACACATTTACAATATAAATTGAGATTTCTACACATTTGCAATTTTACTCATACATAAATAATGGTGAGAAGTAAATCTTATTCCTATCTTTTGTTTATGAAAAATATTGCTTAAATTGTGGTGGGAAGTAATTGATGGGTTAAGATATGTGGCCACAAAATTCCAAGGGATCACAAATTTACTGATCTACCTGTTGTAAGAAAAGATTACAAGGAATTTTTTTTGTCTAGAAATGGAATTTATTGTAGGTTAGTTGAACACTTACGTATACAACAGTGTCCAACTATACGTTTTTATGCAGTATAAACTTTGGAGTAGGCCTTGTCATAGAAGTTTTGAAAATACATGGAAAAACACTCACAAACTCACAAATCAGTAACTCAGTAAATATATTTCTAATGGATTTGCTTGTTTCCTTCCTTAATGTTCACCAGAACGCTCTATGAGACTTATTACAATTGCAGTCACTAGGTAAGACAAAGTATAATAACAGATATTCCATAAAATTATTTAGCATGTCATACTACAAAATAATTGTTTGTATAAAATAGTAACATGTTTGGAAGCCCAACTAGACACTTTATCTCCATAGATGATCAAGATTGTGGAGGTATACTTGCCATTTTCAATTTGGATTTGTTGGCACTTCGTTAGAGCATATATGTTAGCTATTTTTTGTGGATTTTCATAAAGAGCGTTGTATCCTTGAATGTTTTGGATGAGTTAGAGCATATATGTTAGCTGCTTTTTGTGGACTTTCATAAAGAGCATTGTATCCTTGAATGTTTTGGATGGGTAAGTATGGTTGTTTACATGATTCTTTCAACATATTTATCTCTTCCAGTATCAGTGGGAACATATTCTTTTAGCATCTTTGTCTCTTCTACCATCATCCTCATTTATATTATATTATTATGATGATAATAGCTATATTTTAAGTGTCATTTGTGGACTTCTTTCATAAAGAGCATTGTATCCCTGAATGTTTGGGATAGCCAAGTATGGTTGTTTACATGATTCTTTCAACATTGGATGGCCAAGTATGGTTGTAACAATTGATGTAGGTGTTAATAGATATATATATATATATATATATATATATATATATATATATATATATATTAAATTTATTTTGTGTTTTATTTAGCCAATTGGATTTAGGTGGAGTTTTATTGGATTTTTAGGGTTATATTTTGTAAGTTGGTAAAGTCTCTAAAATTACCCAATAAATATCAAATAAATTCACATTATTAAGGATTGGCATGGCCTCAGATAAGTGTGATTCATGTAAAATTCAATCATACTTTCTTAAATCATGGGTTAATTCCACAAATCAAAAATACCTTAAAAAACAAGAAATAATTAAATTTAGTTTAATCTTAAAATCGATAAATTTAATATAAATAAAAAATCAAATTATTAGGTTCATTATAAATCAAACTTTGATTAACCTATGGAAAAAAAATTCATTCTGATAGAAAATCTTATAGCCAACATTATAAACTGAGTTTAAAAATTTGTAGAAAAGTAACAACCTATTTTGATCTTATTATATATGTAACATTAAATTGATGTCTAATGTGCTTTTTTTATACAAATAAGTTTAAAATGTTATGTATTCTTTAAAAAAAAAAAAAAAATCCTTTTTTTTTATCTCAAGTTTCTATTTACTAACTAAATATATATAAAAATGTTTACTAACCCAGATTTGATTATGCAAAATATTGTGCTACAACATTCATAAATTTCAAGTGAAGTAGAAAAACCATGAAGAGAATTGCATGGAAATATCAATAGTTCTTGGAATGACTAAATTGACTCGATGTAGAAATTGGATTTTTGCATAAATGGTCGTTAACTCAATCTAATTCTTTAGGTTCTTCTACCTAACCATCATAGATCCATCTTAAGTACAGATCTAACATGAGCCAAGAGGGATCAAATTCATAGAAATTTGAAGAGAGCTAGAGACAATGGTTGCACACAACACACAGCAACCACAAGCTTCCATATTTTATTAATCACAACAGTTACAATATATAGTACATAAAACACTGAACTAGACAAATGATGACTCATGACATGATTCCAATTTATAACATAGGAATGGAAAACTTCTATATTGACACATTGGGACTCACAATGACACCTATATATGACATGGAAGTATTACTTCCAACACAAAAATTTTTAGAGTGCAAAATAAAATGTGTTATTTTTCATTGCTTAAATTGTATTTTTGAATGTTAAATAGTGAATATATAGGACGAAATAAAATTTTAACCATGAAAACTTTTTTTTTTTTATATGTAGATATATATGAAGTTGATATGGACATAAATTAGTTAACAAAAATTCTCAAATAGTTTATTTAAATCTCTTGTGGAAATATTTTTAAGATTTAAACATCTCATTCACATATTTTTTTTACTTGTAATTACTTTAGAGTATATTTATTTATTTTTTAAGTATAGGACACATTAATTTTCAATTTAGAAAATAGATTTTAATTTTAAAGGGACGCAAACTGAGAGATGAACTTACACACAGTCTCATAGTGTAGGTTGTAAAATGACTCTCCCCGCTTAATGAACCTCTAGGCTCAACAAAATAATTAACATAAAAAGATGTTACAATATACAAAATATTTAAAAATATGCTTATTTAATTAATAAAAATAAATGTTATCATAATAATATATAAATATAATATTAATTTAAGGTTTTGAATTATTTTATAAAGTCAAATGAAATGATTTATGTGATTTTGAATGAGTTGAAATTATAAAAAATCACTTTCACTTTAAACGTTTTCTATACACTCCTATTAAAATGTAATTTCAAATTATTGACAGTAATTTTAATTTTTTTAATCTCTTACTTTATATTAAAAATTGAAATTTTCGAAACACCTATTTGAATTACCAATCAAATTTTATTTTAACAAACATTTATCATAGTTATTATATCATCTACAATTTTCTACATTAAAAAAAACGATTTAATTAAAAAAGAAACAATACATTCTAATCATGATTCCACTTAAACTAAAATAAAATAAGATGTATATTACTAAAGAATAAATATAATTTAGAACCATTTAATTAAAAAAAGCCCAACAATTCAACTAAAATAAATAAATTATATATTTTAAAAATTGAGAAATTTTGCATTCATCTATCACCATAAAGATATATATTATTAAAAAATAAATTATAAAATATATATTATTTAAAAATAAATATAATTTAGAAATAGAATAGAAACCACCTGGAGTCAATTCTTGTCCTATTCCACTCTCCCACGTGGGATTAAAACTACAATAAATGATTGTAATTACAGTAAATGAATGATACTTTTAAAATATAGTTTATGAGATTACTAGCTTTGTGTTTTGTGTTTTTAAATTCAATTAATTTTTTATTAAATTGACCATAAATTAACCCAATCTTTTACAAATATTAATTACACTTAAATTTCCTATTTGCAAAACCCATAAAGATTAATTACACTTAAATTTCTTATTTGCAAAACCCACAAATATTAATTATACTTAAATTTCCTAATTGCATAACCCACAAAGACATCGACACTCCCGGGTCTCCCATGCATGAATCGAACCCTCTTCGTCGTCTCCTGGTGTTGAGACCATCATTTGAATGCAACATCGAAATTGATGGAAACACTGGAGGAACCAGAAAGGGCCTGCTCCAAGATTAATAAAGTAATCATTACCGAAAACCCAACGTGGATGTGGAAAGAATTTCTTGAAAAGCATCTCAAGCTTTTTTCTGGTTATAGACGTTGCTAACAGCTGTGATCCGCTCCTTTTAACGGTCCATCAAGCTTTTTGTGATCCGCTCCTTCTAACGGTCCATCGAGCTTTTTGTGATCCGCTTCTTGAGGGAATCTTTATGTTTTAGTTTGTGGTGCGGTGCATATATATGGGTGCTTCTGAACGAATAGATCCAACTTCATCCTCTTTTTCTATCATCTGTATTTGTATTTGCAGTGAATTTTGTTATATGTGCATTGGAAGTGTTTTCTCTTCTTCCGTATAATGTCAATGTTTCCTGTAACTGTGACTCGAAGTGTTTTATCTGGTTGTTCCTGTGGGTCTCCAAGTGTTTTCTCTGGTCGTTCCTGTGGGGCTTTCTGTTTTGTCTGTAGCAAGAAGGAATGCATGGACGAGGGATGGATGGACGAATGAAGGTATTTACAGTGGAAAGGAGGAAAGGGATGCATGGACGAATGAAAGACGTTGTATCATCAATGGAGGTATTTACAATGGAGAGGAGGAGGGAACCAGAGAGTATTTCCTGCAGCGGTGAAAGGTATGTTTCTTGTATTGAATTTTCAATGTTTCTTTTTTCTTGTCCTTCGTCGTCAAAGAACATGACCTTGTCCTTCCATATCAATCTATCATTCCTGCAATTGACTTGATTTTCTTCGCTTGTTTTGACGTGATTTCCCCTGTTTTAAAGTGTTTTTATATGTGACATCATCAAATCCCAAATTAATGTTCATCTCTGAATGAGTCTTCTAGAATTCATCTCTGACCTACGGCTGCTCTTTTAGTATCTGTCTGGCCTAATGTTTTTAAATATTTATGCACTGTTATTATTCCCTAATCTTTATGCTCTGTTATTGGTCCCTAATCTTTATGCACTGTCAATCTTTAAGCTCGGTTATTGGTCTTATCTACTATGTCCATTGATCTTTAATCTCTGTTATGTCCATTGATCTTTGATCTTTAAGCTCTGTTATGGCTACGGAATTCCTTTTAATTTTTACTTTTCTTTTGATCTTCTTGCACTGACCTGATCTCGTTTACTTTTCTTTCTCATTTTCTTTTCTTTCGATCTTGACCTGATCTCATTTACTTTTCT
>CM076572.1:1189663010-1189680510 GCA_034641835.2 Pinus albicaulis | reverse complement strand
CCTTCATTCTCATTTTCATTCTTCCTCTGGCAATCCTCCTGAGTTATCTTGTTGTCTGTATCATCACATTTCAAAATTATGTCATCAATTTCATTAAACAAATTCATTTGTTTACCTATATGGAATATGACTTTGGCATTTTCATTATGCTTCTGCTCCATAAGAGCTTCACCTGGTTGTCTTACACCAAATAGGAATTCGTTTATGAATTCTTTCTACGGCAACAAATAAATACCTCCCTCCTCTGAAAGGCATTCACCATCATAATTCACCTTAAGAGCTTTATTCCTCTCTGTGACAATTTCACTAGACCGTCCACCATCTTCTGCACATCCTGTAAACATACATAAACTGTGAGATTTAAAAATAAAAGTCTTCATAGCCTCATCTACTTCTCTTGTCAACATATCTTCCAATTCTTCTGAATTATTCTAGTAGTCCATGAGATCTTTCTAATTGATCTCTTCACCCAGAGTTTCACCCTGTTCTGGGCCACAAATGGAAACTTCCATTTTCAACTCAGCCTTTCTAAGTTCTTCACATCTCAATTGCACACTCATCATCTGCTCGAGCTTCCTCATCTTTTCTGTCAACTATATGTTTACCTGTTGTTCCCTCTTTGCGTGTAGCCTCTTCCATTTCACTTACTTTCTTATGGTCCAACCATGTCTCTGGTATTTCGTATTCCTCTGCAACAATTCCATCAATAACTCAAGGTGAACTGCTATCTCATCTTTCTCCCTCTCATACTCTTCATCAGTCAACTGCTTCCATATGCCATTTGCCTTGGCATTTTCCTTCTTTTTTCTTCTGCTGTGGTATTTCTCATAATTTATGAAATGACTATCAAAAATCATCTTCTCCTCCTTTGTGAACTTCATCTGTTCACTTAAGGATTTCATTTAATCCCCTTTTCAGCAAGCCTTCCTACTTTCCATCAACAATACAATCTCTTTTCCTGTGCTTGACCTCTTGCAATTCTCTGTCTTGGAATCATTTATGGAAACTCTCTTTCTCTTCTTTGCCGCAAACAACAACTGAAGTAATTCTTGCATTATAATGACCAACTCTTTGGGTGTCAGGCTCCGCCGATCATGCACCCAATTACATTCAAACCTTTGACTTGATTTAAGACTTTTTGACTCTAGACTTGATGTCAAATCTTCATATTGGATGAAAAATACACCCTCTTGTATAATAACTCAATGGTTTAACTTGACTCAAGCTATCCAAATTTTCATTTGACCTTAACATCTGATTTGACTTCCAAACTTGACCTAATAATTACAATGGTGGATATTTTGACTCTAATTCAAGTTATACAATATACCAATGAAAATCCACCCTTAATACATTTTCATGATGTAAAATCTTCACTCTCTCTCATACTCCATTCTTATGATAATATCATAAGTCACTAATTATATAATCTCCCATTATCACTTTCTTTTAAGCCTATAAATTGAAATGCAATCTATTTTTCCCAAGATTTATTTTATGGTGAAAATAAATAAACCATTTAATTTTCAACATTTGAAATACCTCTTTGAAATGAATTTTCATACCTTATGCTCCCTTTGAGGTTATTTAATAAATCTTCTCTTCGCAATTTCAACTCTTCGGATTTCATTCTTTTGTGTCATTCTTATCACTGTGAATATGCTCATGCCCTTCATCAACATTGTACAAAAAAATATACCATAATACCTTCAACATGCTCACAATCTTAGCGCAAACATTTTTCCTGCTCTTCCATGCATTTGCAGTGACTGTTCTCATGAAATACCATCTCTCTTTAGTGCACAAAAACAATTCCTTCATAGGAATTTTCCAAAACTTCCTTTTAACATGGTGGCGTCAACATATTTCTCTAGCAGCAACAAACACAAACTGTATTATCTTCTGAACAAAAAAATGCAAACACTGTCACATGCATTACAAGAAATGATCAATTATGATCTCTAGATCATGTGTTCTCATATGTTGATAGATGATGCAGTCTCAGCCGCATCTACCCACATTAATATTAGCATGTCCAAAGATTTAAATACACTTTAGCATGGTGAAAATCCACATTACTTAATCAAAACATTTCATCCTTCTATCTTTATGTGGTAGCATTTTCCTTTCAGATTTTAATCTTATAACAAAATTTGACATACCCGCATTAATAAAAATTCACATAAGATTTAGTGGAATTTCATTAACACTGGAACACTATGTCATCCTCCATGAAATAACAATAAACATTATGATTTACCTTCTGCGCCCATAGCACATTTACCGTTGCTTTCTTTAGCTTCAAATTTCCACCATCTTCAAACATTTCAAAATGAAGCCCTTCTTATCAAAGAATTGGATATAACTTCTCCAATCAATCCACGTTGCACCCTGTGGACTTGATCATGATGAAAGTCTGCTCCATAATGAATCTACTGTGAGTTAAAACAACAAGAAAATGCTAGGTTTCTCAGCATGGACAAGGATAAAGTTCATACTAACGAGTATTTCGAATTTCCACTTTACATTCACATCCACCGTCATACTGTAATTTACCAATCTGATTAAAGACCCAAAACCATCATAATGAATACCTGGCCGCTGTAAATATCTTCTGCTTTGGGCTTATTTAAGCTTTTGTATGCAAAATTACGCTCATATATGCAGGTGCTAGAGCAAATTCCATTTACCACGGTATCTATGCTTCTATGGACGTAGGTTCCTCAAGTGGAAAACTTCAACAATCTTAGTGACAGATTGCAACGATCTCCTCCTCACGTAATTAATTGGTAGCATCTCTAGGGTAAGTTATAACTTCTCATGTAGAGCTAGAGATTATATTGCTCATTCAGAATATTGGCAATACAAAGGGTCAATTAGATCGACATCAACAGATTCCTCTCAATACGTTCAGAACTTGATATCACCACCGTCATTTTCATATTCAAAAAACACAACCATCGTCCACATGGAAGTAAAAATTCTGCCTAGAATATTGGCAATACAAAGGTTGGAATACTATAGGTACGACTCCAACATTATGGAGCTCTACATCTCTACCTGGAATTACAAGGCTGCTAATGGATGTAACACTAAGATCAAAGTGATTTCACTCACAGCCTAGACAGTCATCGATGATCACCAGTCACTGGCCTTCCAGGACAAGTAGCGCTAGACGTGCACTTTATTTGATATCAAGGTCCACAGCCTTTTCTATTTTGGAAAATTTCTAGACCTCCTGCAACTACTTCTGATTGGAAAGGGGCATATTTCACAACAGGGTCGTGCCTCCAAAATAATTCCAACTTAGCGCACTTAAAACAACAAGCATGTCAATATCATATTCAACACATAATATTCTCTCCAAAAAAATCAATTTCTGGCATTCAACATTTTCACACAACAATTAACAGCAAAGGAAAATGATTGCCACCAAAGGAAAGTGGCTTCTTTCACATAAAATGCCCTTTAAGAGAAGAAAAATATAATTTACGACGGGAAAAGATATCTTCAGAAGAAGGTATTTTTCTAGAAAAGCTAAGAATTCAACGCTAGAGACACATCTTAACTCTTCACTAACTCGTAGTCTGCGATAGTATCAAGTGATGGCTTTAAAAATTGGTTCAACCAGAAATAAATAAAAATTCCTTGGATCAAAATTATACATTTTCCGTTAGGTTAACTCACCATAGAGAAGACCACATGTACAACAACAGTTGGCTCTCATCATGATTCACAACTCAATGGATCCTGATTACCATACAATATTTACAACAAGATTAACCAAACCATAAGTCTCTCTCACAAATTCATCTCAAGTCTTCGCCTCTGATACCAACTGATGCAGATTTTCTGCAATAAATCAAAATACTTGCACACAATAAAGAGTGCATTCCTAACAACATGAAATCCTCATAAAAAATATTCATTAAAACCATTTAAAATTAACTATCAATATATATGAAGTGAGAGCCGAACAATAAACAAAATACTGGCATATAATAACAACAAGAATTTCAGATTCAAACCCTTTTTCCCTAATATTATTTTTGTGGGCCTCTCGGCTCTCGCTCTTTATATGAACTCTCACACCATTTCTCTCTATATCACTCTGTCCTCCATCCTCACACAAACCTCATATTTATACATAATTGTGGATTAATTTCAATCCATGATTTCCTCCACCAATATCTCAACCAAATCCTAAAATATCTTTATCCCTTCTTTGACTCAACTAAATTCCATTTAAGGAATTCCTAATCCCTAAAATATCTATCCAATCCAACTCCACTCATATTCTCAATTAATTAAGAAAATATTTACAATAAGCCTCACACTCAAATTATCCTCTCAATTTATTTTTAAAAATGTACATAATTTATAAAATAATTAAGAAAAACATGACCCCCTAAATCACACAAATAAATAATTAAAATTAAGCAGAATGCTCCTACATCAATTTTGTTTAGAGGTAGATGCATTATCAAAGAAGATGAATTTCTTGCCCAGATTGACATGCTCCCATGACCCATATGGTACAATCTTTTCTCTCAGAGTTGAATTAAAAAAAAACTCCCTATATTCATAACCCAAGGCCAGATATTGAAAATTTATGAATCAAGAAGAGTGGGCTAAAGGGACATTACAGGAAGTGGATGAACAGGTTCTATCAACTTCAAAGATGGTGGATGATCCTAAACCTATCACAATCAATTTAATTATAATAATGCAAATCATAATGTATATTCTTGTCCATTCTCATACGAGATACTTTGAAAATATTCATAGTAATTATATTAGATTGATTTTTGGAATTATAGTTATGAGGCTTAAAACATTATTTGAAGCATCATAGTTGTCCAACCCTCCCAGTAGTAACTGGCAGTTGTCTGCCATATTTTTTATTGGAGAATGGGTTGATCGTTGATCTAGTAAAACGTTGATCCAACGGTGTAGCTTCTAGCAGTTGGGCTTAGGGTAACGACCTGACCCATCACCGCACATTGTTCTCATTTCACTTTGCCGCCTCGATCTGGTTCATCTCTGCAAGTACTGCTCCTCCATGTTCCTTCTTCAACTATTATGGTTCCGAGCCCTTGTTTGTTTGTGGTTGCGGATGACATGTTATGATCCAATTCCTTTCTCAGATTACTATGTGCTTCTATGTTTTGGGTTCGTCTTTGCGTTTCTATTTTTCTTAGAAATTTTGTTGTTATACTTGGACCACTAATACTTCTATGCCTCATACATTATTAAAAATGAAAATTATTTCTCTCTGGTGAGATTTATGGAGGGTTTTATGTCTATAAGTCAGGTATTTAATTCATGTCCAGTTTTTTCTCTTTAACGCACTTGATAAATTCATTTGGGATACATTATTACTGTGATGCGGGTTTTATAGCTCCACTACTTATTTATTTCTTTTACTTTTTATGTTTCTTGCAGCAGGGAGATTGTTCCAGAACCTTTACCTGAAATATTATTCCTATGTGCCTAGGGTTTTATTACTTTAACAGGTCATCTCCTTTGTTGCCTTCAACAGTTCATGGTTTCACGTCAAGAGCTTCAATTTCAGGTTCGATTCTTTCAGGTATTAATTCCCTATTATAACAATGTTCACATATATGGATTTGTGGCAGAATGTTGCATTTAATTACCATTGGGTGTTTCTTACTTATATGTTGCACATATCCCTTCCGGTGTCATGGTGGAGCGAATGTCCTCTAGTTCTGCATACCGTCTTCGGAATGACCAGGTAGGTTTAGATTTCTGCTCCTTGATTTTTATTTTTTTTAATTCTCTCTCTTGATTTGTCACTGAGGGTATAACCCTCTTGGTTGCACAGGTCTTCGAATCTGGTAGAGTTCTCCCTTGCATGTATGGTTGCATGTAATACTCTGAGAATGGAAGATTTTTTTTAGTTTTTATTTGGTATTTACCGATTCTCTCCTCCACCTTTTAAGTGTTCGGTGCTAAATTATATGTGTAGAGTTTTTCCATATGGCTCTGTATATATATTATAAAATATTATGGCCTTAGGCCTTTGCTATGTGCATCCCACATGCCTAAAATCGACTGTGGTAAATATGAGAACTCTATTCCAGTTACTATTCTAATTTCTCTGTTTTACTAATCCTACATACATTAGCCTCTTATGGTTTTATTGTGTTTCAGTATATTTGAAAAACATATTTATCAGTATTTCAATTGATAAATTTCTCATTGTATTTAAAATCTTTTCATAACAACAATCTCGTGGACAGAGGAACATAACCCTGCTCTGTAGCCTACAATGCTCGGCTTCTAAACCCCTGAGTGTGCTTATTCATTTATATGGATTTATTGAAAGTTGTAGATGGTGGTGAAACCTATAGTTTGCGAAGGGTTTATATCTTGTTTTCTTGCTTTCAATAGTTCTTCTATATTATTTCATGATATATATATATATATATATATATATATATATATATATATATTGTTCAAAATCTTTGCATCTTAATTGAACTTCAAGAATACTGCTTAATGTATTGTGCTTATCTATACTGTGTCTATTTAATAATCTTTCCACTGCAAAAGTCGTATAAATTTCTATATCTACTGTTTTAGAGCTACTCTAGTTAACATAGTTTAACAGTCAACTTTCTGTGTTGCATTTTCAGTTTGTCTGTAGTAGCAATTTCTTGACTACTCATTACAGGAGTGTTTATCTTTCTCTTTAAATACACATACACCAATTTTCTTTCTAAATTTAATAGAGATGTTCAATAGAACTTATTTCCCATACACTAATTCTAAGTACCCTTTAATTAGCATTTCTATAAAAGAATAACAAGAAAGTTCATTCACTTATATCTGGAATTTCGATTAAACTGAGGGTGCCACCCAACCTTGAGAGAGACGATCATGTCCTCTACCCACCCGAGCTTCACACCATAGTTTAGATAGTAGTTACGTGTCAGGAATTAGACCTCAGGACTTTTTTCCAGTCTATTCTTCCTTCAAGTTTACAGATCTCCACTAGTTAATAACCATCTCTATACAAATCTTTCTTGTACAACCTCCTGTTATAAAACCCTTTGTCCTTTTTATTGAATAGAACCCCTTCCCCCACTCAGGATTTTCTTTTTATCCTCTTCGGGAAGGTAACTGTCTGAAACAAACTACCTCCTCCTTTTTACTCTGGGATCTTGGAATTGTTTTTTTTTTTTTTTTTTTACCAATTAGTTAATCTGTTATTCCATTTAATATTATGAAATAGAATTTAAGTTATATTTTTTATTAATGAATAACCACATTTGTTAATATCTTTCATTAAAAAATTCAAATTTAATTATAAAATTCTTTTAGAAAATCATTAAAATAAAATGGGGTGTTACATCTTCCCCCACTAGAGACAAACAATGTCCCTAGTGTTTACTTCATCCCATGATTCATTTCTGGATATGATTCATGTATGGAGTTTGCATCCTCCTAAGTAGCCTTCTCTGAGATAAAGTGCTTCCATTGCACTTTAACTTGGGGTATGACTCACCTCCGGAGCATTACTTATCTTTGATCGAGAATACATTGAGGTTCTACCAGAAATTTGTCGTTTAGTTCTACCTGCAAGCAACAGAGTTTTATAATTAATTTTAATTATGAATTGATCCTTTCTTAGGGGTCATAATGTAAATACAACTTATATGTATTCTTTTCCATTGTATAATATGATTGGGATCATGTATGTATCATTTCAATAATGACACATGAAACACATTGTGCGACAATATGTGGCTAGGAAATCCCAGCTGATATGCTACCAACCCTATCCTTTCCAATATCTAGAAGGGTTCACATTACTTGGGAGCCAATTTAGCACAGGTATTCCACCTCAAAGTTATCTTCTTGGGTTTAATTCTTACATAAACATGGCCACCCACCTCAAATTCTCGAAAATTTATTTTTCGATCAGAATATGCCTTTTGTCTGTCTTGAGGCACTTTTAAGTTCTGTCTAATTTTCCTTACCTCACAATCCATTTATTCTAGCATGTCTAGTCCAAGCATCAATTTGGTTTCTAGAATGCTCCAGTTTATAGGGGTCTAACATTGTCTTCTATACAACGCTTCAAAAGGGCTTATCTTGAGGGATTCTTGATATCCATTGTTGTAAGTGAATTCGACCATATGTAAATACTCTTCCCACTTTTTGGGTTGTTTCATCATATACATGTGTAACATGTTTTCTAATATATGATTCACCCTTTTGGTCCATCCATCTGTTTTAGGATGGTAAGTTGTATGAAATTGGATATGTGTCCCCAAACCCATGAACAATGCTTTCGAGAAAGTTGAGGTGAACTTTACAGCTTGATCTGAGATGACAATTCTTGGAATGTTGTGGAGTCTAAATATCTTTGTCATGAAGATATCAAAAATATGTATTGTCTGGTAAGTCGACTGAACATGTCTGAAATGGGCTACCTTGTTGAGTATGTCCACCGCCACCATAATTGAATTGTTGTGCCTTTTTCTTCTTGCTATACCTGTGATGAAATTGAGGGATATGACTTCCAACTTCCATTCCAGTACAGGAATGGGTTGAAGCAATCCTGTTGGATGTTGGTGTTCCACCTTAACTTTTTGACACTCCAAACACTTAGTCAAATATTCAAAAAAAAATTTATGCATTCTAGGCCGGAAATAGTCTTTTCTAATTGTTGTCAGTATTTTCTAGTATCTTGGGTGTCTAGCATAGGAACTCTGATGATATTCATCCAAAATCCTCTCCTTCAAGTTCATCTGGTTTGGAATACATATATTTCCTCAAAATACTAAGAGTTGTTTATCATTAATTCCATAATCATATTGTTTTCCTTATTTTTCTGTTTCTCTTGCTTGCTACCATAAGAATCGATAAACAAGGTCTCTCTTTATTGCCTCGCTTATTTTCTCCTAAAACTTAGATTATGATTGACTAAAGTAGATTTCATAGATGAAGTGTAGTTTTCTTCTTAAAGCATCCACTATGCGATTCTCTTTACCTTTCAAATGTTGAATGTCAAAATCAAATTCACTTAGGAACGCATTCCATATTTCTCAATGTGCATTCAAATTAGATTTTTTAAGGTAGTTGGTTAAGCTACTATGGTCAGTTTTCAACACAAACATTTTCCCCAACAAATAATGTCTCCAAATTTAGAGGGCATGTACTACCACAGTCAACTCTAAATCATAGGCAGAGTAGAGTTGCTCATGGTCTTTCAAATTCATGGATTCATACTTGATGACTTTAAAATCTTGTGTTAATACCGCTTCCACAAATTTCTTATAGGCATCAATGCAGATTTCAAATTATTTTCTTGTATCTACAACTTTTAATACAAGGGAAGTAGTTAATAGCTCTTTTAATCATTCAAAACTAGTTTGACAATCCTTAGTCCACTTAAAGATTTGCCCCTTCTGCTATAAGTAGGTGATGGGAAAGGCTGTCTTAAAGAATCCTTTGATGAATTGTCAGTAGTAACTAGCCATGCCCATGAAAGAGCGTATGTCTGCTACATTTTTGGGAACTCTCCATTCCATAATTGTTTTTATCTTTTTGGGATCTACCGACATCCCTTCAACAGATATTACATGACCTAGATATTGGATCTGTTCTTTGTAAAAATCACATTTGCTAAATTTGGCATAGAGATGATGTTCCCATAACATTTTCAACACTAAGTGTAAATAATATTGGTTTTCTTCCATATTTTTAGAGTATATTAGTATATTGTCAATAAAAATTTAAACAAATTTATCCAAAAATGGGTGAAAGATGCCATGCATCAGACTCATGAATTTTTTTGGTGCGTTAGTTAATTCGAACGGTAGTACCAAAAATTCATAGTTTTCATACCTGGTATGGAAATATGTTTTGGATATGTCCTCATCCTTAGTCCGCATCTGATGATACCCGGATCTCAGGTCAATTTTTGAAATTATTTTTGCTCATTTTACCTAATCGAAAATATCGTCTATATGTGGAAATGTATATTTATTTTTGATGGTCATCTTATTAAGTTGTTGGTAATCCATGAAAAAATGCATCGTTCCATCCTTCTTAACAAATAGCAGTGGTGCCCCCCAAGGGGACACACTTAGTCAGACATACCATTTTTCTAATAGTTCTTGCAAATTCATTTTTAATTATGTCAATTCAGACACACTCATTCTTTATGGTGCTCATGATACAGTTGTTGCTCTGAGTAGTAACTCAATAGTAAAATCAATATCTCTTTTTCGGAGTAATCCCAAAATACTTTATGAAAATAGGTCCATAAAATCTTGTACAACTAGAATATTTTCCATCATAAGGGTCTTATCTTTGGAGTTAGTAAATCCCACTTGAATAGCATAAAGTTGACACCCCTTCCTAATGCATTCACTCAACTGAGATGTTGTGATGGGGCGCAATTGAAGGGGTTTCTTAATTCCTTACAATTCTTGACGAGGATTGTACTCTACCTTATAATAGATTATTTTCTCTTTGAAATATACCAGGGACCAATTTTTTTATAACCAGTCCATTCCCAACAAAATATCATAAGATCCCAAAGGTAAAATATTTAGTTCAACATCTATTTGTTGTCTTCCTATTTCTAGGATACAATTTGAGACTTTTGCATTAACTCTTCTCTTAGCTCCAGCAAATAATTGTACCAACCAAGGACTCTTAAATTTTTTTCTTTTCATTTTAGATTTTTCAACTACTTAAGGATTTATATAACTTAAACTGGCACCATCATCAACCAAAATGGAAACAGTTTGGGAATATAATTTACCTTCTAGTTCTATCATTGTTGGCTGGAAATCTGCTTGTCAATCTTCCAGTGTAGTATTTATCCTTGGTATGTTTCGTGATACATCCCCTACTGTAGATGCCTGTCGCACATTAGTTGCAACTTCATTTCTTCCACGATGGGTGCAATTTTTAAAGTAGTTAACTTCACCACATCCCCATCATTGTTGCAGCGGTTTTTGGGTATGTCCATGATCTGGCCTACTCGATGATTCAGTAGGCATTTCATCGACTCACCACTTGGGCTTCTGCTGATTTTTCCCAAATTGTCTATTTGTTGGGTTCCTTGTAGCATTTATATAATTTTTGGGTCTGCTATTTGACTTACTATTATGCCCTTTCTTTGGTGGCAAACTTCTGCCAATTTCACCTTTCGCCTTGGACTGCTGATAGAACATTCATGCTTTTCGAATCGCCTCATCCAGAATTGTCAGATTCACGAATTCGATCCTCTCTTTCATGTGTGAAGGCAAGCTACTCAAGAATCATTGTACCTTTTCTTTTTCATCTTTCAAATATGGTATGTATCTTAATAAAAAGGTGAATTTAGTAATAAATGCATCCATATATAATTTACCAAACCTCAAATCATGGAACCCTTGATATTTATCATCATAAAATTACTCAGTTAAATACTTCTCCTTAAAATACTATTGGAACTCATCCCAAGTCAGATTCTGATCTTCAATTCCCCGTACATTTTTCACCTCCTCCCACAATAATGTGGCTTTTTCTTGCAATTGATAAATGGCGAAGTGATATTTGATCTTGATGTTACACTTGTAGACTTGAAAATACTTGTTCATGTTTATTATCCATGCTTCAACTACTTCCTCAACTTCCTCAACTTATCCATCGAAAGTAGGAGGTTAAATTTTCTGAAATTCACCTTGTAACACCACCCTCTGTTTCTTCATTTTCTGCTATTCTGAAGCATTTCTGTACTCAGATTCATTATAAATTATGTTTTTGTTACTTCACTGCTTCTGGATGTCATTAACATGTTGTTTTTGTTCTCCTTTGTCATGGGTGTCCCTTTCTGGACTAGGTTCTGTTGTAGGATGATTTTCCTTATCCAAGAGGCTCTTGAGTATCCTCTCATGTTCCCTCCTTAACCTTTCATTGTTTATTCGAACCAAACCATCTCTATTTGGAGCTGTTGCACTATATCTAGCAGTCGAGTTATTTTTCGTTGATGTTCCTCCAATAATCTGCTAGTTTGTTGGTGTTGGTCGGCTCTCAATTTTACCCACATCTTTGGGTTCACTTTCATATTATGATGGGAATGAATTTCTCCTATAGTTCTCAGAGTTTTATGACTAGATCCTCTCCTCATTGGAACTCTTCCAATTATTCATGTCACTGTGTACAAAAGTAACCAAAAAAAAAATGACAACAACACCCATTGTTATTTGGTTGGCCCAATTTGGCCCAGCGTGCAAACCACGTTGTGATACCACTTGTCACCACTAGACTTAAACTTTTACCAACACATAATTTATATATATATATACCATACTCAAAAGAGTCAGCATTCTAATTATTAACTAAGATACCCCGATATTATTTTTTGTGGTAAATATGGTGGATGATATTAAACCTATCACAATCAATTTAATTATAATAATGAAAATCATAATGTATATTCTTTTCCATTCTCATACGGGGTACTTTGCAAATATTCATAGCAATAATATTAGATTTATTTCGTAATTATAGTTAAGAGGTTCAATACATTATTTGAAGCATCCTAGCTTTCCAACCCTCCTGACAGTAACTGGTAGTTTTCCACCATAAAATTTATTGGATAATGGGTTGACCGTTGATCTAGTAAAACCTAAATCCGATGATGCAACTTCTAGCAGTTGGACTTAGGGTAAAAACATGACCCATTGCTGCACATTGTGCTCATTTCAATTTTCTGCCTTGATCTAGTTCAGCTCTAAAAGTACTACTCCTCCATGTTCCTTCTTTAGCTGTTATGGTTTTGAGCCCTTGTCTGTGGTTGCAGATGAAAGGTTATGATCCAGTTCCCTTCTCAGATTACTATGTGCTTCTATGTTTTGGAATCATATTTGCATTTTGGTTTCTCTCAGAACTTTTGTCATTATACTTGGACCGTCAATACTTCTATGCTGCACAAGTCTTCGAATCTGGTAGAGTTATCCCTTACATGTATGGTTGCATACAATACTCTGAGAATGGAAGATTGTTTTTAGTTTTTATTTGGTATTTACCAATTCTCGACTCCACCATTTAAGTTTTCGGTGCTAAGTTATCTCTGTTGAGTTTTTCCATATGGCTTTGTATAAATATTATAAAATATTATGGCCCTAGCTGGCCTTTGGTATACACATCCCGCATACTTGAAATCGACTGTGGTTAATATGAGAACTTATTTCCGGTTGTTGTTGTAATTTCTGGGTTTTACTAGTACTGCATATATTATCCTCTTATGGATTTATTATGTTTCAGTATATTTGAAAAACATATTTATCAGTATTTCAATTTATAAATTTCTTAGGAATGTTTCAAATTTATAAATTCATTGTCTTAGTTTCTGGGTTATTATAATTTTCTTGGAGAAAAACATTTTATTATTTTCTTGTACCCTTATTAAACTCTTTTCATAACAGTAATCTTGTGGCTAGAGGACCAGAACCCTGCTATGTATCCTACAATGCTTGACTTCTAAACCACAGAGTCTGCTCATTCATTTATACAAATTTATTGAAATTTTTAGATGGTGGTGCAACCTATAGTTTGTGAAGGGTTTATATCTTGTTTTCTTGCTTTCAATAATTCTTCTGTATTACTTCACGATATATATATATATATATATAGTTCGAAAGCTCACCATCTTAGATGAAATTCAAGAATACTGCATAATGTATCATGCTTTTTCTATAATGTGTTTATTTAATAATATTTCCACTGCAAAAGTCTTACAACTTTCTGTATCTACATGTTTTAGAGCTAAAATTTCTTGAATACTTCTCATTACATGATTGTTTATATTTCTATTTAAATACACATGAACCAATTTTCTTTCTATATTTAATAGAGATATTCAGTAAAACTTCTTTCCAATATACTAAATCTAAGTACCCTTTAATTATCATTTCTATAAGAAAATAACCACTAATCTCATTCACTTATCTCTGGAATTTTGATTAAACTGATGGTGCTACCGAACCTTGAGAGAGGTAATCACGTCCTCCGCTCCCCCTGAGCTCCACACTAAATTTATATAACATTTATGTGTCAGGAGTTATACCTCGGGACTTCTGTCTAGTCAATTCTTCCTTCGGGTTTATAGATCTCCACTGTTCTATAACCAAATCTAGACAACTCTTTCCTATACAACCTCATGTTGTAAAATCCATTGTCCCTTTTATTGAATAGAACCCCTTCCCCCACTCCGGATTTCCTTTTTATCCTCTTGGGGAAGCTAAGTGTCAGAAACAAAGTGCCTCCTCCTTTTTCTCTGGGAACTTGGAATTCTTTGTTTTTTTTACCAATTACTTAACCCATTATTCCATTTAATATTCATGAAATAGAATTTAAATTATCTTTCTTATTAACTAATAAAAACATTCTTTAATATTTTTCATTAGCAAATTCAAATGTAGCTAAAAAAATATTTTAGACAATCAATAAATTAAAATATTGACAATAATTTTTTTTTTTTTAATATTTTACTTTATATTAAAAATTGAAATTTTCAAAACACCTATTTGAATTACCAATCAAATTTTATTTTAACAAACATTTATCATAGTTATTATATCATCTACCATTTTCTACATTAAAACAAGCCAATTTAATTAAAAAAAACAATACATTCTAATCATGATTCCACTTAAACTAAAATAATATAAGATGTATATTACTAAAGAATAAATATAATTTAGGAACCATTTAATTAAAAGAACGATTAAAATAAAATAAAATAAATTATATATTTTAAAAATTGAGAGGTTTTAGCAGTGCATTCCTCCATCACCATAAAAATATATTATTAAAAAATAAATTATAAAATATATATTATTAAAAATAAATATAATTTAGAAATAGAACAGAAGCCACTGGAGTCAATTCTAGTCCTATTCCACTCTCCCACGTGGAATTGTAACTACAATAAATGATTGTAATTACAGTAAATGAATGATATTTTCAAAATATAGTTTATGAGATTACTAGCTTTGTGTTTTGTTTTTTTAAATTCAATTAATTTTTTATTAAATTGACCATAAATTACACTTAAATTGCCTATTTGCAAAACCCGTAAAGATTAATTACACTTAAATTTCTTATTTGCAAACCCCACAAATATTAATTACACTTAAATATTTCTTATTTGCAAAACCCACAAATATTTCCTAATTGCATAACCCGCAAAGACATCGGGCACTCGCGGGTCTCCCGGTGTCGACACAATCATTTGAATGCATCATCGAAATTTAAGATTCCACCTTACTTATTAATAAGATTCCACCGAATATCAAAGATTCTACGTTAAATTCAAGCGTGAACATAAAAAATTTAAGAAAACCCAACGTGGATGTGGAAAGAATTTCTTGAAAAGCATCTCAAGATTTTTCATTTGTTAGGAAAACCCAACGGCTTTGCACTGATCCGCTCCTTTTAACGGTCCATCAAGCTTTTTCTTGAGGGAATCTTTATACTTTGGGTTGTGGTGCGCTGTATATATGGGTGTTTCTATATATATGGGTGTTTCTGAACGAATAGATCCAAGTTCATCCTCTTCTTCTATCATCTGTATTTGTATTTGCAGTGAATTTTGTTATATGTGCATTGGAAGTGCTTTCTCTTCTTCTGTATAATGTCAATGTTTCCTGTAATTGTGACTCGAAGTGTTTTATCTGGTTGTTCCTGTAAGTCTCCAAGTGTTTTATCTGGTTGTTCCTGTGGGGCTTTCTTTTTTGTCTGTAGCTTTTGATAGAAACAACTGAATTGACCATTAGCGAGAAAGAATGCATGGACGAGGGATGCATGGACGAATGAAGGTATTTACAGTGGAAAGGAGCGAAGGGATGCATGGACGAATGAAAGATGTTATTTCATCAATGGAGGTATTTACCAGAGAGGGAACCAGAGAGTATTTGTTGCAGCGGTGACAGGTATGTTTCTTGTATTGAATTTTCAATGTTTCTTGTCCTTCGTCGTCAAAGCACATGACCTTGTCCTTCCCCTGTTTTCGTCTTATCTACTATGTCCTTTGATCTTTAATCTTAAATTGCTCTGTTATGGCTACGGAATCCCATTAATTCCCTTTAATTTTTACTTTTCTTTTGATCTTCTTGCCCTCACCTGATCTGGTTTACTTTTCTTTCTCATTTTCTTTTCTTTTCTTTATGAGTATTTGTTGCAGCGGTGACAAAGCACATGTTTCTTGAATTGAATTTTCAATGTTTCTTGTCCTTCGTCGTCAAAGCACATGACGTTGTCCTTCCATATCAATCTATCATTCCTGCAATTGACTTGATTTTCTTCCCCTGTTTTAACGTGATTTCCCCTCTTTTAACGTGTTTTTATATGTGACATCATCAAATCCCAAATTAATGTTCATCTCTGAATGGGTCTTCTAGAGTTCATCTCTGACCTACGACTCCTCTTTTAGTATCTATTTGTGCAGTTAAGCCATGATTATTTATTTATTGTTGATCTCGTTTTTTCTTTTGTTAGAAAATATTTATTGTTGATCTCGTTTTTTCTTTTGTTAGACATAGTTATTTTCTAGGAATGTGCAGTTAAAGCCATCATCATGTTTCTCATTTTCACAAAACTCATAGATATTTTCTTTAATATTTTTTATTGATACAGTTTCAATATTGAATCATTCAGGGTGGATATATTTAGTTATTTTTCAAATCTGAAACTTGAAAATGGCAATCTAAGTCTTATCAAAACAAAACATACTAGTTTTTTCATGATTTTATACTTAAAAATTAAAATAATTTAATTTGTTGAATATGTTCAAGCCAGCAACCTCACCCGACTTTAACTCATTTTCCATTCAATGATTCTCATTTTTAGTTTTACTTTGTATTTCCTTATTACTGTAACCATCGACACGGTGACCCACTTTATGGATTTGTTGCATTAAACTACACAGAATTTGCTAAAGAATTACTTGGCAAGTAATGGAAACCCTTAATGGAAAGCAACCATCGGTGACCCACTTTATGAATTTGCTGCATTAAACTACACAGAATTAGCTGAAGAATAATGCCCTCTTTATGAATTATTTTTCGCTTTCGTTCAAGAAGACTTAAGCAAGAACAATGCCCTTTCTTCATCCTTTCACTGTAAGGTCCATTTACAGCTTAAAGAAGACTTGAGCAAGAATAATGCCCTTTCTTCATCCTTTCACTGTAAGGTCCATTTACAGCTTAAAGAAGACTTAAGCAAGAATAATGCCCTTTCTTCATCCTTTCATTGTAAGGTAGGTTGTGGATTATGATTAAAAAAAATTAAATGAATATTCCTAATTCCTAAATTAATTCTCTCAATTTTTATCAATATTTATATTTATAGTAGAAAAACATTTTTGTTGAAATATTTATATTTATTTATATGTGGTTTATTATATTTGTATTGGTGAGTTATATTTATCTTAATTTATTGATTTGAAATTATATAATACGAAATTAAT
>CM076572.1:1189643010-1189660510 GCA_034641835.2 Pinus albicaulis | reverse complement strand
TATATTTCCTTATTACACTAACCATCCACATGATCACCCACATTATGAATTCGTTGCATTAAACTACACAAAATTAGCTGAAGAATTACTTGGTAAGTAATGTAAACCCTTAATTATTTTTAGCTATCATTCCAATTACATACTAAAAACAAGAATAATTCCCTTTCCTCATCCTTTCATTGTAAGGTAGGTTCTCGATTATGATTAAAAAAATTAAACGAACATCCGGAATTCCCAAATTACTCCTCTCTCTATTTTTATTAGTATTTATATTTATAATAAGAAAACAACATTGTTGAAATATTTATATTTATTTATATGTGGATTATTATATTTGTATTGGTGAGTTATATTGATTTTAATTTATTGATTTGAAATTATATAATATGAAATTAATAATTTCTTTTATATATGATTATTTATAATATAAAATAAGATGCAATTTATTTAATTATATATATAATTTTTAATTTTTTTTAATTATATAATGTAAATTAATTTATATAGGAATATAATTGTTTTATTTATTTAAAATAATTTAAATAAATGTATTTCTTTACTTAAATATAAAAAAATCGTGATATTATATTTCTTTAAAATTTCATAAATGTATGAATAATTTTGTTTTATGATATATTTGATAGATGATATGATGTTGGCATTTATGTATAGATGTATTTTTAGTTATAATGTGTATGCGTTTTTGTATGTTGTCTTTACTGCATATTTTTAAATGAAAGTAATTTTGATTTGTTTATGTGATATCATGGTGTGTTTATGCTAATTAGATGAAATAATTGTGTTGTAACGTAATATAATGTTGAAATATTTTGCATGTTTAATGTGTATGTGTTTATTTATGTATTTGTTTCTTTTGTATATTTTATATGATAATATGTTTATTATTTCTTTGATGATATAATGATTGTGTTTTTTTAGATAATATGATGATTTTCTTATTTTTAAGTGGTACAATGTTTGTGTTTGCTACATGATGTGGATTGTACATGTGAAATGTTACAATAATGATAATGATAATGATAATAATAATGGGCAGAGAGAGATGGAAAGGAAGAGAGAGGGAGAGAGGGAGTATTGGAGAGCAAGGAAAGAGAGAGAGAGAGAGAGAGAGAGCTAGCGAGAGAGGGAGAGAGAGAGAGTGAGGGCTGAGAGAGAGAGAGTGAGGGCTGAGAGAGAGAGAGAGAGAGAGAGAGAGAGAGAGAGAGAGAGAGGGAAAGACATGGGAGAGAGAGAGAAAGGGAGGGAGTGTGAGAGAGATATATAGAGAGGGAGTGTGAGGGAGTTATTGAATTTATTGAGAGAGAGGTGAGAGAGAGACCACGTAGAGAGAGAGAGAGAGGGTGGGAGATAAAGAGAGGGGGAGATAGAGAGGGTGGGAGAGAGAGAGAGAGAGAGAGGTAAGGGGTAGAGAGAGAGGGAAGGGAGAGAGAGAGAGAGGGAAGGGAGAGAGAGAGAGAGAGAGAGAAAGCGAGGGGGAGAGAGAGAGAGAGAGGGGGGGGGAGACAAAGAGAGGGGGTGATAGAGAGGGGGGAGAGAGAGAGAGAGAGAGAGAGAGAGAGAGAGAGAGAGAGAGAGAGAGAGCGAGAGAGAGAGAGGGGGGAGAGAGGGAGAGCGATAAAGAGAGAGAGGGGAGAGAGAGAGAGAGAGAGAGAGAGAGAGAGAGAGAGAGAGGGGGTGGGAGAGAGAGAGAGATAGAGAGAGAGAGAGGCAATGTGTTTCTGTGTATGTGTGAGAGAGGGAGTTTGTGTGTGTGTGTGGGAGAGAGAGAGAGAGAGAGAGAGAGAGAGAGAGAGAGAGAGAGAGAGAGAGAGAGAGAGTGGGAGAGAGAGAGAGAGAGGGGGATAGAGAGAGATAGAGAGGGAGATTAAGAGAGAGAGAGCGAGAGATAAAAAGAGAGGGAGAGAGAGAGAGAGAGAGAGATATGGATAAAGAGAGAGTGAGAGACAGAGAGGGAGGGAGTGGAGGGAGGTAGAGGGGGGAGGGAGAGTGGCGGGGTGCGAAATAGGAGAGAGAGAGGGGGGGAGAGAGAGAGGGATAGAGAGAGAGATATGGGGAGAGAGAGAATGTGTGTGTGTGTGTGTGAGAGAGAGAGAGAGAGAGAGAGAGACAGAGGGGGGTTAAGAGAGAGAGACAGAGGGGGCAGGGGAGAGAGAGAGAGACCGAGGGGGGTTAAGAGAGAGAGAGAGACCGAGGGGGGTTAAGAGAGAGAGAGAGGTGGGGTGAGTGAAAGAGGGGGAGTGAGAGAGAGAGGGAGTGAGAGGGGGGAAAAGGGAGAGAGAGAAATACAACAAGGGAGGAGAGCGAGGGAGAGAGAGAGGGAGAGAGACCGAGGGGAGTTGATAGAGAGGGAGAGAGAGAGAGAGAGAGAGAGAGAGAGAGAGAGAAAGAGAGACCGAGGGGGGTTGAGAGAGAGAGAGAGAGAGAGAGAGAGAGAGATTAAATTCATTTCCCATTAAATGATTTTGATTCTCGTTTTTAATTTTACCATGTATTTCCTTATTACACTAACCATCGACATGATTAAGCACTTTATGAATTCACTACATTAAACTACATATAATTAGCTAAAGAATTACTTGGTAAGTAATGGCAACCCTTAGTTCTTTTTCACTATCATTCCATTTATGTCCTATAGAAGACTTAAGCAAGAATAATGTCCTTTCCTCATCCTTTCATTGTAAGGTAGGTTCTTGATTATGATTAGTGAAACAAAGGGAGGGAGTGTAAGGGATAGATAGAGAGAGGGAGTGTGTGTATGTGTTTGTGTAAGGGAGAGAGAGAGAGAGAGAGAGAGAGAGAGCATACAAGAGAGAGGGAAAGTGAGCATGAGAGAGATGGGGGATAGAGAGAGAGAGGGTGGGTGAGAGAGAGATAGATAGGGATAGAAAGAGGCGGA
The DNA here is from genome assembly GCA_034641835.2 of Pinus albicaulis. Lineage (NCBI taxonomy): Eukaryota > Viridiplantae > Streptophyta > Pinopsida > Pinales > Pinaceae > Pinus > Pinus albicaulis. The sequence continues at coordinate 1,189,657,593 of CM076572.1, read as the reverse complement.
TAGATAGAGAGTGGGGGGGGGAGAGAGAGAGAGAGAGAGAGAGAGAGAGAGAGAGAGAGAGAGAGAGAAAGAGATAGATGGGAGAGAGAGGGGGGAGACAAAGAGGGGGAGAGAGAGAGAGAGAGGGGGGGGAGATACAAAGAGATAGAAGGGGCAGAGTATGAGAGGGAATGAGCAGGGGTGGTGAGAGAGAGGGAGGAGAGGGAGAGAGAGAGAGATAGGAGAGACAAGGGGGGAGAGGGAGAGAGATATACAAAGAGGGAGGGGAGAGAGAGAGAGAGGGAGTGATACAGGGGGAGAGAGAGAGAAAGCGAGAGAGAGAGAGAGAGAATGCGGGGAGGAACATTCTCAACCCTGGGAAACAGACAGGGAATATGCCCTATTGTTAGAGTTCCCTCGACCCCAGGAGCCATCTATCTCAATTCCTCATTCTGGAAGCTCAAATAGAGAGGAAGAGTTGGTAGGGGACATGATTCTCATAATCGAGCCCCCTGTGTCGGGTCATGCATTTGGTTGGTTTGGGTCAGGTTTTGCACTCAAGCAGGTTAGGTCATGCATTCGGGTGGGTCAGTCGTGTCATGCGTTCGTGAAGGTCGGGTCATGCATTCAAGGGGATCAGACTTCTTGGCAAGGGGGATGATTCTTGGAATTGACCCATTATTGCCATGCCTGGCATGAATCTGATTCTAAGAATCACCCCTTGGTAGGCAGGAAGGTCGATTCTCAGAATCAACCCCACTGCCAAGTAGGGGGACAGATTCTCAGAATTGAACCCCACAAGTCGGGTGGGTCGAGTCGTGCGCTCAAGTGGATCAGGTTGTGCGTTTTGGTCAGGTTTGGTCATGTTGTTTATTTGGTTGGGTTGGATCATACATTGCGGGGGGTGGGGGGGTTGGGTTGCTTGGCAAGGGGGCCAATTTCTTTGGGCGGGAACTGCGGGGCTCGAGCTGGCACCACGGGGTTTGGGAAGGCACCCCCTCATGGTCGTGCTCGCCTATAGCACATTAATGTGTGTGTTCGAGAGGGTCAAGTTAGTGCGCTCAAGCGAGTTGGGTCGTGCATTTAGATGGGTTAGGCTAGGTTTTGCAGGACTCAAGAGAGCGCCTTCTAAACACATGACCCGAACCAACCCCCCCAAACGCACAATCTGACATGCTTGAACACATGAACGACCTGACTCACCCGAGAAATGACTAGACCCAACCTACTTGAATGCAGTACTCGACCTTGGGGCCGATTCTAAGAATCGACCCACCCATCCTCGCCTAACCCACCTGAATGTGCAAAACGACCCTAGCCACCCGAATGCATGACCTAAAACGCTGGAGTGAGCAACCCGACCCGGCACAAGGGGGTGATTCTAAGCATCATCCCACTACCTGCAAGGGGGCCGATTTTGAGAATCATCCCCCTCCTAGGGAGGGGGTTCAATTATGAGAATTGGCCCCCTGCTTGGTAGGGGGTTGATTATCATAAATCGACCTCTACGAAGCAACCTGACCCCCATGAACGTAGGACCCGACTCACCCAAATGCATGACATGACCCTACATACCTAAATGAATGAGTTGACATGCCTGAGCATACAACCCAACCTGACCCCCCAAATGCATGACCTGACCCAATCGGCCTGCTGCCTGACAACATAACACTGTCGAATGCACAACCCGACCTGCCTCAATGTACAATACGACTTGACCCGTCTGAACGTGTGACCCTACCCACGAGGGCCAATTCTAAAAATTCGCCCCCCTGCCTACCAGGGGGGAATTCTAAGAGTCAACCCCCTTTCCTACTAGGAGCACCCATTCTGAGAATTTCCCCCTTGCCTGCAAGGTGGGTCGACTTTGAAAATTAAGAATTGGTCTCATGCCAAGCAGAGAATCGCCCTCCCTGCCTGGTAAGTGGTCGAATATGAGAATCAACCCCCTTGGGTTAGGTCATGCATTTTTGCGGGTCGGGTTGAGTCATGCATTCGGGTGGGTCAGTTCGTGTCATGTGTTCGAGCAAGTTGGGTTGGGTCGTATGTTCTGGCAGTTCGTGTCATGTTGTAAATTCGGGCACGCTGGGTCATGCATTTAGGCATGTGCCAATGTTTTATGGGCGAGTATGCCTTCAGGGGAGAACCCAACCTGCCCTCGTACCACTCAACCCTACCCAAATACATGACTCGACCTAACCTCGCCCCCCCCCTTGAATGCACGAACCAACTGTCCCAAATGCACGACGCAACCCGATTCATCCCAACACATGAACCAACCCACTCCGCCCTAGTGTACAACTCGACCCGACCCACCCGAACACGAAACTTAACCCAAGGGGGATGATTCTTACAATCAACCCCACTACCTTCCAGGTGGACGATTCTGAGAATCGACCCCCTTCCTAACAACAATATACTGGCAGGGCGAGGGGCCAATTGTGAGAACCATCTCCCTCGCAGGGAAGGTAGGGTCATTTTTGCATTTGGGTGGTTTGGGTCATGCTTTCAGGTGGGTCAGGTTGTGTTATGCATTCAGGTAGGTTAGATTGTGCGTTCGTTAGGGTCATGCTAACTCATAAGAGGGCTAATTTGTTTGGGGGTTGATTCTCATAATTGGCCCCTTGGCAAGCAAGGGGGATGATTCTCAGAATTGGCCCCTTGGTAGGTAGGGGGATGATTCTAATGATCACCCCCCTGCTTGGAAGGGATATGAAGGGGGAAAGATTCTTAGAATCAGCCCCCCTAGGTTGGGTCGTTCATTCGGGTAGGTCGGGTCGGTTCATCTGCTCAGGCAGGTCAAGTCATGCATTCAGGCAGGTTGGGTCATGTTGTGTGTTTGGGCAGATCAGGTCATGCATTTAAGGGGGCCATGCTATCTGGAAAGGAGGCCAATTCTTTTGAGGGGCCTAATTCTCATAATCAGCCCCCTAGCAAGAAGGGGGTATGATTTTCAAAATCACTCCCCTGGGTTGGCTCGTGCATTTGAGTGGGTCAGGTCAGGTTGTGCGCTCAGGTGGGTCGGGTCATACGTTCGAGTGGGTTAGATCGTGTAGTGCGATTAGGCGAGTTAGGCTACCTAGCAGGGGGGTGATTTGTTTGGGTGGGAAACACATTGCTTGGGCAGGCGCCTCCTTATGGGCATGCCTGCTGATAGCACAACAACGTGTGTTTTCAAGCAGGTCGGGGAGTGCGCTCGGGCGGGTCGGATCATGATTTTGGTCGGCTCATGTCGAGGGTGTGTTCAGGTCGGGTTAGGTCTTGCGAGGCTCAAGTCGGTGCCCACCTAAAGCACAAACCAACTCAACTCCCTTGAACACACAACCTGGGGCCAACCCAACTCCCCTAAATGCATGACCTGACCCAACCTGACTCCCTCGGATGCATGGATTGACCCACTTGAACACACAACCCAACTTTCCTAAGTGCACGACCCAACCTGACTTGCATGAAGGCGTCACCCAAGACCTCACAGCGGGTTTATTCTCATAATTGGCCCCCTTCCAAGCAAGGGGGATGATTCTCAAAATCGCCCCCTTCCATGCAAGGGGGATGATTCTCAAAATTTCCCCCTACCAGGTAGCCGAATCCCCCCAAACACATGACCTGATGCCCCAGAACGCATGGCACAACTCGGCCATCCTAAACACATGACATGGCCTACCTGAGCGCATGACCTGACGTGACCTGCCTGAATGCACGCCCCAACCTAGGGGGTCGATTTTTGGAATCACCCTCCCCCCCTCCCCATTTTTCAAGGCGTGCAATTAGGGGGGTGGGGTCAGATCGTGTGCTCATGCAGGTCAAGTCATGCACTCAGCCTGAATGCATGACCTGAGAGGCCTGAGCGCGTGACCAAACCTGACCATTTGAACGCATGCCCTAACAAAGGGAGGCCTATTCTGAAAATCGTCCCCCCTTGGCTAGGGTGTGTGTTTCGAGGGGTTGAGTTGGGTCATACATTCAGGTGTGTTAGGTCGTGCGTTCAAGTAAGTCAGGTCATGTTGTGGGTTCAGGGTGTGTGTCATTAAGCTTTAGGTGCACACGTAGATAGATGGGTTCCTATATGAGCCCTGCAAGACCTGACCTGACCTGAATGCATGACTCAAAAAAACCTAAACACGCGACCTTACCCGACCCCCCCAAATGCACGACCTGACCAACCTGAATGCACGACATGACCTGAATCACCCAAATGCACAACACGACCCACACCAATGCACGACTTGATCCGACTTGCTTGAACAGATGGTTGTTTCTCAAAATCAGCCCCCCTTCCAAGCATGGGGGTCGATTCTCATGATCGCCCCCCCTTCCAAGAATGGGGGTTGATTTTTAGAATTAACTCCTCTTCTAGGTAGGTGAGTTGATTCTCAAAATCGGCACTCCTGGGTTGGGTCCTACGTTTGGGCAAGTCTGGTTGGGTCATGCGCTTGGGCGGGTCGAGTCGTACGTTTGGGTGGGTTAGGTCATGTCGTGCATTCTGGCAGGGTTGAGTTGCATGTTCAAGGGAATTGGTCTGCCTAGTAGTGGGTTGATTATAAGAATTGAACCCCCTGGTTTGGGTCATTTTTTCGGGTAGGTCAGGTCGTGTCGTGCACTCGGGCGGGTCAGGTCATACGTTCGAGCAAGTAGGGTCGTGTCATGCATTAGTGCAAGTTACTTCATGTGCTCAATTGTTTCAGTTTTGGTCGTGCGTACAGGGGGATGCCACTAGAGCCCTGCATGACCCGAATTGACACGCCCAAACACATGACCCAAACGCATGACCCGACCTTGACCTACCTAAACGCACGACCCGACCTGACCTATCTGAACGCATGACCCGAACTCATGACCCGACAGTGACCTGCCCGAATGCACAACCTGACCCAACCCGACCCTTCCAAACACATAACTTGAATACACTACCCAACTCCGACCGTCTTGAACGCATGACCTAACCCGACCCAACCGGGTTGAATGCATGACCTGACCCCAACCGTCCCGAACATAGGACATGACGTGACTCGCACAAATGCATGACCTGACCCACAATCGACACCCCGTGCCTGCCCATAGCACAACACTTGAGCACACCCCCACAAACCCCCATGAATACCGGGGGGCCAGTGTGTTTACCTTCCTAGGCATAGCACACCCTAACCCCCCCCCCCCCCCCCTCCCTCAACAATGAGGGGGGTCAGGGAGAAAATGTAAAAAAAATAAAATAATTAAGGAATGGTTTCTCTATTTTGGTATTTTTGATGAAGTTAAAATCACACTAGACATGGGGGGTGATATACATGTTTCTGGTGTTTTTTAGTTTTCATTTTTTTTTCGTTTTGTTTGGTTATGTAAGATATTGGTTTTTTTGTGATTTTACTTATTTATATGTAGATATATATTTTGTAGGAAAATGGAATCGAGGAAGATTTTTGTTAATCTCTCTTGACCAAAGTCAACAATTGGATCATCTAAAGCTAGAGGTGGGCCATCAAAAATTACTTTTGAATGATCCCAACCTTAGTTAACTACAACAAATGTAGGAGATATCTCCCAAAAAAAAAATGATTTCATACTAGAAGATATCAAAAGAAGTGAAGCGTACAAAAAATGCATGGTATATGAAATTAAGGAAAAGAAGGTAAAGATCTGTGATCTGCAATTATATCTATTTTCTAGTAAGATTTTTGATGATGGAAGTTATGATCTAATGGGAAAATTTCTAGACCTATGTATTAGGTCGAATTCTAAAATTTTTTATGTACTTACAAAAATGCTCAAGTCACATGATCAGACTAGATATAATTTTACATTACCAATGTATAATACGACGAAAGATTCTACAAGGATATGTAAACAAATCATAAATGATATTGCACAAAATATCGTAAGTATTTATATTTATATTTATGTGTTTCATGTTATTCTAAATGTATCATTATATTTTTAATAACTTAGTTATTATCTACATATTATATTTTATGTCGTAACATTTTCTAGTTTTGATAAGTTAGCATAAAAAATCAAAATAAATTCAAGAAAATGTTAAGATAGTATATGGATGAAAGAAAAAGAAATAAAAAAATGTTAAGCTTAGGCTTAGTCTGTGTTTTATACATTCATAACAAGATAAAATGTTAGCTTAGATTTCCCTAAAGAAATAAGGAAAAATAAAAAATAAAATGATAGGATGCCAAAGAAAAATGAAGGCTTTGCTAAAAAATGAAAAATACATGGTTGCAAGCTCAAATGCACCTTTTCGTAAATTTATAAGATAATTATGGTTAATTTCTTTAAAATAGGATTAATTTTGTATTAGTTTATTACCTTTCAAAACTAAATTTTATGGAGCATAAATTATTTAAATGATAAGGTTATTGAATGAAAAAAATAACTCTTGTCGGATGTCATATTGCACAATTGATTTTCAATGGATGAGATCTCCCCCGCCCAGATGAATGTTGGAGGGAGAGTTCGCACCCCCCTCGACCTTCTCTCGTTAACGCGAGGGGGGGGGGGTCCGAAAAGTGGTTTTAATGGCCACCCGAAAATACATACGTGGCACCCTCTCCTGAGTTCATAGCCCCTACTCTCAAAACCTAAAACCACTGCCCCCCTCGCCCCTCCCCCCCCCCCCCTCCTTCCCGAAAATCCACCATGGTTTCTCCCTTGCCACCTAAATGGTCATCTATCCCATTGTTTGACCATTTTCCTTCCGCCACTCTCATGCCACCACCTACCATATATTCATTGCCACATCACCCTGACCGTTACCACCCTGTAATGTTCATACCTTCCTATTTTCCCGTTGAAGCCCCCGCTCCCAAACTGTTGGCCTCCACGTCATCTCCTCCACTCCAAATCCAATTTAAGCTGCTAGGGTCACATTAAACCTTTAAAAATAATCATGATCTATAAATTATCCTCTACCCCACTGTTTCTCACTTTTTCTTCACCAGTATATTGTTGTATTTGCAATAAATTTGCGTAGTCGCCCCCATTTACTAATCAATATTTCACCATGCCATATTCTAAATGGCATAATGCTCTAGATTTTTTTTTTTTGGAAAATACAAAGATGCAAGTTTGGAAATTAGTTTCTTCTAAGGAATACATTCTTTTAACTATGAATTTTCTCAACCTCTAGGATAATGTTTTTGATAAAATTTCATTCATTATTTATTATATCAAAAAAACCAAATAAGCATGGAAAAAATATGTCTAAAATTAGAAGCAAAAAGTAGAAACTTCTTTAAAACAGCACAAACTTTTTAAACAAAAAAAAAAATATAAATTTATAAATTAGAAATATAAGAATTAAAAGGAATATTTTTCCAATGTAAATGTATAAATTACGTTCAGCCTTATCTTTACATTGAGTTGCAAATCATATTAAATTAGGGTAGAGTTTAACTTATGAAATGAAAATTTTCACTAGAATTTGGGGATTCAGTTTCGAACAAGATTATGACTTTTTTGGTATAAAATATATTTTTGAATGCATAAATAGATTCAAACCCTGGGACATTATAATTCTACAGATTAATTAAATTAAACTCAAGCTTTTAAAGATCTTCACCAAATTTTAGTTAAAATTAACCAAAAACAATGTGAAAAACTTAAACTCAAGTTTTTAAATATCTTGACCAGATTTTAGTTAAAATTAACCAAAAGAAATGTTGAAAAATAATTTTGGTTTATTAATTATACTACACATTAAATTAGTATTGAAAATAGGTAAAATAACGAATTTAAAAATGGGTAAAATATAATATCATATTGAAAAACCTGTGATTTTCAATTAAAATAAAATAAAACTTAAAAGAGAAATTGTACTAGTAATGTAGAGTGTCAATTATATTGAATTCCTTAAGATAGAAATAGAGAAATATAACGATATCAATACTTCTTCGGTAACCTTGTAACACTAGCATACCCTTGAAATAGGGAAGGGAACACCGAAGAGGAAGAGGTTAAATTTTGATTATGGTTAAACTTTTGATTATATGTAAATGTATTAAATGTCAAATTAATAGTTGATTTAAAACATGTGTTGCAATACACCTTAGTGCCTCTCACTGAAGTTCCAAATTATGCTTTAGAAAGAATAGCACAAAACATTATAACTTTCACTAGTCAATGCTAAGTTAATAGTGCTTAATATCCAAATCCAATTCTATAGTCTTGATATGCAATAAACTAATAAATTGAGATGTCTACACATTTACAATATAAATTGAGATGTCTACACATTTACAATATAAATTTAGATGTCTACACATTTACAATTTTACTCATACATAAATAATGGTGAGAAGTAACTCCCAGTAAGTATATTTATTTAAATCTTATTCCTATACTTTTTTTATGCAAAATATTGCTTAAATTGTGGTGGGAAGTAATTTATGGGCTAAGATATGTGGCCACAAAATGCTAAGGGATCACCAATTTACCAATCTACCTTTTGTAACAAAAGATTGCAAGGAATTTTTTTTGTCTAGAAATGGAATTTATTGTAGGTTAGTTGAACACTTAGGTATAAAACAGTGTCCAAATACATGTTTTTATGCAATATAAACTTTGGGGTAGGCCTTGTCATAGAAGTTTTTGAAAATACATGGAAAAAAACCCAAAAACTCACAAATCAGTAACTCAATAAGTATATTTCTAATGGATTTACTTGTTTCCTTAATGTTCATCAGAAGACTCTATGAGAGTTATTACAATTGGAGTCACTAAAATTATTTAGCATGTCATACTACAAAATAATTGTTTATATAAAATAGTAACATGTTTGGAAGCCCAACTAGACACTTTATCTCCATAGATGATTTAAATTGTGGTGTACTTGGCATTTTCAATTTGGATTTGTTGGCACTTCATTAGAGGATATATGTTACTTGTCATTTGTGGACTTTCATAAAGAGCATTGTATCCTTGGATGTTTTGGATGACTAAGTATGGTTGTTTATAGGATTCTTTCAACATCTTTGTCTCTTCTACCATCATCGTCATTTATATTATATTATTATGATGATAATAGCTATATTTTAAGTGTCATTTGTGGACTTCTTTCATAAAGAGGATTGTATCCCTGAATGTTTGGCATAGCCAAGTATGGCTGTAGCAATTGATGTAGGTGCTAAAAGATTTAGAAATATACATATACATATACATATACATACATACATACATACATATATATATATATATATATATATTGTGTTTTATTTAGAAAATTAGATTTAGGTGGAGTTCTATGAGGGTTATTGGATTTTTAGGGTTATATTTTGTAAGTTGGTAAAGTCTCTAAACTTACCCAATAAATACAAAAAAAATCACATTATTAAGGGTTGGCCTGGCCTTAGATAAGTGTGATTCTTGTAAAATTCAGTCATACTTTCTTAAATCATGAGTTAATTCCACAAATCACAAATATAAGTGTGATTCTTGTAAAATTCAGTCATACTTTCTTAAATCATGAGTTAATTCCACAAATCAAAAATACTTTAATAAATAAGAAACAATTAAAATTATTTTTAATCTTAAAATTAATAAATATAATATAAATAAAAAATCGAATTATTAAGTGCATTATAAATCAAACTTTGATTAACCTATGGAAAAACAATTTATCCTCATAGAAAATCTTATAGCCAACATTATAAACTGAGTTTAAAAATTTGTAGAAAAGTAACAACCTATTTTGATTCTATTATATATGTAACATGAAATTGATGTCTAATGTTTTCTTTTTATATAAATAAGTTTAAAATTTTATGTATTCCTTAAAAAAAATCATTTTTTTAATTTTTTATCTCAAGTATCTATTTACTAACTAAATATATACAAAAATGTTTATTAAATTTCAAGTGAAGTAGAAAAACCATGAAGAGAATTGTATGGAAATATCAATAGTTCTTGAAATGACTAAATTAACTCGTTGTAGAAATTGGATTTTTGCATAAATGGTCCTTAACTCAATCCAATTTTTTAGGTTCTTCTACCTAACCAGCATAGATCCATCTTAAGTACGGATCTAACAAGATCCAAGAGGGATCAAATTGATAGAAATTTGAAGAGAGCTAGAGACAATGGTTGCACACAACACACAACAACCACAAGCTGCCATATTTTATTAATCACAACAGTTACAATATATAGTACATAAAACATTGAATTAGACAAATGATGACTCATACATGACACATTCCAATTTATAACATAGGAATCGAAAACTTCTATATTGACACATTGGGGCTCACAATGACACCTATATATGACATGGAAGTATTACTTCCAACACAAACATTTTTAAAGTGCAAAATACAATTTGTTATTTTTCATTGTTTAAATTGTATTTTTGAATGTTAAATAGTGTATATATAGGACCAAATAAAAATTTTAACCATGAAAACTTAATTTTTTCTATATATAGATATATATGAAGTTGATATGGACATAAATTAGTTAACATAAATTTTCAAATAATTTATTTAAATCTCTTGTCGAAATATTTTTGAGATTTAAACATCTCATTCACACATTTTTTTTACTTGTAATTACTTTAGAGTATATTCATTTTTTTAAATATAGTACACATTAATTTTCAATTTAGAACATAGATTTTTATTTTAAAGGGACGCAAACAGAGGGAGGAACTTACACTCACTCTCATAGTGGGTGGGTTGTAAAATGACTCTCCCCACTTAATGAACCTCTGGGCTCAACAAAATAATTAACATAAAAATATGCTACAATATACAAAATATTCGAAAATATATTTATTTAATTAATAAAAATCAATGTTAATTAATAAATATATTTATTGAAGGAACAAGAGGCTAAAATGGCCTTCATTTCAGATCCTCGTAGTACAAGAGGCCATATATCATTGTTCCAACAATCTTTACAGGAAAATAAAATGTGTTTTGGCCGAGGCAATGGCTAACATGGAAGTGAGGGAAGAAAACTCATCAATGCTCTTTGAACTTAATCAAATCAAACAAGACATTCATAATATGGTGTAGGTTCAGATTCAAGTTAATGAAAGAATTGGAAAGATAGAGATGGAAAGATAGAGCGATAGCTTCACAACACGCATCAAAAGGAATTGTTGGGTTCTACAGCAGGACCCAGCCCAAGTGGACTCTTCTGATGGGATTTTTGTTTATACTATACATGTTTTTGCATGTTTTTGGCGAATAGTAGATATAGCTTTTGTTTTAACTATAAATGTTATGGACATAGTAAAGCGATAAAAGCAGTAACTAGAAGGAAAAGACAATTTCAGTTTTGGTTGGCTTTTAATTCTATGCGGTAGCCAACAGACCTGATTTCCTTCTGGCAAGTTGATGCTACAACAAACGATATAGTATGTATAGCAACTTGCTTGTTTAGAATATGAAAATAGAAAAGCAGTACTAAATTTACAAAAAAAAAAAAAATGTTATCATAAAAATATATAAATATAATATTAATTTAAGATTTTATAATAAAATACAATGAAAATTAAAATTATGAAGTTGAATTATTTCAGAAAGTCAAATGAAATGATTTATGTGATTTTGAATGAGTTGAAATTATAAAAAATCACTTTCACTTTAAATGTTTTCTATACACTCCTATTAAAATGTAATTTCAAATTATTGACAATAATTTTATTTTTTTAACCTTTTACTTTATATTAAAAATTGAAATTTTCAAAACATCTATTTGAATTACCAATCAAAATTTATTTTTAACAAATATTTATCATAGTTATTATATCATCTACAATTTTTTATATTAAAAAAAAAACAATATAATTAAAAAAAAGAAAACATTCTAATCATAATTCCACTTAAACTAAAATAAAATAAGATGTATATTACTAAAAAATAAATATAATTTAAGAACCAAAATAAAATAAGATGTATATTACTAAAAAATAAATATAATTTAAGAACCATTTAATTAAAAAAAAAAAGACAACAATTCAACTAAAATAAAATAAATTATATATTTTAAGAATTGAGATATTTTAGCAGTGCATTCATCTATCACCATAAAAATATATATTATTAAAAAATAAATTATAAAATATATATTATTTAAAAATAAATATAATTCTAGTCCTATTTCACTCTCCCAGGTGGGATTGTAACTACAATAAATGATTGTAATTATAGTAAATGAATGATATTTTTAAAATATAGTTTATGAGATTACTAGCTTTGTGTTTTGTTTTTTTAAATCAATTAAATTTTTATTAAATTAACCATAAATTAACCCAATCTTTCACAAATTTTAATTATACTTAAATTGCCTATTTGCAAAACCCATAAATATTAATTACACTTAAATTTCTTATTTGCAAAACCCACCAATATTAATTATACTTAAATTTCCCAAGTGCATAATCCACAAAGACATCGGGACGAATGAAGGTATTTACAGTGCAAAGGAGGGAAGGGATGCATGGACGAATGAAAGACGTTGTATCATCAATGGAGATATTTACAATGGAGAGGAGGAGGGAGCGAGAGAGTATTTGTTGCAGCGGTGACAAAGCACATGTTTCTTGAATTGAATTTTCAATGTTTCTTGTCCTTCGTCGTCAAAGCACATGACGTTGTCCTTCCATATCAATCTATCATTCCTGCAATTGACTTGATTTTCTTCCCCTGTTTTAACGTGATTTCCCCTCTTTTAACGTGTTTTTATATGTGACATCATCAAATCCCAAATTAATGTTCATCTCTGAATGAGACTTCTAGAATTCATCTCTGACCTACGGCTCCTCTTTTAGTATCTGTCTGGCCTAATGTTTTTAATTATTTATGCTCTGTTATTATTCCCTAATCTTTATACTATGTTAATCTTTATGCTCTGTTATTGGTCCTTAATCTTTATGCACTGTTAATCTTTAAGCTCTGTTATGGCTACGGAATCCCATTAATTCCTTTTAATTTTACTTTTCTTTTTAATTTTACTTTTCTTTTGATCTTCTTGCCCTGACCTGATCTCGTTTACTTTTCTTTCTCATTTACTTTTCTTTGATCTTCTTGCCCTGACCTGATCTCAAAATAAGCGAAGTCACATGTTTGGGAATCGTCTGCGGAACCTTTAAAGCATGACTCGCTATGATGTTTGTGCACTTAAGCCATGATTATTTATTTATTGTTGATCTCGTTTTTTCTTTTGTTAGACATGGTTATTTTCTAGGAATGTGCAGTTAAAGCCATCATCATGTTGTCTTTAATTTTCAAAAAACTCATAGATATTTTCTTTTTTATTGATACAGTTTCAATATTGAATCATTCATGGTGGATATATTTAGTTATTTTTCAAATCTGAAACTCGAAAATGGCAATCTAGGTCTTATCAAAACAAAACATGCTAGTTTTTCCATGATTTTATCCTTGAAAATTAAAATAATTTAAATTGTTGAATATGTTCAAGCCAGCAGCCTCACCTGACTTTAACTCATTTTCCATTCAATGATGCTCATTTTCCATTCAATGATTCTCATTTTTAATTTTACCCTGTATTTCCTTATTACACTAACCATCCACACGGTGACCCACTTTATGAATTTGTTGCATTAAACTACACAGAATTTGCGAAAGAATTACTTGGCAAGTAATGGAAACCCTTAATGGCAAGTAAGAATTACTTGGCAAGTAATGACAACCATCGGTGACCCACTTTATGAATTTGCTGCATTAAACTACACAGAATTTGCTGAAGAATAAGGCCCTCTTTATGAATTCTTTTTCGCTCTCATTCCATTTACAGCTTAAAGAAGACTTAAGCAAGAATAATGCCCTTGCTTCATCCTTTCATTGTAAGGTCCATTTACCGCTTAAAGAAGAATTAAGCAAAAATAATGCCCTTTCTTCATCCTTTCATTGTAAGGTAGGTTATGGATTATTATTAAAAAAATTAAACGAACATTCCTAATTCCCAAATTAATCCTCTCAATTTTTATCAATATTTATATTTATAATAAAAAAACATTTTTGTTGAAATATTTATATTCATTTATATGTAGCTTATTATATTTGTATTGGTGAGTTATATTCATTTTAATATATTGATTTGAAATTACATAATATGAAATTATATAATATGAAATGAATATTTTTGCAAATTAATTTTTGTTTTATACATAATTATTTATAATGTAAAATGAGATGTATTTTATTTAATTATATATTTATTTTTATTTTGTTTTAAATTATATAATGTAAATCAAATTTATTTAGGAATATAATTGTTTTATTTATTTGAAGTATATTAAATAAATATATTTCTTTATTTAAATATAAAAATAGTGAAATTATATTTCTTTAAAATTTCATAAATATATGAATAATTGTGTTTCATGATATATTTGTTAGAGGATATGGTGTTGGCATTTATTTATAGATGCATTTTTAGTTATAATGTGTATGTTTTTTGTATGTTGTATTTTATGCATACCTTTAAATGAAAATAATTTTTGTTTGCGTATGTGATATCATGGTGTGCTTATGCTAATTAGATGAAATAATTGTGTTGTAACATAATATAATGTTGAAATCCTTTGCATGTGTGATGTGTATGTGTTTATTTTTTTTTTGTATATTTTATAGG
>CM076572.1:1189570510-1189638010 GCA_034641835.2 Pinus albicaulis | reverse complement strand
TTTTTCATTTTTTTCGGTTCCTCAACTTTCTGCAAACTATAACATTTTTTCTGTGTAGAATTTCATTTTGCGGTAAAAATAAAAGTTATGAGAAATTTTGTTAGCTTTCTATTACTTATTTTTTGAAATTTTTTTATGCAGATTTGATATGTCAACTTAGCGTTCTTTGAGTGTGTTTCTTAACAATCAAAGAATTCATAAGTCATAAAAGCATTCCAGCTTTTCTAAATCCTAAAAGTATTCCAGCTTTTTTCTAAATCATAAAAGAATTCCATATTTTCTAAATCATAAAAGCATTCCAGCTTTTGTAAATCACAAAATCAATCCATAAATCCTCCATAAATCTGATTTTTCCTAAATCAGAAAAGCATTCCATAAATCCCTCATGCTTTTATTTTTAAAGGTAGTTTTTCTTTTTCCTTATGAGAAAAATATCACTTATCCATACTTTTTCCAAATCTATTACTCATTATCTCTAAAACTCATAAAATATACCAACTTGGAAATATAATTTATTTCCATGGAAGAATATAAATTATTATAACTAAAATAATTAAGAAATAATTCTTCCAATATTCTTATAATCAACAATTACAAGAATATTCTTTATTTAATATCAATATAATAATTAATAATATTTAATTATTTAATAACCCTCATTTTATGAGATTTTTTATGGTGGCTTATGCAAGGGATATTACAGAGAGACAGAGAGAGAGTGTTTGTGAGAGAGAGAGAGAGAGGGGGGGAGAGGGAGTGTGTGTGTGTGTGTGTGAGAGAGAGAGAGAGAGAGGGATGGGAGGAGAGAGAGAGGTGGGGGAGAGAGAGAGAGAGAGGTGGGGAGAGAGAGAGAGAGAGAGGTGGGGGAGGGAGACGTTGGGGAGAGAGAGAGAGGGGGGTGGGAGAGAGGGGTATAGAGAGAGGTCGAGGGAGAGAGAAGGGGGGAGAGAGAGAGAGAGAGAGAGAGAGAGAGAGAGAGAGAGAGAGGGAGAGAGAGGGAGTGTGTGTGAGAGAGAGAGAGAAGGGGGAGGGGGGCGAGAGAGAGAGATGGGGGGGAAGAGAGAGGGCAGGAGAGAGAGAGGGGGTGGGAGAGAGAGGGGGGAGAGAGAGGGGGAGAGAGAGAGAGAGAGAGAGAGAGAGCATGGGGGAGAGAGGGAGAGAGGGGTATAGAGAGAGAGGTCGAGAGAGAGAGTGGGAGGAGGAGAGAGAGAGAGGTAGAGAGAGAGAGAGAGAGAGAGAGAGAGAGAGAGAGAGGGTGGGGGGAGAGGGAGTGTGTGTGAGAGAGAGAGAGAGAGAGAGAGAGAGAGAGAGAGAGAGAGAGGGTGGGCGGAGAGGGAGTGTGTGCGAGAGAGAGAGAGAGAGAGAGAGAGAGAGAGAGGGTGGGGGGAGAGGGAGTGTGTGTGCGAGAGAGAAAGAGAGAGAGAGAGAGAGCGAGAGAGAGAGAGAGATGGGGGGAGAGAGAGGTGAGGGAGAGAGAGAGGGGGGGTGGGAGAGAGAGAGAGAGAGACAGAGAGAGAGAGAGGGGGGGAGAGAGAGAGAAGAGAGAGAGAGAGGGTGGGTAGAGGGAGAGACAGAGAGGAGAGAGAGAGAAAGAGAGAGAGGGCAGGGAAGAGAGA
Source organism: Pinus albicaulis (assembly GCA_034641835.2). Lineage (NCBI taxonomy): Eukaryota > Viridiplantae > Streptophyta > Pinopsida > Pinales > Pinaceae > Pinus > Pinus albicaulis. The sequence continues at coordinate 1,189,636,394 of CM076572.1, read as the reverse complement.
CAGAAGGAGAAAGAGAGAGGGGAGAGGGAGAGAGAGAGAGAGAATGGGAAGTGGAAGAGAGACAGTGGGAGAGAGGGGGGGGGATAGACAGATGTGGATAGAGAGGGTGGGAGAGAGAGGAGGAGAGAAAGAGAGAGAAGGGAGAGAAGGGGGGAAAGAGGGAGAGAGTGGTAGAGAAAGAGAGATAGAGAGAGGGTGGAAGAGAGAGAGAGAGAGAGAGAGAGAGAGAGAGAAAGAGAGAGAGAGAGAGGGAGGTGGGGTGGGAGAGAGTGGGGAAGAGGGATAGGGGAGAGAGAGAGAGAGAGAGAGATAGAGAGAGAGGGGAGGGGAGAGAGAGAGATAGAGTGAGGGAGAGAGAGAGTGACTAGTAGAGAGAGAGAGAGAGAGAGCCGGGGGGAGAAAGAGAGAGAAAACGAGGGGGTGGGGGGTGGGTAAAGGGGGAGAGATAGAGAAAACGAGGGGGTGGGGGTGGGTAAAGGGGGAGAGAGAGAGAGAGAGAGAGATTGAGGTGGTGTAGTGCGAGACAGAGAGGGGGGAGAGAGACTGAGTGAAAGAGAGAGAGCGAGACAGAGGATGGGAGAGAGAGAGAGAGAGGGGAGGAGGGAGAGGGAGGGAGAGAGAGAGAGAGAGAGACGGGAGTGGAGAGAGATAGTGGGAGAGAGAGAGTGCATGAGGGAGAGAGAGGGGGAGAGAGAGAGAGAGAGAGAGAGAGAAAGAGAGTGAGACACCTAGGGGGAGAGAGAGAGAGAGAGAAAGAGAGTGAGACACCTAGGGGGAGAGAGAGACATATGGGAGGGGGAGAGAGAGGGGGGCATGGGGGAGAGAGTGCGAGAGAGAGAGAGAGAGGGGGGGGGAAGAGATAGGAGAGAGAGAGAGAGAGAGAGAGAGAGAGAGAGAGAGAGAAGGGAGAGAGAGAGAAGGGGAGAGGGGGAGAGAGAGAGAGAGAGAGGGGGGAGAGAGAAAGGGGGGCAGATAAAGAGATAGGGATAGAGAGGGGCGGGGGAGGGGGATAGAGAGAGGGGAGAGAGAGAGAGAGAGAGAGAAGAGGATTCATATCAATTTGATTTCGTGGACGTGCATTGGTTACATGTTTCTAAACAAAAATATGCTCAATAATCGTTATCCCTTACCCAGGATAGATTATCTATTCTGCAACAAGATAAATACTTAAGCAAGCTAGACTTAAAATCAGGGTATCACCAAGTTCGAGTCAAAGAAGAGGATACCCAGAAGATCGCCTTCAAAACTAGACAAGGTCTGTATGAGTGGTTAGTTATGATATTTGGCCTATGCGATGAACCAACTACATTCATGAAGTTAGTGAATGATATATTGTGTAATTTTATAAGTTCAAATTTTTATTGTTTATTCAGATGATTTACTAGTATGCATTTCTACTTAATAGGAGCACATCTCACATTTGATGTAGGTGCTAAAGACTTTAAAAAAACACTAATTGTTGGCACACCTCAAAAAGTGTGATTTTTCACAATATACTTTGGTATATTTGGGATATGTGATAGGTGGAGGAGAGCTGAAGATAGATCCTTCCAAGATAGAGGTCATTAAGAAGTGATCAGTAAGGCTTACTAAATATTTTTTAGGTTATCAGTAAGGCTTACTAAATCTTTTTGAGGTTAGGATTTTTTTTGAGGCAGCATAGTACTTGAAGAAATTCATAGAATTGTTTTCAGTAGTAGCAACACCACTCCATACCATAATGTCAAGTGGCAAGAGTTTCCAGTGGGGACAAGGTCAGCACAGATCCTTTGTAGTGTTAAACAAGAAGATCAGCCAAACATTGGTTCTAGCATTACTAAAATTACTATATCCCTTTGAAGTGGAGACATATGCATGTGGGCATGCTATGGGAACAATCTTCATGCTAATTAATTAAATTGAAAAAATAAAAAATTCATACAAATGTAAAATAAAATTAAAACAATTACTCACCATACTAATACTATAAATCTCTAATAAAAGAATAAACCAATATAGATCTATTTTAACCTATATATGTTATGCACACATAAATTATGTTTTATTTTATTTTAATCCTTCTCAATGCTTAATAAATACTGGACTAAAATTTATCTATGCTAATATGTATATCAACTCCATTAACAAATCACTATAACCCAAGTAGGTAACATATTAGCGTTGCCACTACATTATGTCCCACCTAAAAAAAACATTGGAATTTGAATTTTAAATGGGCACACACTTGAAAAGTGGTGGAAGTTTCATGATAATAGCCTCAAACATAGATGAAGTGATTTTATCATCATAAGAAACAACTAGATGATTTAGAGTCCTTAATGAAATACATGAAAACTCAATTTTGTCACCATAAGAAACAACTAGGTGATTCAATGTCAAGTTTGCCTTAATGCACATGACAACTGAACCCAAATAGGAGAGCTAGAAATAATAGAAAATGCCTAACACGTGATCAAGAATGGATAGTTATTAAGTATGTTTATGAAATCCCAAAATTTGGGTTTTCAACATTTTGTCTTCTTATTCTTATCATGTTTGCAAGTGATTTTGATCATGAAAAGACAAAACAATAAAAAGTGGTTTAAGGATACAATAACATTATTTTTTGGCTAAACATTAAGGAGTCATATAGAAGTGTATTTTCGCATAAACTAAACTCTTCTTATTAATTTGTGTGCTTTTGTATTTAGTGTCTAGTGCCTAACAATGCAATCTAAGATATTTCTATATATTTTTTAACTAGAGATGCTAAAAATAGAATGGATGATTTGTTCTTATTGTTTAAATCATGTCTACATATGACTATGGTCATATACGGCAATTATGTGTTTCCTTAATCCAGATAAATTGCGTTGTTGCCTATTTCATTATATGAAATATAACAAATTAAAAATGAAATGAGTTATAGATGTTATGTCAAAATTTATAAGCTGATACCCTACTACAAATTCAATAAGTTGGGATTTTCAATTACATTGAAAGTATTGAAGAGATTCCTATTTCATTATATAAGAAATATAACAAATTAAAAATGAAATGAGTTATAGATGTTATGTCAAAATTTATAAGCTGATACCCTACTACAAATTCAATAAGTTGGGATTTTCAATTACATTGAAAGTATTGAGGAGATTCCCTATAGATTAGAGTTGTTGAACTGCATAGTTTTTACATATTTTCCACGGAAGGAGGAATAAAATGTAGAGTGAGGCCATAAAAGAGAGAAGTTATGCCCTAAATGGTAATGGACATGTGTAGCATGCAAATATATTTGTATATTCCAAGGGCATGATTTGTAGGAGTCATATTCTAAATGGCATAATGCTCTAGAAAAAAATCTAGTTGTTTGGAAAATACAAAGATGAAAGTTTGGAAATTAGTTTCTTCTAAGGAATACATTCTTTTAACTTTGAATTTTCTCAATCTCTAGGATCATTTTTTTGATAAAATGTTAGTCATTAGTTGTTGTATCAAAAAACCAAATAGGCATAGATAAAATATATCTAAAATTTGAAGAAAAAAGTAGAGACTTATTTAAAACCACACAAACTATTTAAACAAAAAACTTTATAAATATATCAATTAGCAATATAAGAAGTAAAAGGAATATGTTTTGAATGTAAATTGATAAATTAATTTTTTCTTGATCTTTACCTTGAGTTGCAAATCATATTAAATTGGGGTAGAGTTTAACTTATAGATAATATGAAAATTTTCACTAAAGTTTGGGGATTCATTTTCAAACAAGATTATGATTTTTTTTTGTTTAAAATATATTTTTTAATGTATAAATTGATTCAAACCCTGGGACACTAGAATTTTACGTATTAAATAACTTAAACACATGCTTTTAAAGATATTTACCAGATTTTAGTTAAAGTTAACCAACAACAATGTGAAAAAATCATTTTGATCTATAAATTATACTACACATTAAATTAGTACTAAAAATAGGTAAAATAATTAATTTAAAAATGGGTAAAATATAACATCATATTGAAAAACTTGTGATTTTCAATGAAAACAAAATAAAACTTAAAAGAGTAATTCTACTAGTAATGAAGATGATCAATTATATTGAATGTCTTAAGATAGAAATAGAGAAATATAACAATCACTGCTTCTCAGGTTAACTTGTAATATTAACATACCCCAGGAAGGGAACACCCAAAACGAAGAGGTTAAATTTTGATTATGATTAAACTTTTGTTTATATGTAAATGTATTGAATGTAAAATTAACAATTCATTTAAAACACGTGTTGCAATGCATCTTAGTGCAAGTTAGAAATTATGGTTTAGAAAAAATAGCATAAAACATTATAACCTACACTAGTCAATGCAAAGTTAATAACGTTTAATATGAAAATCAAATTCTATAGTCTTGATATGCAATAAATTAATAAATTGAGATGTCTACACATTTACAATTTTACTCATACATAAATAATGGTGAGAAGTAACTCCTAGTAAGTATATTTATTTACATCTTATTCCTATATTTTTTTTATGCAAAGAATTGCTTAAATTATGGTGGGAATTAATTGATGGATTAATTTACGTGACTACAATTCCTATTCCTGGAGGTCATCATACCCGTATCGGACACTCGCATTTTCGTGTCTTGCGTGTCTCGTGTCCCCCCATGTCAAGTGACTTCTTATTTTACTGAGATTTAAAGTTTTATGAATTCCATAATAAGTATTTCAACTTACTTCCATATGTATGTATGTTACTTCCTTATATATGCATGTAAAGTTACAAAGGATGTCTAACAGGAAACCCCTTCAGGTAATTCATCATAGTCTCTCTTATTTTGGTTTTTAATCACAATTTTTCTCTCAACAACTTTTAATTTAATTAGATCCTCATGGCTTAATTGAAAAGTTTAATTTTGAGAATTATTTTTTTGGTGCAACGAGTTCTTACAGCGTGACCTTTACGATTAAACACTAGTATTGGATATATGAATATTTATTTTTATGTTCTTTCTCCCATGAATCTTAGATTATTACTTTAATTTTTCATTCGATTAGCCTAAGGCCATATAATTAAGTTGTCTCCTTTGCAACCACTAGTCTCCTTTGCAACCACTCTCCCATATGAGAGATGTTTTTTTTGGGTAAACAAACTTGCGGTACAACTAGAACATTGGCAGGAACTTGTTGCTTTTCAACCCCCTTGTTTGATTTTAAGGTAGGTTGTGCTTTATGATTAAAACATAAACCGAACATCCAAGGATTTTCCAAGTTACTCCTATATTAAAATATAATCCCTGTAATAGTTTATAATCATTATACTTAATGATACTAAAAAAATCCCTATTGAAATGGTGCCCATTTTTATTTTCTTAATTATAATCATATTTTATTTGCAATCGTTCATATATAACCCAACCTTGTTTATATGATTATGTTTATACTTTTTAATATCATTGTGGTTGTATTTTTTAATATATAATATTGTGTAACACTGAACATATAAGAATTTTTTTTTAATAAATATAAAATATTTTCTTAATAAAAAAATAAAAATGAATATATATAGGTGATTAATTTTAATTAAAATTATTATAAGATATCAATAATCTCACTCTCTCTATGTTTCTTTAGTTTTCTGGTAGTAAAATGAATATATATAGGTGGTTAATTTTAATTAAAAGTATTATAAGACATCAATAATCCTACTCTCTCTATGTTTCTTTAGTTTGTTGGTAGTATGTGCTTTTACGAATAGTTATTTTTTTAATTTATATCCCAAAATTAATATGCATATTTGGTTACCTTTAATTAAGAATTATAAATATCAATAATCCCACTCTCACTATGTTATGTATATGTGTTTTCACTAATAGTGGGTTTTTTTTTGTCCATATCCTATTTATATCATTTTCATTTGCAGAGAATTATATTATGTTTGCAATACAAATATTTTCACTTGTGTATTTTTATGTCTATGCGGCTATAACATTATGTCTGTGGTTTCTCTTTGTAGTGTCTATGTTAAGGTTTTACATTTTATTTTTTTCCTGTCTGTATCTTGTAGCTTTTGATAGAGAAAATAACATATTATTTGAAGTTTAATTTTAATGTATCTCTTGAATATGGATCAAGTGGAGTAGAAAGAAGGTATACATGGGAAAATGAAGGGTGTTATTGTTCGATCTCATTAATTGAAGCAATTAAGTCCAATGAATGGAGGTATTTACAGTGGAGAGGAGGGAACCAGATAGACATAACAATGATATTTTTTGTAGCCATGACAAGTATTTTTATTATATTTATTTTATATTCATATTTGTATTCATGATTTATTCATTAGTTTTGGTTCCATATATTAGAGTAGAATTTCTTGTTCTTCCTCAAAGCCCATAAACCACCCTATCGATCTATCATTCTTGCATTCATTTGAATTTATTTTTCTTCCCTTGTTTTGAACTGATTTCCATTCCTTCCTCATCAAAATCTATAACTCGCCCTATCGATCAGTCATTCTTGCATTAATTTGACTTGACTCTTCCTCCTCTATTTTGACCTGATTTCCATTCCCATTTTTTTCTAATCTATATAAACCTATCTAAGTTATGAACTCGAGTCCAAAAGTAATGGTATACCTAAAGAGACCAAACAAGCGACCCCTCTTTGATTCTTGTAGAATTCATTTATGAACAATAGCTCCATCTTTATTTCTAGTGTGTCTCCTCCTGTGCTTGATAATATTGTTAAATCTTTATATTTAATTATTAATCCCTAATACCATTAATATTTTTATATACTATCTTTTTTAATTTTTTGATTTGTTTTTGGTAGACAATGCCACTAGACTCTTATTCTATTTTTCAATCACCCCTAGAAGTCCTTTTTGAAGTTGTGAAGTGAGTTTATTTGTGTCTATTCTCTATTTTCCACATTTTATATATTGCATGCTAGAAAACGTAACTTAATAAATCCGAAATTCTAGATAACCATGATATTAAATATTTCGCATTTTAAGTATAATTTTATCAAATATGTTGCAATGAACTATTCAGTGTAATATGAAAGTCGATTTATGAATCATATTAGTATAAGAGTAGGTGGCTTTGGGTAATTTGTGGGAATTTCCAAAGGATCTAGATTCTTTTAAGTAGAAAGTTGTAAAACCCCACCTATGGCCAATAAATCTATTAAAAACCCTCGAGATGTGTCAAATGAGAGGTTCTCAAGGCTATAAGAAGAGAATGTAGATATCAACCATAACATGAGCCTCCTTATGCAAGATCTTGAAAACAAGTTGGGAGCTAATGAAGGTGGATGTTCCAACTCAGAGGTCAAATTAGAGGGGAAATTAGGGGAGAAGGATGAACTGAAGAGGGAATCTAAGAAAGAATGAGAAAAGGAACAACCTAGTTCATGTGTCACAAACCATTCATAGTCATTGTTAAAGATGGATACAAAGTTCTACATCAAGCCATATAAGGTGAGATTGATGTTTTGAATTTAAATAACTGATTACAATAGTTAGATATTTATTTTAGTTTTCCCCACATAGAGGAAGGACATAAAATCTTAATTTAGCATCTAAAATTAGAGGGTCATGCCTAGAAATGATGGGAAATCCACACTTAAACCATGAAACTAGAGGGAGATCCTCTAGTTAATAAGTGGGAAGATTAAAAAAACATTATCAAGTACATTTATACCCTATCATGTATCTAGAGTACTATTGGATTCAATGGAATTACTTCAAGAAAAGACGAGGTTTGAGTGTATAGGAGTACATGAAATTTAAGAAGATGAAAATAATCTTGGGTATCTCTCCAAAGAACCGAGAAATGCTCCTCAAGTATTTGAGGGGTTTAAATAGATGTCTACCTAAGTAAGAAATTTTCAAATCCATCACAATGATGAGCCTTGTGTACAGGAAAAATACATAGAGAACATGCACCAATAGAAAGGGAGATAAAGAGGTTCAAAGTAGAAGTATTAACGTTAAGAATTATAGGAGGAGGAAAAGAAGTGGAAAATGGGGAAAGAAAAAAAGACAATAGAAATAGCACATCAATGCAAAGATCTAAACAACCACTAAAACCATTGTAACATTGAAGGTCATTTAGAGGAGAAGTGTTGGAAGTTGCATCTAGAGCTCAACTCAAACAACCAAAATAATGATACTAAGAATGCAAATATCATGGCCATAGATTCATGGAATCAGGTGGAAATAATCTCATATGTGGATGAGAACATTGTAAATTCATTAATGCAGAAGGGGATGAATTTAGGTATCCTTCAAAAATAAGAAGAGAAGGAAATGACCATACTCTTCCATATAAAGACACAAGTCAAGAAGATTAAAATTGATGGTCTATTGGACTCTTGATCATATGAAAATCTCATAGCAATAATTTTTCTTCTAAAATTGGGATTGAAGACTCATGAACATCCTAGCCCATAGACATTAGGATGTGTCAAAATGGAGGAAAAGTTAAATGTAAAAAAACCTATGAATAATCAAATTTACTATTATTAATAATTTTATAAATGAAGTAGAGTTAGATGTAGTTCCACTTAATGTATGTGGATTTATGTTTGGAAGTGCTTATCTGTACATGTGGGATGTAATATTTGTGAAAATATCCATCTAGTACCACCTCATCAAGGATGGAAAATCCTTCAGAATCAACATGCATGAGGGAAACTTTAATTTTTTTTTGGTAAGTGCCAACTAGGCAAAGAAACTAATCAGATCTAGAGAGAAGTATGCTTTACTATTTTTAAGAGAAAATTATTCTGTAGAAGAGTTAGTGAGAGGAACATCATCCCTATAGAGGTCTATGAAAGAACAAAAAAAATAATTGAAATAGTTGCTACATCCATACAAGGGTGTGCTTAAGAATCCTAAAGGGCTACCACTCAAGAGGGAAGTGGAGCATTAGATCAAATTTTTTCCAAACTCTCCATTACCAAACATTGGGTTGTACAGGTAATTATTTATAAACAGAAATGAGTTGAAGAAGTAGTTGTAATAACCATAAAAATATGGTGTTATTCGACCAAGTACCTCACATGTGGGTCACCCATTATAATTATGCCTAAGAAGGATGTGTGATCTAAATGGAAAGTGGGAGCCACCCAAGGTATTCATCCACCAATGGTATAATTTATCCACCCATGGAATTTACCCATGGTATTGTAAGTGGAATCCACCCATGGTATTCATCCACCTATGGTATTTATCCACCCATGGAATTTACCCATGCTATTTGTTATCTTTGATAACAACTAGGTTTGTCTATGTTGGTCTTAAGTAAGTTAGGTTAGGTCATTAGGGTGAAATAAGGTCATGAAGTTCATTAATTTTCAAAAAATTTACATATGTGGGGGTCTTAAAGGTCATCATCAAGGTGATAGGTTTCAATGTAAAAAAAAATCCCAAAAATATCTCGTGCATAAGTTCAATTGGCCATTTCATGTAAATTTGGCACTTCTACACAATTTTGTTGCGAAATTAGTGTAAAATAGTCAGAATTCGCTATGAACTTGCCTAAAAACTCTTTTTTAAAAGAAATCTAAATTTTTGGTATTTTTGAAGCATTTAATGCATTTCAAAGAGCATATGATTCATCAAAAGAGTTGAGGACTGTCATTGGGACACCTGTCGATGAAGATCATTAAGAAAAACCATGGCATGGTTCCCAACACACCATTTTAGCCACCTCACCAATACACAACTCATCTTCAAATTAAAAATATAAGGACCTAAAATCTAGCATGAAAATTTTGCACCTAATCATGGTTGTTGACTCCTCAACATGTCAGTATGGTTTAATGGAGATGGTGTAAGAAGAATTGAAGAAAAATGGTTTTAAAAATTATTGTAATGGATGACCCTGCTACCCCTTGAAAGATGGTAAGACATATCTTTTGGAAAATTTTGTCTCAGGATACTCTATCAAATAAGTTACAGAGTTGTGAACATTTTTTTTGGAGGTAAAGAGTGAAAATTTCAAAATCTGGAAAAGTCAGGAAAGTGCATAGCGAGCTCCGGGCTTAAAGATGAGTTTTGCTACGAACTCAATGTAGAATTTTTTGAGGTAAAATTTCCTAAATATATCATGAAAGGGGTGAATAACAACATGTGCTTACCTTATTTTACCTAATTAGGACCCTCCCATAGGTAGAAAATTCAGAAAAAGTGTATAAGGTGGTGAAACAAAAACGCTATGAACTTTCCTGAACTTTCCTGTACATGATTGTTTTAGAAGTAAACTTCAACTTCAATTTATGACCAAATGAAAAATAAATTTAAACATATGAAGGAGGTTTTTATTTAGAATACTCCCATATAAAAAAACCACTCTCATGTTTTGTAAATCAATCTGGGTTTGGAAATTATGCACTCATCTTTTAGGCCTATTTTTCAGATTTTTTGTGAACCAGATTTGTGCAAAAATTGTAAAATTCAACTTGGAAGAAGCGTCCACGTGGCATAATTACACATCAGTAGTGCAGTACACTAAAATTAGTTGGTTTCATTTTATAAGAGTTATGAAAGGTATTTATTGAACTATTTAATGAAAGAAGAGTCATTTTTGTGTTCAAACTCTGCCAAACTAAAAATATCCCTAGGAAGTCTCAAGTGATGTAATCCTATTTGAAATAGGTATCTGAGGTAGGAATTCTAAGCTAGCAAGGTGGAAAACCATTTGTATGAGTCCTGACTCTATAAGTGAAGGAATTTTAGAGTTAGAGAGGGGTTTATTGATGTTATGACCAACGCTGCTATTATAATCATTTTCTACTCAGTTAATATACAGTTGCAGAAAAAAATTTTTCATACCTGAGATTATTTTTAGGCTGTTATGTGTTTGTATCCTTTATATATTAAATTTTAATTAATCTTACTTCTACATAATTACTTGGAATTCATAAATTATTATGCTCCAAATTTCTTTATGTATCTTGTTTGTTTTCAGACTTATTTTTGTAAGAGCTCATATGCCTCAACTTCCATGAATGATATTTTTATGTAATTGAGTTTCATAATGAATCCATGCCCAATGGTAGGAATCACACATCTTTCACCTACAAAAAATCATTCAAATGACATCCGAGAGTTATTCATCTTATTTTTAAGCTTCATTATTGAATATCATATATTTTCTTGAGATATCCCTCTCTAGTTCAAAGAGCTAACTGCCAACCCTAAGTGGTTTGAAATAGTTACATTAGATTGACTATTGAGAAACCCAATTAGTCTCAATTTGGTGATAAAATTTTTGTGCATCTATCAGGAGCCTGAAGTGACATTTTCCTGAAAATTTGTGCTCAATCAAAACTACTAAACTCTTGAAGGTAGCAGGAGATCATACAATTCAAAGGTTTTACTTCTACCTTGGTGACTCCATTCTTAAAGAATTTAGAAATTCAAAGCTTCATGGTGACTCCACTACTTCAATATCAATATCTTGATGAAGTTCAAAGATGAATTCTACTACAAGAATAAATCCTATGTATACTCCTATGGATAAGTCTCACGTCTATGGTTTTCCAATCATATGGCTCATGTTGATTGGTCAACCCATCTTCCCATTTTCAAATATGAAAAGAAATTTGATGTTGTTATGCATTTGGTTAAATTCCACATACATGTATGTAGACTGAGGGTTGAGCTTCCTGAAGATTGTCTCATCAAGATGTTTATGGTTACCCTAGAAGACAAAGCTAGATTATGGTATGAAGGGTTGAAATCAAGAAGCTTGTGTTCTCTTAAAGATTTCCATAGAATATTTTTTGAACATTACGGGAAGTCTCATCCTTTATCATCACTTTTTCAAGGATATTGTAATCTTTGGAATGGGTTTCAATCAATATATTAAAATAATTCATGATGATGTATAATGGATGGATGATGAGGAGATATTAGAGGAACTTTATGAATTTTATTCACAAGCTAGATGTTATGATGATTAAGAAATGTTCCAAAAAGAAAATGTCTCTTCTTTGCTTGAAGATAAAATAGATCATAAATTTGACAGCTAAGTTATATCCCATAAAATTTGTGAAATTTTTCAACATCTTTTGCAATATTTAGATGATAAAGAGGAAGATAAAGATGGTCAGTTACAAGGATCTTCACTTTTTTCATTTTCTGAACCTTTGAATGCTGAGGAACATGAAAATGGGTAGCAGCAAGAAAATTTTATGTGAAACATGTTTCTTTTCATCGTGAGGAGGAGGTTGATTCCTTGAGTCTACTTGAATTTTTTCATGAAGAAGCCCTAGTAGAAAATAATCGACAACTTTTTGATCTACAAGTTATTGTCCCATAATGTCTTGTTGCAGATTTAAATGATCAAAAATATTTGTTTGTGCATAATTCTATGATTGCTTCTATTGAATATTTTTGGGAACATTCAAAGTCTTATCCTGAAAATGATGTTACAAATCAAGCTATGAAATAGGTTATGGCTCTATGGGAGTGAGGGTTCGAAGCATATTCTATTTTCAAATTTTTGCAACAATCTTCAGAAAATTTCATGCAAGTTGTATGAAATCCACAAAAAATTTAGAAGGTTAAAATAACTCATTTAAAAATATTTTATGTTAGCTCAAATGGGGTTTTTATAGAATTTTGTTTTGTTTCTTGGTTTGAGATATTTGAGCAATTGAAGTTACACATTTCTGGAATGTTATGCGACCACTCGTACCATGAGTTTCAGGAATAATTTTCTCACACCACAAGTCATCAAAGTTTAAGTGTATTATATCAATGGAAATATCTCTTCAATACCTCAAATGTGTCTTTCACGAAATTTTATTTCATCTCCTGTAGTAGAAGTTATCAGCAAAGTTGCAGCAAGAGGTCTATTGCTAGAAAAAAAATTAATTTGAAAAAATCCTTTACAACATCTCATTGGATAGGAGAATATACCAGATAAGCCACCATATTGATAAGCATCACAGTTATGGGTCAACCACAAAACCAAGGTTATGATTCAACCATACAAAACCCTTGTCATCGAAGTCCATATTCTAGGTCACACATTGATAGTTTCATAGTTGGTCACAAGCATTACAAGGTATCTCTATCCATGGATATTCTTTGGCCATCATGGTTATGGGTCTTCCACAAACCTACGCTTCACCAAAGTCCATTTTATAGGCTGAAAAATTTTAGTATCATAGTTGGTCACAAGCATTACAAGGTATCTCTATCCTCGGATATTTGTTCATCATGGTTATGGTTTAACCACACAAAATGCTTCTCTTAGATGGCTCTTCATATTAAATAAAGTCTTCTCAGGAGGGAAATTCATGCAATGGGGACCATTTCTTCTTAAGGAGGGAGGAATTATCTGAATGGAAAGTGGCATCCACCAATGGTATTCATCCACCCATGGTATTGTAAGTGGCATCCACCCATGATATTCATCCACCCATAGTATTTATCCACCCATGGTATTATAAGTGGCATCCACCCATGGCATTCATTCACCCATGGTATTTACCCACTCATGGAATTTACATGTGATATTGTAATTAAAAATTGCTATAAGTAACTAGTCTCATTTTGTAAAATGACAGATTGTCCACCACAATTTAGCCTTTACAATTATTCTCTATTTAAAAAATAAAAAAATAAAGAAAAAAAAAACTTTTTGGTTTTTTTTACTTTGTGTTCTCATCTTTTTTTTGGCATTTCAATTTTTTTATACCTTGGGGGCCTCCCCCCAAGATTTGGATCAATGTGATTTGGTGGATGTGCATTGGTTACACAGTTTTAAACAAAATTATGCTAAAAAATGGTTACCCCTTACCCATGATATATGATCTATTGTGCAACAAGATAAATACTTAAGCAAGCTAGACTTAAAATCAGGGTATCACGAGGTTTGATTCAATGAAGAGGATACTTAGAAGACCACCTTCAAAACTAGACAACGTCTTTTGAGTGGTTAGTTATGATATTTGGCCTATGCGATGAACCAACTACATTCATGAAGTTAATGAATGATATATTATTCAATTTTATAAGTTCATTTTTTATTATCTATTCACATGATTTACTAGTATACATTGCTACTAAATGGGAGCACATCTCACATTTGATGTAGGTGCTAAAAACTTTAAAGAAGCACTATTGTTGGCACACCTCAAAAAGTGTGATTTTTCACAATATCCTTAGGTGTATTTTGGATATGTGATAGGTGGAGGAGAGTTGGAGATAGATCCTTCCAAGATGGAGGTCATCAAGAAGTGGTTAGTAAGGCTTATTAAATCTTTTTGAGGTTATTAGCTTTTTTGAGGCAGCATAGTACTTGAAGAAATTCATAGAATTGTTTTTAGTAGTAGCAACACCACTCCATACCATAATGTCAAGTGGAAAGAGTTTCCAGTGGGGAAAGAATCAGGGAAGATCCTTTGCAATGTTAAAGAGGAAGATCACTTAAGCATTGTTTCTAGCATTACTAAAATTACGGTATCCCTTCGAAGTGGAGACATATGCATGTGGGCATGATATGGGAGCACTATTGATGATAATTAATTAAATTGAAAAAATACAAAATTCATACAAATGTAAAATAAAATTAAAACAATAACTCACCATACTAATACTAGAAATCTCTAATAAAAGAATAAACCAATATAGATCTATTTTAACCTAGATATGTTATGCACTGATCAATTATGTTTTTATTTTATTGTAATCCCTCTCAATGCTTAATAAATATTGGACTAAAATATATCAACGCTAATATGCATATCAAACCCATTAACAAATCACTAGAACCCAAGTAGGTAACATACTAGCATTGTCACTACATTATGTCCCGCCTAAAAAAAGGATTGAAATTTGAATTTTGAATGGGAACACACTTGACAAGTGGTGGAAGTTCCATGATAATAGCCTCAAACATATATGAAGTGATTTTATCATCATAAGCAACAACTATATGACTTAGAGTCCTCAATGAAATATATGAAAACTCAATTTTATCACCATAAGCAACAACTAGGTGATTCAGTGTCAACTTTGCCTTAATGCACATGACAACAAAACCAAAATAGGAGAGCTAGAAATAATAGCAAATTCCTAACAAAGTGATCAAGCATGAATAGTTATTAAGTATGTTCATGAAATCCCAAAATTTGGGATTTGAACATTTTTTCTTCTTATTCTTATCATGTATGCAAGTGATTATGATCATGAAAAGGCAAAACAATAAAAAGTGGTTTAAGGATACAATAACATTATTCTTGGGCTAAACATTAAGAAGGAATCATATAGAAGTGTATTTTCGCATAAACTAAACTCTTCTTATTAATTTGTGTGCTTTTATATTTAGCGTCTAGTGCCTAACAATGCAATGTAAGATATTTCTATATTTTGTAACTAGAGAGGCGAAAAATAGAATTGAGAATTTGTTCTTATTGTTTAAATCATGTCTACAAATTATTGTGGTCATATATGGAAATTATGTTTCCTTAAGTAGTTAAATTCCATTGTTGCCTATTGCATTATATGAAATATGATGAATTAAAAATGAAATGAGTTATAGATGTTATGTCAAAATTTATAAGGTGATACACTAATAAAAATTCAATAAGTTGGGGTTTTCAATTGGAGATTCCCTATAGATTAGAGTTGTCGAAAAGCATAGTTTTTACATCTTTTCCATGGAAGGAGGAATACAATGTAGAGTGAGGTCATAAAAGAGAGAAGTTGTGCCCTAAATGGTAATGGACATCTGTAGCATGAAAATATATTTATATATGCCAAGGGCATGATCTGTAGGAGTCATATTGTAAATGGCATAATGCTCTAGAAAAAAATATAGTTGTTTGAAAAATACAAAGATGCAAGTTTGGAAATTAGTTTCTTCTAAGGACTACATTATTTTAACTATGAATTTTCTCAACCTTTAGGATAATTTTTTTGATAAAATGTTAGTCATTAGATATTATATCAAAAAACCAAATAGGCATAGACAAAATATATCTAAAATTAGAAAGAAAAAGTAGAAACTTCTTTAAAAGCACACAAACTATTTAAACAAAAAACATTGCAAATATATAAATTCGAAATATAAGAATTAAAAGGAATATATTTTGAATGTAAATTTATAAATTAATTTTGGCGTTATCTATACCTTGAGTTGCAAATCATATTAAATTAGGGTAGAGTTTAACTTATAGATGAAATGAAACTTTGCACTGGAGTTTGGGGATTCAGTTCCAAAAAAAATTATGATTTTTTTTGTTTAAAATATATTTTTGAATGTATAAGTAGATTCAACCCATGGGACACTAGAATTCTAAGTATTAAACAACTTAAACACGAGATTTTTAAGATCTTTATCAAATTTTAGTTAAAATTAACCAAAAACAATGAGAAAATATCATTTTGATCTATTAATTAGAATACACATTAAATTAGTATTGAAAATAGGTAAAATAACTAATTTAAAAATGGGTAAAATAAAACATCATATTCAAAATTTGTGATTTTAAATTAAAACAAAATAAAACTTAAAAGGATTAATTCTTCTAGTAATGAAAATGATCAATTATATTGAATTCCTTAAGATAGAAATAGAGAAATATAACAATCATTGCTTCTCAGGTAAACTTTCAATACTAGCATACCCATATTGAATTCCTTAAGATAGAAATAGAGAAATATAACAATCATTGCTTCTCAGGTAAACTTGAAATACTAGCATACCCATGAAACAGGGGAAGGGAACATCGAAGAGGAAGAGGTTAAATTTTGATTATGGTTAAACTTTTGATTATATGTAAATGTATTGAATGTAATTTTAACAATTCACTTAAAACAAGTGTTGCAATGCACCTTAGTGCCTCTCACTGAAGTTAGAAATTATGGTTTAGAAAAAATAGCATAAAACATTATAACTTGCACTTGTCAATGCTAAGTTAATAGTGTTTAATATGAAAATCCAATTCTATAGTCTTGATATGCAATAAAATAATAAATTGAGATGTCCACACATTTACAATTTTACTCATGCATAAATAATGGTGAGAAGTAACTCCTAGTAAGTATATTTATTTACATCTTACTCCTATATTTTTTTTATGCAAATGATTGCTTAAATTATGGTGGGAAGTAATTGAGGGGTTAAGTTATGTGGTGATAAAATGCCAAGTGATCATTGATTTACCAATCTACTTGTTGTAAAAAAATATTGCTAAGCAAACTTTGTTGTCTAGAAGTGGAACTTATTGTAGGTTAGTTGAACACTTAGGGATAGAACACTGTCCAACTACATTTTTTTATTGCAGTATAAATTTCCGGGTAGGTCTTATCATATAATTTTTTGCAAATACATGGAAAAACACCCAAAAGCTAACAAATGAGTAACTCAGTAAATACATTTCTAATGGATTTGCTTGTTTCCTTCCTTAATGTAGATCAGAAGACTTTACGAGAAAGTATAATAGTGGATATTCTCTAAAATAATTTCGCATGCCATACTACACAATTATTGTTTAAATATAAATTAGTAACATGTTTAGAAGCCCAACTATATTTATATGACACTTTATCTCCATACATGATCTCGATTGTGGAGGTATTCTTACCATTTCCAATTCGAATTTGTTGGCAGTTCGACACAGTGGGTAAATGACTCTTCCATGTTTTTATATAAAATGTATTACATTGAAATAAAATTGATGCACATGGTGAGAATATGGTGGGAACATATTCTTTCAACATCTTTTACGATTATTGGAGAATATATTTAATCTGTCATTTGTGGACTTTCAGAAAGAGCATTGTATCTTTGAATGTTTGGGATGGCCAAGTATGGTTGTTTACAAGATTCTTTGAACATGTTTGTCTCTTCCATCATCTTCATCATTTATATTATTATGATGATGGTTTTACGTGTCGTATTTTGATACAGAGCATTCTATTCTTGAACATTTTGGATGGCCAAGTATGGTTGTAACAATTGATGTAGGTGTGTGTGTGTGTGTGTGTGTGTCTCTCTCTCTCTCTCTCTATATATATATATATATATATATTTATTTATTTATTTATTTATTTATTTATTTTGTGTTTGATTTAGCGAATTAGATTTAGGTGGAGTTTTACGAGGGTTATTGGACTTTTAGGGTTATATTTTGTAGGTTAGTAAAGTTTCCAAACTTACTTTAGAAATACCAAACTTATATTTTGTAAGTTGGTAAAGTTTCAAAACTTTCTTAAATCATAGGTTAATTCGGAAAATCACAAATAGTTTAACAAACAAGAAATTATTAAATTTATTTTAATTTTAAAATTAATAAATATAATATAAATAAAAAATAAAATTATTAAATGCATATATCGAAATAAAAAAATTGATTGAAAATTATACATTTAACTTAAAGAATGTTTCACCTAGTATACACAGCATTTTTTTAATTTTAGATTTATAATAAAATTAAAAGAACCAAATAATGTAAATAAAAGTTATATATTATTTAAATAAGAATATACTAGCACAACCAGATTAGTAAAAACTAATGTGGTTGATATACGCCGATATGCGTATATAAAATAGATTTACAGCCACATTTACCAATGTGGTTGATATACGCCGATAGGCCTATATCCACTACCCATCACATTAATTTATATATCAATAAATAAATATTATATATAATAAATTTATTATATTAACTTGAAAAATATATATTATATATTAATAAGAATAATAATATATTAAATATATAAATTATGATTAAAATCACAAAAAATATTTTATATATATTAATAATATTATAAAAATATTAATAATATATATTAAAAATATTTATTAATATATTAAAAATATTAACTATATACATACTATAAATTAACTTGAAATATATATAATATATATTAATATAAAAAATATTAATAATATATAATAATTTAATATATCATACATGGCTATATTATTAATAAAGCAAAAGAACTAATAATATATTAATAATATATATTATATCATAGTTGGTTATATTATTAATAATATATATTAATAGTATTATAATATTACTAATAATCATTATTAATAAATATTAGAATATTTATTTATAATGATTATTAGTCACATTATAATCTAATATTTCTTAATAATAATTATTAGTAATATTATAATATTATTTATATTACTAAATAAATATTAAAATATTATAATATTATGAATATTTATTATTAATAATGAATATCAATAATATTATAATATTACTAATAATCATTATTAATAAATATTTGAATATTTATTTATAATTATAATTAATAATACTATAATATTATTAATATTACTAAATAAATATTAAAATATTATAATACTATTAATATATATTATTAATAGTATATATTAATAATATTATAATATTAGAAATAATCATTATTAATAAATATTTGAATATTTATTTATAATGAATATTAGTAATTTTATAATACTATTAATATATAAAAAATATATTATATATTTTCTATATTATAATAAGTATTAATAATATATATTAAAAATATTTATTAATATATTTTTCAGAATGTCACATTTGATCATGGATGACATTGATCAATTATTCATATTATAAACCAAAAGAACTAATAAACTCAAGGGTTTAATATTATAAACCAAAGGAATTGGTGAACCCAAGGGACAACCATTACCCAAAAAATTATAAACCAAAAGGAATTGGTGAACCCAAGGGAATTGATTTAAACATTGAGACAATTGTTGTCACAATGCGACGTTGGACAAACTATGACCATGGTTGGCCATGGGTGATTTTCATATTGAGACAATGTTTCTCATAATGTGTCATTTGATCATGGATGAAATTGATCGATTATTCATATTATAAACCAAAGCAAGTGGTGAACCCAACGGAAAATCATTACCCGAAAAATTATAAAGCAAAGGAATTGGTGAACCCAAGGGAATTGATTTAAACATTGAGACAATTATTGTCACAATGCGACGTTGGGCCAAGTATGACCATGGTTGGCCATGGGTGATTTTCATATTGATACAATGTTTGTGAGAATGTGACATTTGATCATGGACGACATTGATCGATTATTCATATTATAAACCAAAAAAACTAATAAACCCAAGGGTTTAATATTATAAACCAAAGGAATTGGTGAACCCAAGGGACAACCATTACCCAAAAAATTATAAACCAAAGGAATTGGTGAACCCAAGGGAATTGATTTAAACATTGACACAATTGTTGTCACAATGCGACATTGGACCAACTATGACCAGGGTTGGCCATGGGTGATTTTCATATTGAGACAATATTTGTCAGAATGTGACATTTGATCATTGATGACATTGATCGATTATTCATATTATAAACCAAAAAAACTAATAAACCTAAGAGTTTAATATTATAAACCAAAGAAAGTGGTGAACCCAAGGGAAAATCATTACCCAAAAAATTATAAACCAAAGGAATTGGTGAACCCAATGGAATTGATTTAAACATTGAGACAATTGTTGTCGCAATGCGACGTTGGGCCAAGTATGACCATGGTTTGCCAAGGGTGATTTTCATATTGATACAATGTTTGTCAGAATGTGACATTTGATCATGGATGACATTGATCGATTATTCATATTATAAACCAAAAAAACCAATAAACCCAACGGTTTAATATTATAAACCAAAGGAATTGGTGAACCCAAGGGACAACCATTACCCAACAAATTATAAACCAAAAGGAATTGGTGAACCCAAGGGAACACCATTACCCAACAAATTATAAACCAAAAGGAATTGGTGAACCCAAGGGAATTGATTTAAACATTGAGACAATGGTTGTCCCAATGCGACGTTGGACCAACTATGACCATCGTTGGCCATGGGTGATTTTCATATTGAGACAATGTTTCTCATAATGTGTCATTTGATCATGGATGACATTGATCGATTATTCATATTATAAACAAAAAAAACTAATAAACCCAAGGGTTTAATATTATAAACCAAAGCAAGTGGTGAACCCAAGGGAAAATCATTACCCAAAAAATTATAAACCAAAGGAATTGGTGAACCCAATGGAATTGATTTAAACATTGAGACAATTGTTGTCGCAATGCGACGTTGGGCCAAGTATGACGATGGTTGGCCAAGGGTGATTTTCATATTGATACAATGTTTGTCAGAATGTGACATTTGATCATGGATGACATTGATCGATTATTCATATTATAAACCAAAAAAACTAATAAACCCAAGGGTTTAATATTATAAACCAAAGGAATTGGTGAACCCAAGGGACAACCATTACCCAACAAATTATAAACCAAAAGGAATTTGTGAACCCAAGGGAACACCATTACCCAACAAATTATAAACCAAAAGGAATTGGTGAACCCAAGGGAATTGATTTAAACATTGAGACAATGGTTGTCCGAATGTGACGTTGGACCAACTATGACCATGGTTGGCCATGGGTGATTTTCATTTGAGACAATGTTTCTCATAATGTGTCATTTGATCATGGATGACATTGATCGATTATTCATATTATAAACTAAAAAAACTAATAAACCCAAGGGTTTAATATTATAAACCAAAGCAAGTGGTGAACCCAAGGGAAAATCATTACCCAAAAAATTATAAACCAAAGGAATTGGTGAACCCAAGGGAATTGATTTAAACATTGAGACAATTGTTGTCGCAATGCGACTTTGGACCAACTATGACCATGGTTGGCCATGGGTGATTTTCATATTGATACAATGTTTGTCAGAATGTGACATTTGATCATGGATGACATTGATCGATTATTCATATTATAAACCAAAAAAACTAATAAACCCAACTGTTTAATATTATAAACCAAAGGAATTGGTGAACCCAAGGGACAACCATTACCCAACAAATTATAAACCAAAAGGAATTGGTGAACCCAAGGGAATTGATTCAAACATTGAGACAATTGTTGTCACAATGCGACGTTGGACCAACTATGACAATGGTTGGCCATGGGTGATTTTCATATTAAGAAAATGTTTCCCATAATGTGTCATTTGATCATGGAGGACATTGATCGACTATTCATGTTATAAACCAAAAAAACTAATAAACCCAAGGGTTTAATATTATAAACCAAAGCAAGTGGTGAACCCAACGGAAAATCATTACCCAAAAAATTATCAACCAAAGGAATTGGTGAACCCAAGGGAATTGATTTAAACATTGAGACAATTATTGTCACAATGCGATGTTGGGCCAAGTAAGACCATGGTTGGCCATGGGTGATTTTCATATTGATACAATGTTTGTCAGAATGTGACATTTGATCATGGATGACATTGATCGATTATTCATATTATAAACCAAAAAAACTAATAAACCCAAGGGTTTAATATTATAAATCAAAGGAATTGGTGAACCCAAGGGACAACCATTACCCAAAAAATTATAAACCAAAGTAATTGGCGAACCCAAGGGAATTGATTTAAACATTGAGACAATTGTTGTCACAATGCGACATTGGACCAACTATTACCAGGGTTGGCCATGGGTGATTTTCATATTGAGACAATATTTTTCAGAATGTGACATTTGATCATTGATGACATTGATCGAGTATTCATATTATAAACCAAAAGAACTAATAAACCAAAGGGTTTAATATTATAAACTAAAGGAATTGGTGAACCCAAGGGACAACCATTACCCAACAAATTATAAACCAAAAGGAATTGGTGAACCCAAGGGAATTTATTTAAACATTGAGACAATTGTTATCACAATGCGACATTGGACCAACTATGACCATGGTTGGCCATGGGTGATTTTCATATTGAGACAATGTTTGTCAGAATGTGTCATTTGATCATGGATAAAATTGATTGATTATTCATATTATAAACCAAAAAAACTAATAAACCCAAGGGTTTAATATTATAAACCAAAGGAATTGGTGAACCCAAGGCAAAATCATTACCCAAAAAATTATAAATCAATGGAATTGGTGAACCCAAGGGAATTGATTTAAACATTGAGACAATTGTTGTCACAATGCGACGTTGGAGCAAGTATGACCATGGCTAGCCAAGGGTGATTTTCATATTGATACAATGTTTGTCAGAATGTGACATTTGATCATGGATGGGGATTAATATTATAAACAAAAGCAAGTGGTGAACCCAAATAAACCCAAGGGTTTAATATTATAAACCAAAGGAATTGGTGAACCCAAGGGAATTGATTTAAACATTGAGAAAATTTTTGTCACAATGTGACGTTAGACCAACTATGACCATGGTTGGCCATGGGTGATTTTCATATTGAGACAATATTTGTCAGAATGTGACATTTGATCGTGGATGACATTGATCGATTATTCATATTATAAACCAAAGGAACTAATAAACCGAAGGGTTTAATATTATAAACCAAAGGAATTGGTGAACCCAAGGGAAATCCATTACCCAACAAATTATAAACCAAAGGAATTGGTGAACCCAAGGGAATTGATTTAAACATTAAGACAATTGTTGTCATAATTGCGACGTTGGACCAACTATGACCATGGTTGGCCATGGGTGATTTTCATATTGAGACAATATTTTGTCGAATGTGACATTTGATTATGGATGACGTTGATCGATTATTCATATTATAAACCAAAAGAACTAATAAACCCAAGGGTTTAATATTATAAACCAAAGGAATTGTGGTGAACCCAATGGAATTGATTTAAACATTGAGACAATTGTTGTCTGTCTGACGTTGAACCAACTATGACCATGGTTGGCCGTGGGTGATTTTCATATTGAGACAATATTTGTCGAGAATGTGACATTTTATTATGGATGACATCGATCGATTATTCATATTATAAACCAAAAGAACTAATAAACCGAAGGGTTTAATATTATAAACCAAAGAATTGGTGGACTCAAAAGGGAAATCCATTACCCAAAAAAATTATAAACCAAAGAATTAGTGAACCCAAGGAATTGATTTAAACATTGAGACAATTGTTGTCACAATGGGACGTTGGACCAACTATGACCATGGTTGGCCATGGAGTGATTTTCATATTGAGACAATATTTGTCACAATGTGACATTTGATCATGGATGACATTGATCAATTATTCATATTATAAACCAAAGAAAAAGAATTGGTGAACCCAAGGGAATTGATTTAAACATTAAGACAAAGTTGTTGTCATAATCGTGACGTTGAACCAACTATGACCATGGTTGGCCATGAGGTGATTTTCTCATATTGAGACAATATTTGTCAAAATGTGACATTTGATTATGGATGACGTTGACCGATTATTCATATTATAAACCAAAAGAACTAATAAACCCAAGGGTTTAATATTATAAACCAAAGGAATTGGTGAACCCAAGTGAAATCCATTACCCAACAAATTATAAACCAAAGGAATTGGTGAACCCAGGGAGGTGATTTAAACATTGAGACAATTGTTGTCACAATCTCGGCGTTGGACCAACTATGACCATGGTTGGTACGTGGGTGATTTTCATATTGAGACAATATTTGTCGAATGTGACATTTGATTATGGATGACATCGATCGATTATTCATATTATAAACCAAAAGAAAACTAATAAACCGAAAGGGTTTAATATTATAAACAAAGGAATTGGTGAACCCAAGGGAATTGATTTAAATTATTTGTTTTGTTTAGGGAATGAAACATTTAAGAATAATATATATATATATATATATATATATATATATATATATATATATATATATATATATATATATAAAATGAGAAATATAAGTTTTTTTTCTTTTCTTCCATCAAAATATTTTATTGATTGAGCACAAAAGGAATTAGATATCTCTATCATATAGGGTTTTCTAATGCATCTATTGGTCCAATAGCGTTTTTAATTAAAATGAACCAAACATATGTAATTTTTTTTGTTCTCATTATAGTTGACATTATTTCTTAATTTAATGAACATTTTATTTTTATTTTAGGAAAGATGTGTCAAAGCTAAGAGTAAGCATAAAAGAAATTACACATCTCATACACTTTTAATAATAAAAATAATAAAGATTGTATTACTTATACTACCAAATTTATATTTTTTTAAACCTTTTTAATATTTTATTTTTCCTAAATTAATATTTAAAACATATGATATAAAAAAACTTAATTTTTTAAAGTAAACTTTTAAGTTTTATTTATATTATTAATTTCATTTTTTTTATTATAAAAAAATTAATAATGATAATTAATAATAATGATTAGTGTTTATTAAAATTTATCCTAAAATTAAAAGAAAGTAAATTCGTTTAAATTTTGTATGTTAAATAAAAAACACTCCAAATTATTATATAAAAAAAATCAATAATAAAATTAATATTTCCTAAATAAAATCTAATATAAAAAATTATTTATTGAATTTATATTTCTATAATTTATTTGAATGACTTTTCAAATGTAAAACTATATTTTATGGTTTTCAAATCATATAGTACGTTCAAGTTAGTGTGATTTGTTCCAATCTATATTTTTTTAAATACATAGTTATTTTAAAATGAGTTAATTTTTATAATAATAAAGTATTATTTTTAAGAAAACAAAACTAAAAAAAAACCTGATCAACCTTGGTTTTTTTGTATTCAATTCATGATAAGTATTAAAATACTTAATTCATGATATTATATATAATAATTTTATTATATTAACTTGAAATATATATATTATATATTAATAAGAATATTTATCAATATATTAATTATGATTAAAATCACAAAAATATTATATATATATATTAATAATATCGATTGATATATTAATAATATTATAATATTTATTAATAATATATATTAATAATATTTATCAACACTACCATCAAAGCTTTGTTCTAATTTTTTTGTTCCAACGTTTTGTTCCAATATTCCAATGCTTATTTGTACTGCTCCATATGTTACGTATCCATATCCATATGCTGCGTATAATATGGTTATAATATGTTATGTATCCATATGCTGCATTTACCATGAATGTTTGGAAGTTCAACCACAATGAATGCAATGGATTGTCAAAATAAGATAATTAATGCTGGGAAATTTATTTGAAACGTTCTACCATATATTGGAAAACACTTCCATATTAGGATACTACTCTCCATCACGTAAAACACTTCCATATTAGATACTACTCTCCATCACACTGCATACGCTGCTCTCTACATTGTATTAACAAGCACACTGTGGAAAAAACTGTTTGGTTTCTTAAATCGAATGTGGCAATGAGTGCCTGGTTACCCTGATGCAACAATAGAAGCGTAGTTGTATTACAAACAACCACCAACTTTGTTGAAAATACATTGCTTGCGTGCGTCTCACTAGGATCCTGTTCTATCATCAATAGAGTGTGCGACATTTCCATGATAGACTCAGATCCTAAGGTAAGAGGAGGATGTCGTTTTTGTTTTTTTATTTGTTGGGAAAACACAATAAAAAACATCATGGTTCATAGATCATATTTGAATTCAAGAGACATCTTACTTATTTTTTTTTTGTTAAACAAGTGCTAACCTGGAAGTGATCTCACGTACAATATATAAATATTGAAGCCTAAAGTGTTATTTAACTCTGTTAAGGAGCACCATTAATACATATGGCAATATAATACTAATTCAGCTAACGTCAATATAATACCGGTTCATATAATATCAAGGTGTATTATTAAATACCGCTATAATCAATAAAAGATGCTACAAATATATATCAACACCACTCCAATTAGACGCTAATCCAACCGTGCAATATATGTTGCCTCTGCCCCATGGCTTATTCCCTTTCAAGTATGCGCTATGAGTCGGCCTCTCTGTGTATCATTCCCTCTCATATTAACGTCACTTCTATTTCGCTGGCTTCGAATGATAATTATTTTAATGCTCTCCAAATCTTGATAATGAGACCTACATTTTTAATGCTCTCTAATGTATCAATGAATGTTGCAGGATGCCATGACACAAGAGAACTGTCTATAAAATAATGTTGCCAGATATTGTGCCAAATAATGATATAATAGTAATGTCGTGCCAGCGAATGAATAGAACCTGCCCATACCTGATAACGCCGCAATGTATTAATATAACCACTGCACAATATATGTGAACGTTGCTATGATGCGAGCTTTGATTTATTAACGCCAACACAACAAAAAATTTAATTTATATGTAACTTTCTAAGATGTAGTAATACATGGCATATGATAACCATATAGACATCCAACAAATAACCTTCTTTTAGCGCGAGAGCAGGAAGAATTTATGCAATAATGTCTACTGTGTCTTCAATATATCCATAATATTCCGCCTCAAGTATGCTTGTATGAATCTGCATAGATAGTCGGGGTTCGTAACTCCTTTGTTCACCCTCAACTATACGACCATTATACGCAAGTACATTCTTTGAGCTCTTTTAATTGCCCCCTTATCTTGATCTGTTCAAGTTTGTAAGTTTTTATCAGAAATCAGATTTGATGATAGTTATCACTTGTCATAACAACCTCTATTTTATACTTTATCTACCTCAATTCTTGACAAGTCGATCCAAGCTCTATGACCTGAGGTACCAAATGACTTGCGATACACAATACATAGTCATTTTTGAGTCTTTTCCAAGCTCTATATGACTGGAAGTACCACATAGCTTGCGATTCACAATACATAGTCATTTTCACAATGAGCCGTTTCTTCACGGTTTCCAACCAAAAAATAACCTATAAATCGTCCGTTCTTGTAGCTTGACAGAAAATTTGTTCATACATTATTAAAAAATATTCCTGTAATTGCATCTTTTTGTACAAATCATGAACAAATATTTGTATTTCATTTCAAGATTCCCTTCTCAAATCAATAATCCCAAAGTGATAAATGGAGAGTGGTCTCGAACCGGCCTAGGCCCGCCCCTGAGCGTAACAAAAAGTTATATCTTGTTCATTAATAAAACTTTCCAAGAGTATCGGGAGACGGTGATGGAAGGATAGGAAAATAGTAATTTAAGAATGAAAGCAAATAGTAAGTTTGGAGAAGAACCTTAACATAACAAGGGAAAAGAATCGTACCGAGCATTCTACAAATAGCATTGGCCATAGGCATTTCCTTGCTTGATTCTCTCGTAAGGCCGGAGACGGTATTAGCATTACTATCGCGGAAGAAAGTCGTAATCATCATCGTGAGAAAGACATGCCACAATCTTAACAATGGACAAAGCATGTTAGCCTCCCCGATCTTGTGACCTAAATTCGCCATGAAAAATTTCTTTCGAATAGAATCGAACTCGACAAAGATTTTACTACTCGGATAAACAAAAATGTACTCGCTTGTACGGGCGGGATTACTCAAATGCATGAAATTTACGGGGCGAATGAAAGGATTACTCAAATGCATGAAATTTACGGGCAAATGAAAGTTGAACTTTGAAACGTTATGTCGGCTCAATTCCATCACTTTTGCCCGCTCTCGCCCAGTTTCGATAAAACCTACGCGTGGCCCATAATGCTAAACGAATGAAAGTTGAACCTTTTGAAACGTTATGCCGGCCTCAATTCCATTCGCCTTCATCAACAAAGCCGCTCCTGCTCGCTCTCGCCCACGTTCGATAAAACCTACGCGTGGCCCATAATACTAAGCCGTAATCTTCCATTCCACCCACGTTCATCTTCCAGTTCATCCTAATTTGATAGGTGGCGTGCTCACATTTTTTTTGAGAATTCATGTTTATTTGAGAATTTGAACAATCAAATAGGTGGCATTTTAGTTTGAACCATCACTTGTTAATTTTGATAGGTGGGCGGTCAACAAATGGCATGGTAAATTTTTAATCATGTTTTGTAAAAAATTAATTTAAGTATGGTTTAAACACGTGATTTAGATATGCGAGGAAGTTACTTTTTGAATTTCATCCATTGATTTAGTGGCGACGACCCGAATATCTTGGCATCTTTCAATCTAAACCATCGGATCAAAGATTAAGTGGCCTAATCACAAAAGATGCAAATTCGATAGGGATCCTTTATCGTAATTAAAAAAATAAATAAATTAATATCTACATTTATGGGGATAGAAAATCTTATACCCAAAATTATAACTTGAGTTTAAAATTTTCTATAGAAAATGTTATAGGCAAAATTATAAATTGAGTTTAAAATTTTGTAGAAAAGTATCATCCTATTTTGATCCTATTATAGGTAAATAGCTAATATGATTTTTTATATATAAATAAGTTTAAAATGTTTTGTTATGTATTATGGAGTTTATTTATTTTAGAAAGTGAGATGAAATGATTTATGTGATTTTAAATAAGTTGAAAATAGAAAAAATCAGTATCACTTCAAATGTTTTCTATACCTTCTTATTAAAATGGTTGTATTACGGCAAAGATTTTTGAAAATTGCGGTAAAGATTTTTGAAAATATGAATTACAGTGGTTAAACTTTAGTATTTTGGGTGCTATAAGGATTTTTTATGGCGCTGAATTCATTTCCACCATAAAAAATGCAATTCAAACCCTCCAACTACCTAATTTTTTAAAAGCTATTATATTGTGTGAGTAGACAACTCCATTAAAATGTAATTTCAAATTATTTCTATACACTCTTATTAAAATCTAATTTCAAATTATTTCTATACACTCTTATTCAAATCTAATTTCAAATTATTTCTATACACTCTTATTCAAATCTAATTTCAAATTGGTGAAAATAATTTTAATTTTCTTAACGTATTACTTTATATTAAAAATAAAAATTTCCAAAACAACTATTTGAATTTTCAATCAAATTTTATTTTAACAAACATTTATCATAATTATTATATCACCTGCAATTCTTGACAATTTTTCAAAAAAAGAGACTATTTGTTTAAAAAAGAAACAATGCATTCTCATCGTGATTCCACTTAAACTAAAATAAAATAAGATAAGATATATATTATTAAAAAATAAATATAATTTAGGAATAAAAGAAAAGTCACCACCCGAGTCCATTCTAGTCCACTCTCCCACGTCACGTGGGATTGTAACTACAGAATTTTCTGTTCGATTGTAATTACAGTAAATGAATGATATTATTAACTTTGTAATTTAATTATTCTTTTTATTTAAATTGACCCAATCTTTCATAGATATTAATTACACTTAAATTACCTAATTGCGAAACCCAGGAAGTCTGAATCGAACTCTTCATCGTCTGACACCGGCACTTCGGGGTCTGCCATGCATGAATCGAACTCTTCGTCGTCTCAGAGTTACTGCATCATCGAAATTGATGGCAGAAACAACGCTCTAATTGGAAACAATGGATCCAATATCACTTGTACTTGTCTGTTATGGAGGGCATCCAGAAATGGAACTTCAAGCTTGTAGAATGCAGTGAGGAGTAGATACCTGAAGCCTGCTGGAAATGAATGAATGCATGCTGGGACATAATTTAAATTTATCCAGTGTCCCATGCCTGCCCCTTTTAATATTTTTAACCAAATCCTGCCATTTCTTTTAATATTTTTAACTAAATCGGACGACCGCGTTTGTTTTGCAATGCCGTGAGTGGTTCCCCACCACCACCACTTCCCTTTCTTGTTGTTCTTGGAAACCTTACACTTACGTGACCTTGTTCTTGGAAACCTTACACTTACGTGACCTTTTGCTTCGCCATGCCATAGGTGGTTCTGGACACACGACCAAGGTCGGTGGTGACAGCTGTGCGTTCCGCTTTTTTTGTTTTGTTTTTGTTATAGACGTTGTGGCCGCTCCTTTTAACGGTCAAGAATATCAAGCTTTTTCTTTTCTTAAGGGATTCTTCATGCTTTAGATGTTGTGGTGCGGTGTATGTATATATATGGGTGCCTCTCAACGAATAGTTCATCCTCCGGTGTATATATATATGGTTTGGGTGCCTCTCAACAAATAGTTCATCCTCTTCTTGTATTTGCAGAGAATTTTGTTGAATGTCTATTGGAAGTGTTTTCTTTTCTCTGTAACTGTATAATGTCAATGTTTCTACGGGAAGTGTTTTATCTGGTGGGTCTTTTTGTTTTAAGGGATGCTGTATGGACGAATGAAATTAAGACGCGTTGTGTCATCAAGAAGATCAGCGAGCGAGAAAGAAGGGATGCATGGACGATGTCATCAATGGAGAGGAGGAGGGAACTAGAGAGTATGTGTTGCTTGTATTCATTAGGAGGCCAGAGTATCTGCCTGGCCTAATGTTTTTATTTAAATCTGTTATTAGTCCCTAATCCCATTAATCTCTTATATACCAGAGAGTATTTGTTGCAGCAGCCAGCCGTCACAGGTATGTTTATTTTTTGTTCTTCAATTTAGAGTAGAATTGAATGTTCAATGTTCTTGTCCTTCCTCCTCGTCAAAAGCCCATGACTCACCATATCAATCTGTCATTGGAGTGATTTCTTCCCCTGTTTTGACGTGATTTCCCCTCTGATTGGATCAGTCTTCTAGAGTTCATCTCTCAACTACGTATATTAATGTTTTAAAATATATTATTAGTCCCTAATCGCCGCATTAATCTCTTATATATATACTTTGTCCTTTAATTGCTCTGCTCTTTTCTGTTCTGGCTACGGAATCCCATTACCATTAATTCCTCTTAATTTTTACTTTTACTTTTCTTGCCTTTCGATCATCTTGCCCTTGCCCTGATCTCAAAATAACCAAGTCACATGTTAGGAAACCATATGCCGAAGTCACTCTTCGTTATCGTTTGTGAAGTTAAGCCATGATTATGATCTATTTACACGTTTGTGCAGTTAAGCGGCCATGATTATCTATTTACACGTTTGTGCAGGAATGTGCAGTTAAGCGGCCATGATTTTCTATTTCTATTTATTGTTGATCTCGTTTTGTTATTGTACACTATTTATTTTCCTGCAGTTAAGCCATCATTATACCCGCTCTGTATTTTGTGTTTGTTGTTCATCTAGCTTTCCCTTTTGTATTTTATAAAAATAGTGGCTCCATTATTATTATTATTATTGCTACAGTTTCAATTATATTTTGAGCTTACGTTTCACTTAGTATTTTTTCAGTTTCAATTATATTTTTATTTTCACTTAATAGTTTTTAGTTTCAATTATATTTTTATTTTTCAAGTCTGAGCGTACGTTTCACTTCCAAGTCTGGTCGCACATTTCACTTATCATTTACTTCAACATTGAAAATGGATGGCAATCTAAGTCTTATCTTGAAAAATGAAAATCTAATCCCAGTCTTTCAGGTTTATCTTTCTTGGCGTACACTTAATTTTCCAGGCTTATCTTTCTTTTCTTTTAAGTGAATCAATTTTTCTACATTAAAATTATATAATGTAAATCAAATTTATTCAGGAATATTATTGTTTTATTTATTTGAAATACATTTTTGTTTATTTAAAATATCTGAAATAAATGTATTTTCTTACTTAAATATATATATGAAAAAAAAAACACTTAAATTGTGTTTCTTTAAATTTTCATAAATGTATGAATAACTGTCTTTCAAGATATATTTGTTACAGAATATGACGTTGACATTTATGTATAGATGTATTTTTACTTATAATGTGTATGTGTTTTTGTATGGTGTATTTTATGTATATTTTTAAATGCAAGTAGATATCATGGTATGCTTATGATAATTAAGATGAAATAAATGTGTTGTAACATAATATAATGTTAAAATATTTTGCATATGCAATGTGTATGTATTAGTTTCTTTCATATTTTTTATTTGATAATATGTTTATTGTTTCTTTGATGATATAATGATTGTGGTTTTTTAGATAATATGATGATTTTTTATTTTTAATTCATAAGATGTTTTTGTTTGCTACATGATGTGGATTGTACATGTGAAATGATACAATAATGATAATGATAATAATAACAATGAGGGAGAGAAAGAGAGATGGCTAGGGACACACTAGGGGGGAGAGACAGAGAGAGAGAGGTGGGGGAGGGAGAGGTTGGGGAGAGAGAGAGAGGGGGTGGGAGAGAGAAAGCACGGGGGAGAGAGGGGTATAGAGAGAGGTCGAGGGAGAGAGCAGGGGAGAGAGAGAGAGAGAGAGAGAGAGAGAGAGAGAGAGAGAGAGAGAGAGTGCGAGAGAGAGAGGGAGTGTGAGAAGAAGAGAGAGAGAGAAGGGGGAGAGGCGAGAGAGAGAGATGGGGGAAAGAGGGGCGGGGGAGAGAGAGAGAGAGAGAGAGAGAGAGGGAGAGAGAGGTGGGGAGAGAGAGAGAGAGAGAGAGAGAGGAGGCTTATAGAGGAAATTTGAGAGAGGTCGAGAGGGAGTGGGAGGGAGAGAGAGGCGGAGGGAGAGAGAGAGAGAGAGAGAGAGAGAGAGAGGGGGTGGGGGGAGAGGGAGTGTGTGTGCGAGAGAGAGAGAGAGAGAGAGAGAGAGAGAGAGTGAGAGAGAGAGAGAGATGGGGGGAGAGAGAGGTGAGGGAGAGAGGGGGAGGGGTGGGGGAGAGAGAGAGTGAGAGAGAGAGAGAGAGAGAGAGAGAGAGTGGGGGAGAGAGAGAGAAGAGAGAGAGAGAGGGTGGGTAGAGGGAGAGACAGAGAGGAGAGAGAGAGAAAGAGAGAGAGGGCGGGGAAGAGAGACGGAAGGAGAAAGAGAGGGGGCAGAGGGAGAGAGAGAGAGAGAATGGGAAGTGGAAGAGAGACAGTGGGAGAGAGAGGGGGGGATAGACAGATGTGGATAGAGAGGGTGGGAGAGAGAGGAGGAGAGAGAGAGAGAGAAGGGAGAGAAGGGGGGAAAGAGGGAGAAAGTGGTAGAGAAAGAGAGATAGAGAGAGGGTGGGAGAGATAGGGAGAGAGAGAGAGAGAGAGAGGTGGGGTGGGAGAGAGTGGGGAAGAGGGATAGGGGGGAGAGAGAGAGAGAGAGAGAGGAGGGGAGAGAGAGAGATAGAGTGAGGGAGAGAGAGAGTGACTAGTAGAGAGAGAGAGAGAGAGAGCCGGGGGGAGAGAGAGAGAGAAAACGAGGGGGTCGGGGGTGGGTAAAGGGGGAGAGATAGAGAAAACGAGGGGGTGGGGGGTGGGAAAAGGGGGAGAGAGAGAGAGAGAGATCGAGGTGGTGTAGTGCGAGACATAGAGGGGGGAGAGAGACTAAGCCAAAAAGAGAGAGCGAGATAGAGGATGGGAGAGAGAGAGAGAGAGAGGGGAGGAGGGAGAGGGAGGGGAGGAGGGAGAGGGAGGGAGAGAGAGAGAGAGAGACGGGAGTGGAGAGAGATAGTGGGAGAGAGAGAGAGAGAAGGGAGTGAGACACCTAGGGGAGAGAGACATATGGGAGGGGAGAGAGGGAGGCATGGGAAGAGTCCGAGAGAGAGAGAGAGAGAGGGGGAAACGGAGAGAGAGAGAGAGGGGGGGGGGCAGAGATAGGGGAGAGAGGGAGAGAGAGAGAGAGAGAAGGGAGAGAGAGAGAAGGGGAGAGGGGGAGAGAGAGAGAGAGAGAGGGGGTAGAAAGAAAGGGGGGCAGATAAAGAGATAGGGATAAAGAGGGGGGGGGAGGGGGGAAAGAGAGAGAGAGAGAGAGAGAGAAGAGGATTCATATCAATTTGATTTCGTGGACGTGCATTGGTTACATGTTTTTAAAAAAAATTATTCTCAATAATCGTTATCCCTTACCCAGGATAGATTATCTATTGTGCAACAAGATAAATACTTAAGCAAGCTAGACTTAAAATCAGAGTATCACCAAGTTCGAGTCAAAGAAGAGGATACCCAGAAGATCACCTTCAAAACTAGACAAGGTCTGTATGAGTGGTTAGTTATGATATTTGGCCTATGCGATGAACCAACTACATTCATGAAGTTAGTGAATGATATATTGTGTAATTTTATAAGTTCAAGTTTTTATTGTTTATTCAGATGATTTACTAGTATACATTTCTACTTAATAGGAGCACATCTCACATTTGATGTAGGTGCTAAAGACTTTAAAAAAACACTAATTGTTGGCACACCTCAAAAAGTGTGATTTTTCACAATATACTTTGGTATATTTGGGATATGTGATAGGTGGAGGAGAGCTGAAGATAGATCCTTCCAAGATAGAGGTCATTAAGAAGTGATCAGTAAGGCTTACTAAATCTTTTTGAGGTTAGGAGTTTTTTTGAGGCAGCATAGTACTTGAAGAAATTCATAGAATTGTTTTCAGTAGTAGCAACACCACTCCATACCATAATGTCAAGTAGCAAGAGTTTGCAGTGGGGACAAGATCCTTCCAAGATAGAGGTCATTAAGAAGTGATCAGTAAGGCTTACTAAATCTTTTTGAGGTTAGGAGTTTTTTTGAGGCAGCATAGTACTTGAAGAAATTCATAGAATTTTTTTCAGTAGTAGCAACACCACTCCATACCATAATGTCAAGTGGCAAGAGTTTCCAATGGGGACAAGGTCAGCGCAGATCCTTTGTAGTGTTAAACAAGAAGATCAGCCAAACATTGGTTCTAGCATTACTAAAATTACTATATCCCTTTGAAGTGGAGACATATGCATGTGGGCATGCTATGGGAACAATCTTCATGCTAATTAATTAAATTGAAAAAATAAAAAATTCATACAAATGTAAAATAAAATTAAAACAATTACTCACCATACTAATACTAGAAATCTCTAATAAAAGAATAAACCAATATAGATCTATTTTAACCTATATATGTTATGCACACATAAATTATGTTTTATTTTATTTTAATCCTTCTCAATGCTTAATAAATACTAGACTAAAATTTATCTATGCTAATATGTATATCAACCCCATTAACAAATCACTATAACCCAAGTAGGTAACATATTAGCGTTGCCACTACATTATGTCCGACCTAAAAAAAACATTGGAATTTGAATTTTAAATGGGCACACACTTGACAAGTGGTGGAAGTTTCATGATAATAGCCTCAAACATAGATGAAGTGATTTTATCATCATAAGAAACAACTAGATGATTTAGAGTCCCTAATGAAATACATGAAAACTCAATTTTGTCACCATAAGAAACTACTAGGTGATTCAAAGTCAAGTTTGCCTTAATGCACATGACAACTGAACCCAAATAGGAGATCTAGAAATAATAGAAAATGCCTAACACGTGATCAAGAATGGATAGTTATTAAGTATGTTTATGAAATCCCAAAATTTGGGTTTTCAACATTTTGTCTTCTTATTCTTATCATGTTTGCAAGTGATTTTGATCATGAAAAGACAAAACAATAAAAAGTGGTTTAAGGATACAATAACATTATTTTTGGGCTAAACATTAAGGAGTCATATAGAAGTGTATTTTCGCATAAACTAAACTCTTCTTATTAATTTGTGTGCTTTTGTATTTAGTGTCTAGTGCCTAACAATGCAATCTAAGATATTTCTATATATTTTTTAACTAGAGATGCTAAAAATAGAATTGATGATTTGTTCTTATTGTTTAAATCATGTCTACATATGACTATGGTCATATACGGAAATTATGTGTTTCCTTAATCCAGATAAATTGCGTTGTTGCCTATTTCATTATATGAAATATAACAAATTAAAAATGAAATGAGTTATAGATGTTATGTCAAAATTTATAAGCTGATACCCTACTACAAATTCAATAAGTTGGGATTTTCAATTACATTGAAAGTATTGAGGAGATTCCTATTTCATTATATAAGAAATATAACAAATTAAAAATGAAATGAGTTATAGATGTTATGTCAAAATTTATAAGCTGATACCCTACTACAAATTCAATAAGTTGGGATTTTCAATTACATTAAAAGTATTGAGGAGATTCCCTATAGATTAGAGTTGTTGAACTGCATAGTTTTTACATATTTTCCACGGAAGGAGGAATCAAATGTAGAGTGAGGCCATAAAAGAGAGAAGTTATGCCCTAAATGGTAATGGACATGTGTAGCATGCAAATATATTTGTATATTCCAAGGGCATGATCTGTAGGAGTCATATTCTAAATGGCATAATGCTCTAGAAAAAAATATAGTTGTTTCGAAAATACAAAGATGAAAGTTTGGAAATTAGTTTCTTCTAAGGAATACATTCTTTTAGCTTTGAATTTTCTCAATCTCTAGGATCATTTTTTTGATAAAACGTTAGTCATTAGTTATTGTATCAAAAAATCAAATAGGCATAGATAAAATATATCTAAAATTCAAAGAAAAAAGTAGAAACTTATTTAAAACCACACAAACTATTTAAACAAAAAACTTTATAAATATATCAATTAGCAATATAAGAAGTAAAAGGAATATGTTATAAATGTAAATTGATAAATTAATTTTTTCTTGATCTTTACCTTGAGTTGCAAATCATATTAAATTGGGGTAGAGTTTAAGTTATAGATAATATGAAAATTTTCACTAGAGTTTGGGGATTCATTTGCAAACAAGATTATGATTTTTTTTTTCTTTAAAATATATTTTTTAATGTATAAATTGATTCAAACCCTGGGACACTAGAATTTTACGTATTAAATAACTTAAACACATGCTTTTAAAGATATTTACCAGATTTTAGTTAAAGTTAACCAACAACAATGTGAAAAAATCATTTTGATCTATTAATTATACTACACATTAAATTAGTACTAAAAATAGGTAAAATAATTAATTTAAAAATGGGTAAAATATAACATCATATTGAAAAACTTGTGATTTTCAATGAAATCAAAATAAAACTTAAAAGAGTAATTTTACTAGTAATGAAGATGATCAATTATATTGAATGCCTTAAGATAGAAATAGAGAAATATAAAAATCACTCTTCTCAGGTTAACTTGTAATATTAACATACCCCGGGAAGGGAACACCGAAAACGAAGAGGTTAAATTTTGATTATGATTAAACTTTTGTTTATATGTAAATGTATTGAATGTAAAATTAACAATTCATTTAAAACACGTGTTGCGATGCATCTTAGTGCAAGTTAGAAATTATGGTTTAGAAAAAATAGCATAAAACATTATAACCTACACTAGTCAATGCTAAGTTAATAACTTTTAATATGAAAATCAAATTCTATAGTCTTGATATGCAATAAATTAATAAATTGAGATGTCTACACATTTACAATTTAACTCATACATAAATAATGGTGAGAAGTAACTCCTAGTAAGTATATTTATTTACATCTTATTCCTTTTTTTTTTTTTATGCACAGAATCCCTTAAATTATGGTGGGAATTAATTGATGGGTTAATTTAAGTGACTACAAAATGCCAAGAGATCGAAGATTTACCAATGTATTTGTTGTAACAAAAGATTGCAAGGCAATTTTTTTATTTTTTTTAGAAATGGAATTTATTGTAGGTTAGTTGAACAATTAGGGATAGAAAAGTGTCCAAATACATTTTTTTGTTGCAGTATAAACTTCAGGGTAGGCCTTGTCATATAAGTTTCTGCAAATACATGGACAAACACACGCTTTTAAAGATCTTTACCAGATTTTAGTTAAAGTTAACCAACAACAATGTGAAAAAATTATTTTGATCTATTAATTATACTACACATTAAATTAGTATTGAAAATAGGTAAAATAATTTAAAAATGAGTACAATATAACATCATATTGAAAAAAACAAAATAAAACTTAAAAGAGTAATTCTACTAGTAATGAAGATGATCAATTATATTGAATGCCTTAAGATAGAAATAGAGAAATATAACAATCACTGCTTCTCAGGTTAACTTGTAATACTAACATACCCCTGAAACAAGGGAAGGGAACACCGAAGAGGAAGAGGTTAAATTTTGATTATGGTTAAAATTTTGTTTATATGTAAATGTATTGAATATAAAATTAACAATTCATTTAAAACATGTGTTGCAATGCACTTTAGTGCAAGTTAGAAATTATGGTTTAGAAAAAATAGCATAAAACATTATAACTTGCACTAGTAAAGGCTAAGTTAATAATGTTTATTATGCAAATCAAATTCTATAGTCTTGATATGCAATAAATTAATAAACTAAGATGTCTACACATTTACAATTTTACTCATACATAAATAATGGTGAGAAGTAACTCCTAGTAAGTATATTTATTTACATCTTATTCCTATATAATTTTTTATGCAAGGGATTGCTTAAATTATGGTTGGAATTAATTGATGGGTTAAGTTATGTGACCACAAAATGCTAAGGGATTGCAGATTTACCAATCTACAAGTGTTGTAACAAAAGATTGCAAGGCAATTTTATTTTTTTTGTCTAGAAATGGAATTTATTGTAGGTTAGTTGAACAATTGGGGATAGAAAAGTGTCCAACTACTTCAAGGAATTTTTTTTTTTTTTTTTTTTCTAGAAATGGAATTTATTGTAGGTTAGTTGAACAATTAAGAATAGAAAAGTGTCCAACTACATTTTTTTGTTGCAGTATAAACTTCAGGGTAGGCCTTGTCATATAAGTTTCTACAAATACATGGACAAACACCCAAAAACTCACAAATCAGTAACTCAGTAAATATATTTCTAATGGATTTGTTTGTTTCCTTCCTTAATGTGGACCAGAAAACTCTATAAGCATTATTACAATTGTTGTGAGTCACTAGGTAAGAAAAGTATAATAATCGATATTCTCTAAAATTGTTTTGCATGCCATACTACAAAATATTTTTTTTATATAAAATAGTAACATGTTTGGTATTCTCTAATTGTTGTGAGTCACTAGGTAAGAAAAGTATAATAATTGATATTCTCTAAAATTGTTTTGCATGCCATACTACAAAATAATTGTTTATATAAAATAGTAACATGTTTGGTATTCTCTAAAATTATTTAGCATGACATACTACAAAATAATTGTTTATATAAAATAGTAACATGTCTGGAAGCCCAACTATAGTTAGATGACACTTTATCTCCATATAATTGTTTATATAAAATAGTAACATGTCTGGAAGCCCAACAATAGTTAGATGACACTTTATCTCCATACATGATCTAAATCATGGAGGTATACTTGTCATTTCCAATTTGGATTTGGTGGCACTTTGACATAGTGGGTTGATGATTGTTCCATGTTTTTATATAAAATGTATTACATTAAATTGAAAGTGATGCACATGGTGGGAACATATTCTTTCAAAATCTTTGTCTCTTCCACCATCTTCGTCATTTATATTATTATAATTATTAGAGCATATATTTTACCTGTCATTTGTGGACTTTCATAAAGAGCATTGTATCCCTGAATGTTTCTGATGACCAAGTATGGTTGTTTAGAGGGTTCTTTCAACATCTTTGTCTCTTCCACCATTATCATTTATATTATTATGATGATGTAAGCATATATTTTACGTGTCATCCATGGAGTTTGATAAAGAGCATTGTATCCTTGAACATTTGAAATGGGCAATTATGGTTGTAACAATTGATGTAGGTGTTAAAAGATTTAGAAATATATATATATATATATATATATATAACAATAACAATAAAATTTATATATAGATATATATATAAAATAACAATAAAGATTTAGAAATATATATATAGATATATTGGAGCTGCTCCAATCAAAATATTGGAGCAGCTCCAATATTGGTATTTCTATACCTCCAATATCGAATCATTCATGGAGGATATATTTGGTTATTTTCCAAGTATGAGGGGACATTACATGTATGATTTACTTAAAGTGCTGGAAAATAGAAATCTAGGCCTTATAAAATGATCCCAGTCATTATAGTCTTTCATGTGTATTCTTGGAAAAAAACTATTTCCCATGATTTTGTTTAATATCATTAGAAGTTTAAAATAGTTTAGTTACCATTCATGGTCACATGTTGTGGGATTGGATTTGTTCAAGCACTTAAAATAACTTATAGGAAACATTTGATTAAGCTCCCCTCAAAATTTGAGTG
Organism: Pinus albicaulis; assembly: GCA_034641835.2. Lineage (NCBI taxonomy): Eukaryota > Viridiplantae > Streptophyta > Pinopsida > Pinales > Pinaceae > Pinus > Pinus albicaulis. The sequence continues at coordinate 1,189,595,521 of CM076572.1, read as the reverse complement.
AATATTTTTAACTCATAACCCTACCATTTCAAAGTCTCTCTCATCATATTTTTTGTTATAGAAAGAAAAATACCTTTATATAATTTTTCAACCTCATCATAAGTCGTGGGAGGCATTTTTCTCTACACTTTGTGTGATATCATTATGTATGGAAACTACAAGCTCTATTTATCTTCAAAAAGCAGATACACCCTATTTCTCTTCATTGATCTTTGCATGTAGATTTTTTCCCATCCAACAACCCTATTTATGTGCATGCCCTCGATCCACCATTGTACTATTTCAATTTGGAACCTTTAAGAATAATGTTTAAATTTATTTGTAAATGTAGTAAGTAGGGAAATTTCTATATATAACATATCCTAATTTGACCATCACCATTTCATATAATAATATATAACATATCCCAACTTTTCCTATTCCTGGAGGTTATCATACCCGTATCGGACACTCGCATTTTCGTGTCTTGCGTGTCTCGTGTCCCCCCATGTCAAGTGACTTATTATTTTACTGAGATTTAAAGTGTTATGAATTCCATAATAAGTATTTCAACTTACTTCCATATGTATGTATGTTACTTCCTTATATATGCATGTAAAGTTACAAAGGATGTGTAACAGAAACCCCTTCAGGTAATTCATCATAGTCTCTCTTATTTTGGTTTTTACTCACAATTTTTCTCTCAACAACTTTTAATTTAATTAGATCCTCATGGCTTAATTGAAAAGTTTAATTTTGAGAATTATTTTTTTGGTGCAACGAGTTCTTAAAGCGTGACCTTTACGATTAAACACTAGTATTGAATATATGAATATTTATTTTTATGTTCTTTCTCCCATGAATCTTAGATTATTACTTTAATTTTTCATTCGATTAGCCTAAGGCCTTATAATTAAGTTGTATCCTTTGCAACCACTCTCCCATATGAGAGATTTTTTTTTTGGGTAAACAAACTTGGGGTACAACTAGAACATTGGCAGGAACTTGTTGCTTTTCAACCCCCTTGTTTGATTTTAAGGTAGGTTGTGCTTTATGATTAAAACATAAACCGAACATCCAAGGATTTTCCAAGTTACTCCTATATTAAAATATAATCCCTGTAATAGTTTATAATCATTATACTTAATGATACTAAAAAAACCCTATTGAAATGGTGCCCATTTTTATTTTCTTAATTATAATCATATTTGATTTGCAATCGTTCATATATATCCCAACCTTGTTTATATGATTATGTTTATACTTTTTAATATCATTGTGGTTGTATTTTTTAATATATAATATTGTGTAACACTGAACATATAAGCATTTTTTTTTAATAAATATAAAATATTTTCTTAATAAAAAAATAAAAATGAATATATATAGGTGATTAATTTTAATTAAAATTATTATATCTCACTCTCTCTATGTTTCTTTAGTTTTCTGGTAGTAAAATGAATATATATAGGTGGTTAATTTTAATTAAAAGTATTATAAGACATCAATAATCCTACTCTCTCTATGTTTCTTTAGTTTGTTGGTAGTATGTGCTTTTACGAATAGTTATTTTTTTAATTTATATCCCAAAATTAATATGCATATTTGGTTACCTTTAATTAAGAATTATAAATATCAATAATCCCACTCTCACTATGCTATGTATATGTGTTTTCACTAATAGTGGGTTTTTTTTTTGTCCATATCCTATTTCTATCATTTTCATTTGCAGAGAATTATATTATGTTTGCAATACAAATATTTTCACTTGTGTATTTTTATGTCTATGCGGCTATAACATTATGTCTGTGGTTTCTCTTTGTAGTGTCTATGTTAAGGTTTTACGTTTTTTTCTTTTGCCTGTCTGTATCTTATAGCTTTTGATAGAGAAAATAACATATTATTTGAAGTTTAATTTTAATGTATCTCTTGAATATGGATCAAGTGGAGTAGCAAGAAGGTATACATGGGAAAATGAAGGGTGTTATTTTTCGATCTCATTAATTGAAGCAATTAAGTCCAATGAATGGAGGTATTTACAGTGGAGAGGAGGGAACCAGATAGACATAACAATGATATTTTTTTTAGCCATGACAAGTATTTTTATTATATTTATTTTATATTCATATTTGTATTCATGATTTATTCATTAGTTTTGGTTCCATATATTAGAGTAGAATTTCTTGTTCTTCCTCAAAGCCCATAAACCACCCTATCGATCTATCATTCTTGCATTCATTTGAATTTATTTTTCTTCCCTTGTTTTGAACTGATTTCCATTCCTTCCTCATCAAAATCTATAACTCGCCCTATCAATCAGTCATTCTTGCATTAATTTGACTTGACTCTTCCTCCTCTATTTTGACCTGATTTCCATTCCCATTTTTTTTTAATCTATATAAACCTAGCTAAGTTATGAGCTCGAGTCCAAAAGTAATGGTATACCTAAAGAGACCAAACAAGCGACCCCTCTTTGATTCTTGTAGAATTCATTTATGAACAATAGCTCAATCTTTATTTCTAGTGTGTCTCCTCCTATGCTTGATAATATTGTTAAATCTTTATATTTAATTATTAATCCCTAATACCATTAATATTTTTATATACTATGTTTTTTAATTTTTTGATTTGTTTTTGGTAGACAATGCCACTAGACTCTTATTCTATTTTTCAATCACCCCTAGAAGTCCTTTTTGAAGTTGTGAAGTGAGTTTATTTGTTTCTATTCTCTATTTTCCACATTTTATATATTGCACACTAGAAAACGTAACTTAATAAATCCGAAATTCTAGATAACCATGATATTAAATATTTCACATTTTAAGTATAATTTTATCAAATATGTTGCAATGAACTATTCATTGTAATATGAAAGTCGATTTATGAATCATATTAGTATAAGAGTAGGTGGCTTTGGGTAATTTATGGGAATTTCCAAAGGATCTAGATTCTTTTAAGTAGAAAGTTGTAAAACCCCACCTATGGCCAATAAATCTATTAAAAACCCTCGAGATGTGTCAAATGAGAGGTTCTCAAGGCTAGAAGAAGAGAATGTAGATATCAACCATAACATGAACCTCCTTATGCAAGATCTTGAGAACAAGTTGGGAGCTAATGAAGATGGATGTTCCAACTCAGAGGTCAAATTAGAGGGGAAATTAGGGGAGAAGGATGAACTGAAGAGGGAACCTAAGAAAGAATGAGAAAAGGAACAACCTAGGTCATGTGTCACAAACCATTCATAGTCATTGTTAAAGATGGATACAAAGTTCTACATCAAGCCATATAAGGTGAGATTGATGTTTTGAATTTAAATAACTGATTACAATAGTTAGATATTTATTTTAGTTTTCCCCACATAGAGGAAGGACATAAAATCTTAATTTAGCATCTAAAATTAGAGGGTCATGCCCAGAAATGATGGGAAATCCACACTTAAACCATGAAACTAGAGGGAGATCCTCTAGTTAATAAGTGGGAAGATTAAAAAAAAATTATCAAGTACATTTATACCCTATCATGTATCTAGAGTACTATTGGATTCAATGGAATTACTTCAAGAAAAGACGAGGGTTGAGTGTATAGGAGTACATGAAATTTAAGAAGATGAAAATAATCTTGGGTATCTCTCCAAAGAACCGAGAAATGCTCCTCAAGTATTTGAGGGGTTTAAATAGATGTCTACCTAAGTAAGACGTTTTCAAATCCATCACAATGATGAGCCTTGTGTATAGGAAAAATACATAGAGAACATGCACCAATAGAAAGGGAGATAAAGAGGTTCAAAGTAGAAGTATTAACGTTAAGAATTATAGGAGGAGGAAAAGAAGTGGAAAATGGGGAAAGAAAAAAAGACAATAGCAATAGCACATCAATGCAAAGATCTAAACAACCACTGAAGCCATTGTAACATTGAAGGTCATTTAGAGGAGAAGTGTTGGAAGTTGCATCTAGAGCTCAACTCAAACAACCAAAATAATGATACTAAGAATGCAAATATCATGGCCATAGATTCATGGAATCGGGTGGAAATAATCTCATATGTGGATGAGAACATTGTAAATTCATTAATGCAGAAGGGGATGAATTTAAGTATCCTTCAAAAATAAGAAGAGAAGTAAATGACCATACTCTTCCATATAAAGACACAAGTCAAGAAGATTAAAATTGATGGTCTATTGCACTCTTGATCATATGAAAATCTCATAGCAATAATTTTTCTTCTAAAATTGGGATTGAAGACTCATGAACATCCTAGCCCATAGACATTAGGATGTGTCAAAATGGAGGAAAAGTTAAATGTAAAAAAACCTATGCATAATCAAATTTACTATTATTAATAATTTTATAAATGAAGTAGGGTTAGATGTAGTTCCACTTAATGTATGTGGATTTATGTTTGGAAGTGCTTATATGTACATGTGGGATGTAATATTTGTGAAAATATCCATCTAGTACCACCTCATCAAGGATGGAAAATCCTTCAAAATCAACATGCATGAGGGAAACTTGAATTTTTTTTTGGTAAGTGCCAACTAGGCAAAGAAACTAATCAGATCTAGAGAGAAGTATGCTTTACTATTTTTAAGAGAAAATTATTCTGTAGAAGAGTTAGTGAGAGGAACATCATCCCTATAGAGGTCTATGAAAGAACAAAAAAACAATTGAAATAGTTGCTACATGCATACAAGGGTGTGCTTAAGAATCCTAAAGGGCTACCACTCAAGAGGGAAGTGGAGCATTAGATCAAATTTTTTCCAAACTCTCCATTACCAAACATTGGGTTGTACAGGTAATTATTTATAAACAGAAATGAGTTGAAGAAGTAGTTGTAATAACCATAAAAATATGGTGTTATTCGACCAAGTACCTCACATGTGGGTCACCCATTATAATTATGCCTAATAAGGATGTCTGATCTAAATGGAAAGTGGCAGCCACCCAAGGTATTCATCCACCAATGGTATAATTTATCCACCCATGGAATTTACCCATGGTATTGTAAGTGGAATCCACCCATGGTATTCATCCACCCATGGTATTTATCCACCCAGTGAATTTACCCATGCTATTTTTTATCTTTGATAACAACTAGGTTTGTCTATGTTGGTCTTAAGTAAGTTAGGTTAGGTCATTAGGGTGAAATAAGGTCATGAAGTTCATTAATTTTCAAAAAAATTACATATGTGGGGGTCTTAAAGGTCATCATCAAGGTGATAGGTTTCAATGTCAAAAAGAATCCCAAAAATATCTCGTGCATAAGTTCAATTGGCCATTTCATGTAAATTTGGCACTTCTACACAATTTTGTAGCGAAATTAGTGTAAAATAGTCAGAATTCGCTATGAACTTGCCTAAAAACTCTTTTTTAAAAGAAAGCTAAATTTTTGGTATTTTTTCAGCATTTAATGCATTTCAAAGAGCATATGATTCATCAAAAGAGTTGAGGACTGTAATTGGGACACCTGTCGATGAAGATCATTAAGAAAAAGGATGGCATGGCTCCCAACACACCATTTTAGCCACCTCACCAATACACAACTCATCTTCAAATTCAAAATATAAGGAGCTAAAATCTAGCATGAAAATTTTGCACCTAATCATGGTTGTTGACTCCTCAACATGTCAGTATGGTTTAATGGAGATGGTGTAAGAAGAATTGAAGAAAAATGGTTTTAAAAATTATTGTAATGGATGACCCTGCTACCCATTGAAAGATGGTAAGACATATTTTTTGGAAAATTTTGTCTTAGGATACTCTATCAAATAAGTTACAGAGCTGTGAACATTTTTTTTGGAGGTAAAGAGTGAAAATTTCAAAATCTGGAAAAGTCAGGAAAGTGCATAGCGAGCTCCGGGCTGAAAGATGAGTTTTTGCTACGAACTCAATGTAGAATTTTTTGAGGTAAAATTTCCTAAATATATCATGAAAGGGGTGAATAAAAACATGTGCTTACCTTATTTTACCTAATTAGGACCCTCCCATAGGTAAAAAATTCAGAAAAAGTGTAGAAGGTGGTGAAACAAAAATGCTATGAACTTTCCTGAACTTTCCTGTACATGATTGTTTTAGAAGTAAACTTAAACTTCAATTTATGACCAAATGAAAAATAAATTTAAACATATGAAGGAGGTTTTTATTTAGAATATTCCCATATAAAAAAACCACTCTCATGTTTTGTAAATCAATCTGGGTTTGGAAATTATGCACTCATCTTTTAGGCCTATTTTTTAGAATTTTTGCGAACCAGATTTGTGCAAAAATTGTAAAATTCAACTTGGAAGAAGCATCCACATGGCATAATTACACATCAGTAGTGCAGTACACTAAAATTAGTTGGTTGCATTTTATAAGAGTTATGAAAGGTATTTATTGAACTATTTAATGAAAGAAGAGTCATTTTTGTGTTCAAACTCTGGCAAACTAAAAATATCCCTAGGAAGTCTCAAGTGATGTAATCCTATTTGAAATAGGTATCTGAGGTAGGAATTCTAAGCTAGCAAGGTGGAAAACCATTTGTATGAGTCCTGACTCTATAAGTGAAGGAATTTTAGAGTTAGAGAGGGGTTTATTGATGTTATGACCAATGCTGCTATTATAATCATTTTCTACTCAGTTAATATACAGTTGCAGAAAAAAAAATTTCATACCTGAGATTATTTTTAGGCTGTTATGTGTTTTTATCCTTTATATATTCAATTTTAATTAAGCTTACTTCTACATAATTACTTGGAATTCATAAATTATTATGCTCCAAATTCCTTTATGTATCTTGTTTGTTGTCAGAGTTATTTTTGTAAGAGCTCATATGCCTCAACTTCCATGAATGATATTTTTATGTAATTGAGTTTCATAATGAATCCATGCCCAATGGTAGGAATCACACATCTTTCACCTACAAAAAATCATTTAAATGACATCTGAGAGTTATTCATCTTCTTTTTAAGCTTCATTATTGAATATCATATATTTTCTTGAGATATCCCTCTCTAGTTCAAAGAGCTAACTGCCAACCCTAAGTGGTTTGAAATAGTTACACTAGATTGACTATTGAGCAACCAAATTAGTCTCAATTTGGTGATAACATTTTTGTGCATCTATCAGGAGCCTGAAGTGACATTTTCCTGAAAATTTGTGCTCAATCAGAACTACTGAACTCTTGAAGGTAGCAGGAGATCATACAATTCGAAGGTTTTACTTCTACCTTGGTGACTCCATTCTTAAAGAATTTAGAAATTCAAAGCATCATGGTGACTCCACTACTTCAATATCAATATCTTGATGAAGTTCCAAGATGAATTCTACTACAAGAATAAATCCTATGTATACTCCTATGGATAAGTCTCACGTCTATGGTTTTCCAATCGTATGGCTCATGTTGATTGGGCAACCCATCTTCCCATTTTCAAATATGAAAAGAAAGTTGATGTTGTTATGCATTTGGTTAAATTCCACATACATGTATGTAGACTGAGGGTTGAGCTTCCTGAAGATTGTCTCATCAAGATGCTTATGGTTACCCTAGAAGACAAAGCTAGATTATGGTATGAAGGGTTGAAATCAAGAAGCTTGTGTTCTCTTAAAGATTTCCATAGAATATTTTTTGAACATTATGGGAAGTCTCATCCTTTATCATCACTTTTTCAAGGTTATTGTAATCTTTGGAACGGGTTTCAATCAATATATTAAAAGAATTCATGATGATGTATAATGGATGGATGATGAGGAGATATTAGAGGAACTTTATGAATTTTATTCACAAGCTAGATGTTATGATGATTAAGAAATGTTCCAAAAAGAAAATGTCTCTTCTTTGCTTGAAGATAAAATAGATCATAAATTTGACAGCTAAGTTATATCCCATGAAATTTGTGAAATTTTTCAACATATTTTCCAATATTTAGATGATAAAGAGGAAGATAAAGATGGTCAGTTACAAGGATCTTCACTTTTTTCATTTTCTGAACCTTTGAACGCTGAGGAACATGAAAATGGGCAGCAGCAAGAAAATTTTATGTGAAACATGTTTCTTTTCATCGTGAGGAGGAGGTTGATTCCTTGAGTCTACTTGAATTTTTTCATGAAGAAGCCCTAATAGACAATAATCGACAACTTTTTGATCTACAAGTTATTGTCCCATAATGTCTTGTTGCAGATTTAAATGATCAAAAATATTTGTTTGTGCATAATTCTATGATTGCTTCTATTGAATATTTTTGGGAACGTTCAAAGTCTTATCCTGAAAATGATGTTACAAATCAAGCTATGAAACAGGTTATGGCTCTATGGGAGTGAGGGTTTGAAGCATATTCTATTTTCAAAGTTTTGCAACAATCTTCAGAAAATTTCATGCAAGTTGTATGAAATCCACAAAAAATTTAGAAGGTGAAAATAACTCATTTAAAAATATTTTATGTTAGCTCAAATGGGGTTTTTATAGAATTTTATTTTGTTTCTTGGTTTGAGATATTTGAGCAATTGAAGTTACACATTTCTGGAATGTTATGCGACCACTCGTACCATGAGTTTCAGGAATAATTTTCTCACACCACAAGTCATCAAAGTTTAAGTGTATTATATCAATGGAAATATCTCTTCAATACCTCAAATGTGTCTTTCACGAAATTTTATTTCATCTCCTGTAGTAGAAGTTATCAGCAAAGTTTCAGCAAGAGGTCTATTGCTAGAAAAAAAATTAATTTGAAAGAATCCTTTACAACATCTCATTGGATAGGAGAATATACCAGATAAGCCACCATATTGAGAAGCATCACAGTTATGGGTCAACCACAAAACCAAGGTTATGGTTCAACCATACAAAACCCTTGTCATCGAAGTCCATATTCTAGGTCACATGCCAATAGTTTCATAGTTGGTCACAAGCATTACAAGGTATCTCTATCCATGGATATTATTTGGCCATCATGGTTATGGGTCTTCCACAAACCTACGCTTCACCAAATTCCATTTTATAGGCTGAAAAATTTTAGTATCATAGTTGGTCACAAGCATTACAAGGTATCTCTATCCTCGGATCTTTGTTCATCATGGTTATGGGTTAACCACACAAAATGCTTCTCTTAGATGGCTCTTGATATTAAATAAAGTCTTCTCAGGAGGGAACTTCATGCAATGGGGACCATTGCTTCTTAAGGAGGGAGGAATTATCTGAATGGAAAGTGGCATCCACCAATGGTATTCATCCACCCATGGTATTGTAAGTGGCATCCACACATGATATTCATCCACCCATAGTATTTATCCACCCATGGTATTATAAGTGGCATCCACCCATGGCATTCATTCACCCATGGTATTTACCCACTCATGGAATTTACATGTGATATTGTAATTAAAAAATGCTATAAGTAACTAGTCTCATTTTGTAAAATGACAGATTGTCCACCACAATTTAGCTTTTACAATTATTCTCTATTTAAAAAATAAAAAAATAAAGAAAAAAAAATATTTTTGGTTTTTTTTACTTTGTGTTCTCATCTTTTTTTTGGCATTTCAATTTTTTTATACCTTGGGGGCCTCCCCCCAAGATTTGGATCAATGTGATTTGGTGGATGTGCATTGGTTACACGGTTTTAAACAAAATTATGCTAAAAAATGGTTACCCCTTACCTAGGATATATGTTCTATTGTGCAAAAAGATAAATACTTAAGCAAGCTAGACTTAAAATCAAGGTATCATGAGGTTTGAGTTAATGAAGAGGATACTTAGAAGACCACCTTCAAAACTAGACAACGTCTTTTGAGTGGTTAGTTATGATATTTGGCCTATGCGATGAACCAACTACATTCATGAAGTTAATGAATGATATATTATGCAATTTTATAAGTTCATTTTTTATTATCTATTCACATGATTTACTAGTATACATTGCTACTAAATGGGAGCACATCTCACATTTGATGTAGGTGATAAAAACCTTAAAGAAGCACTATTGTTGGCACACCTCAAAAAGTGTGATTTTTCACAATATCCTTTGGTGTATTTTGGATATGTGATAGGTGGAGGAGAGTTGGAGATAGATCCTTCCAAGATGGAGGTCATCAAGAAGTGGTTAGTAAGGCTTATTAAATCTTTTTGAGGTTATTAGTTTTTTTGAGGCAGCATAGTACTTGAAGAAATTCATAGAATTGTTTTTAGTAGTAGCAACACCACTCCATACCATAATTTCAAGTGGAAATATTTTCCAGTGGGGAAAGAATCAGGGAAGATCCTTTGCAATGTTAAGGAGGAAGATCACTTAAGCATTGTTTCTAGCATTACTAAAATTATGGTATCCCTTCGAAGTGGAGACATATGCATGTGGGCATGATATGGGAGCACTATTGATGATAATTAATTAAATTGAAAAGATACAAAATTCATACAAATGTAAAATAAAATTAAAACAATAACTCACCATACTAATACTAGAAATCTCTAATAAAAGAATAAACCAATATAGATCTATTTTAACCTAGATATGTTATGCACTGATCAATTATGTTTTTATTTTATTGTAATCCCTTTCAATGCTTAATAAATATTGGACTAAAATATATCAATGCTAATATGCATATCAAACCCATTAACAAATCACTAGAACCCAAGTAGGTAACATACTAGCATTGTCACTACATTATGTCCCGCCTAAAAAAAGGATTGAAATTTGAATTTTGAATGGGAACACACTTGACAAGTGGTGGAAGTTCCATGATAATAGCCTCAAACATATATGAAGTGATTTTATCATCATAAGCAACAACTATATGACTTAGAGTCCTCAATGAAATATATGAAAACTCAATTTTATCACCATAAGCAACAACTAGGTGATTCAGTGTCAACTTTGCCTTAATGCACATGACAACAAAACCAAAATAGGAGAGCTAGAAATAATAGCAAATTCCTAACAAAGTGATCAAGCATGAATAGTTATTAAGTATGTTCATGAAATCCCAAAATTTGGGATTTGAACATTTTTTCTTCTTATTCTTATCATGTATGCAAGTGATTATGATCATGAAAAGGCAAAACAATAAAAAGTGGTTTAAGGATACAATAACATTATTCTTGGGCTAAACATTAAGAAGGAATCATATAGAAGTGTATTTTCGCATAAACTAAACTCTTCTTATTAATTTGTGTGCTTTTATATTTAGCGTCTAGTGCCTAACAATGCAATCTAAGATATTTCTATATTTTGTAACTAGAGATGCGAAAAATAGAATTGAGAATTTGTTCTTATTGTTTAAATCATGTCTACAAATTATTGTGGTCATATATGGAAATTATGTTTCCTTAAGTAGTTAAATTCCATTGTTGCCTATTGCATTATATGAAATATGATGAATTAAAAATGAAATGAGGTATAGATGTTATGTCAAAATTTATAAGGTGATACACTAATAAAAATTCAATAAGTTGGGGTTGTCAATTGGAGATTCCCTATAGATTAGAGTTGTCGAAAAGCATAGTTTTTACATCTTTTCCATGGAAGGAGGAATACAATGTAGAGTGAGGTCATAAAAGAGAGAAGTTGTGCCCTAAATGGTAATGGACATGTGTAGCATGAAAATATATTTATATATGCCAAGGGCATGATCTGTAGAAGTCATATTCTAAATGGCATAATGCTCTAGAAAAAAATATAGTTGTTTGAAAAATACAAAGATGCAAGTTTGGAAATTAGTTTCTTCTAAGGACTACATTATTTTAACTATGAATTTTCTCAACCTTTAGGATCGTTTTTTTGATAAAATGTTAGTCATTAGATATTATATCAAAAAACCAAATAGGGATAGACAAAATATATCTAAAATTAGAAAGAAAAAGTAGAAACTTCTTTAAAAGCACACAAACTATTTAAACAAAAAACTTTACAAATATATAAATTCGAAATATAAGAATTAAAAGGAATATATTTTGAATGTAAATTTATAAATTAATTTTGGCGTTATCTATACCTTGAGTTGAAAATCATATTAAATTAGGGTAGAGTTTAACTTATAGATGAAATGAAACTTTGCACTAGAGTTTGGGGATTCAGTTCCAAAAAAAATTATGATTTTTTTTGTTTAAAATATATTTTTGAATGTATAAATAGATTCAACCCATGGGACACTAGAATTCTAAGTATTAAACAACTTAAACACAAGATTTTGAAGATCTTTATCAAATTTTAGTTAAAATTAACCAAAAACAATGAGAAAAAATCATTTTGATCTATTAATTAGAATACACATTAAATTAGTATTGAAAATAGGCAAAATAACTAATTTAAAAATGGGTAAAATAAAACATCATATTCAAAATTTGTGATTTTAAATTAAAACAAAATAAAACTTAAAAGGATTAATTCTGCTAGTAATGAAAATGATCAATTATATTGAATTCCTTAAGATAGAAATAGAGAAATATAACAATCATTGCTTCTCAGGTAAACTTGCAATACTAGCATACCCATGAAACAGGGGAAGGGAACATCAAAGAGGAAGAGGTTAAATTTTGATTATGGTTAAACTTTTGATTATATGTAAATGTATTGAATGTAATTTTAACAATTCATTTAAAACAAGTGTTGCAATGCACCTTAGTGCCTCTCACTGAAGTTAGAAATTATGGTTTATAAAAAATAGCATAAAACATTATAACTTGCACTTGTCAATGCTAAGTTAATAGTGTTTAATATGAAAATCCAATTCTATAGTCTTGATATGCAATAAAATAATAAATTGAGATGTCCACACATTTACAATTTTACTCATGCATAAATAATGGTGAGAAGTAACTCCTAGTAAGTATATTTATTTACATCTTACTCCTATATTTTTTTTATGCAAATGATTGCTTAAATTATGGTGGGAAGTAATTGAGGGGTTAAGTTATGTGGTGACAAAATGCCAAGTGATCACTGATTTACCAATCTACTTGTTGTAAAAAAATATTGCTAAGGAAACTTTGTTGTCTAGAAGTGGAACTTATTGTAGGTTAGTTGAACACTTAGGGATAGAACACTGTCCAACTACATTTTTTTATTGCAGTATAAATTTTTGGGTAGGCCTTGTCATAGATTTTTTTGCAAATACATGGAAAAACACCCAAAAGCTAACAAATGAGTAACTCAGTAAACACATTTCTAATGGATTTGCTTGTTTCCTTCCTTAATGTAGATCATAAGACTTTACGAGAAAGTATAATAGTGGATATTCTCTAAAATAATTTCGCATGCCATACTACACAATTATTGTTTAAATATAAATTAGTAACATGTTTGGAAGCCCAACTATATTTAGATGACACTTTATCTCCATACATGATCTCGATTGTGGAGGTATTCTTACCATTTCCAATTTGAATTTGTTGGCAGTTCGACACAGTGGGTTAATGACTCTTCCATGTTTTTATATAAAATGTATTACATTAAACTAAAATTGATGCACATGGTGAGAATATGGTGGGAACATATTCTTTCAACATCTTTTACGATTATTGGAGAATATATTTAATCTGTCATTTGTGGACTTTCAGAAAGAGCATTGTATCTTTTAATGTTTGGGATGGCCAAGTATGGTTGTTTACAAGATTTTTTGAACATGTTTGTCTCTTCCATCATCTTCATCATTTATATTATTATGATGATGGTTTTACGTGTCGTATTTTGATACAGAGCATTCTATTCTTGAACATTTTGGATGGCCAAGTATGGTTGTAACAATTGATGTAGGTGTGTGTGTGTGTGTGTGTGTGTGTGTATTTATTTATTTATTTTGTGTTTGATTTAGCGAATTAGATTTAGGTGGAGTTTTACGAGGGTTATTGGACTTTTAGGGTTATATTTTGTAGGTTAGTAAAGTTTCCAAACTTACTTTAGAAATACCAAACTTATATTTTGTAAGTTGGTAAAGTTTCAAAACTTTCTTAAATCATAGGTTAATTCGGCAAATCACAAATAGTTTAACAAACAAGAAATTATTAAATTTATTTTAATTTTAAAATTAATAAATATAATATAAATAAAAAATAAAATTATTAAATGCATATATCGAAATAAAAAAATTGATTGAAAATTATACATTTAACTTAAAGAATGTTTCACCTAGTATACAAAGCATTTTTTTAATTTTAGATTTATAATAAAATTAAAAGAACCAAATAATCTAAATAAAAGTTATATATTATTTAAATAAGAATATACTAGCACAACCACATTAGTAAAAACTAATGTGGTTGATATACGCCGATAGGCCTATATCCACTACCCATCACATTAATTTATATATCAATAAATAAATATTATATATAATAAATTTATTATATTAACTTGAAAAATATATATTATATATTAATAATAATAATAATATATTAAATATATAAATTATGATTAAAATCACAAAAAATATTATATATATATATTAATAATATTATAAAAATATTAATAATATATAGTAAAAATATTTATTAATATATTAAAAATATTAACTATATACATACTATAAATTAACTTGAAATATATATAATATATATTAATATAAAAAAATATTAATAATATATAATAATTTAATATATCATACATGGCTATATTATATCATAGTTGGTTATATTATTAATAATATATATTAATAATATTATAATATTACTAATAATCATTATTAATAAATATTAGAAAATTTATTGATAATAATTATTAGTAACATTATAATCTAATATTTCTTAATAATAATTATTAGTAATATTATAATATTATTTATATTACTAAACAAATATTAAAATATTATAATATTATGAATATTTATTATTAATAATGAATATTAATAATATTATAATATTACTAATAATCATTACTAATAAATATTTCAATATTTATTTATAATATATAATATTAATAATATTATAATATTACTAATAATCATTATTAATAAATATTTCAATATTTATTTATAATTATAATTAGTAATATTATAATATTATTAATATTACTAAATAAATATTAAAATATTATAATACTATTAATATATATTATTAATAATATTATAATATTAGAAATAATCATTATTAATAAATATTTGAATATTTATTTATAATGAATATTAGTAATTTTATAATATTATTAATATATACAAAAATATATTATATATTTTCTATATTATAATAAGTATTAGTAATATATATTAAAAATATTTATTAATATATTTTTCAGAATGTCACATTTTCATATTATAAACCAAAAAAAGTAATAAACCCAAGAGTTTAATATTATAAACCAAAGAAAGTGGTGAACCCAAGGGAAAATCATTACCCAAAAAATTATAAACCAAAGGAATTGGTGAACCCAATGGAATTGATTTAAACATTGAGACAATTGTTGTCATGATACGATGTTGACCAAGTATGACCATGGTTGACGGGTATTTTCACTATTGATGCAAATGTTTTTGAGGAGAAATGTGACATTTGATCATGGATGACATTGATCGATTATTCATATTATAAACCAAAAAAACTAATAAGAAGCCGAGGTTTTAATATTATAAACCAAAGGAATTGGTGAACCCGGGGGAACTGATTTAAACATTGAGACAATTTTTGTCACAATTGGACCAACTATGACCATGCTTGGCCATGGGCGATTTTCATATTGAGACAATATTTGTGAAGGAATGTGTCATTTGATCATGGATAACATTGATTTGATTATTCATATTATAAACTAAAAAAAAAACTAATAAACACAAGGGTTTAATATTATAAACCAAAGGAATTGGTGAACCCAAGGCAAAATCATTACCCAAAAAATTATAAATCAATGGAAATGGTGAACCCAAGGGAATTGATTTAAACATGGAGACAATGGTTTTCACAATGCGACGTTGGACCAAGTATGACCATGGCTAGCCATGGGTGATTTTCATATTCATACAATGTTTGTCGGAATGTGACATTTGATCATGGATGGGGTTTAATATTATAAACAAAAGCAAGTGGTGAACCCAAATAAACCCAAGGGTTTAATATTATAAACTAAAGGAATTGGTGAACCGAAGGGAATTGAGTTAAACATTGAGAAAATTGTTGTCACAATGTGAGGTTAGACCAACTATGACCATGGTTGGCCATGGTGATTTTCATATTGAGACAATATTTGTCGAGAATGTGACATTTGATTGTGGATGACATTGATCGATTATTCATATTATAAACCAAAAGACTAATATAGGAGTTTAATATTATAAACCAAAGGAATTGGTAGATGAGGAAATCCATTACCCAACAAATTATAAACCAAAGGAATTGGTGAAACCAAGGGAATTAATTTAAACATTAAGACAATTGTTGTCATAATGCGGCGTTGGACCACAACTATGACCATGGTTGGCCATGGGTGATTTTCATATTGAGACAATATTTTTCAGAATGTGACATTTGATCGTGGATGACATTAATCGATTATTCATATTATAAACCAAAGGAACTAATAAACTGAAGGGTTTAATAACATAAACCAAAGGAATTGGTGAACCCAAGGGAAATCCATTACCCAACAAATTATAAACCAAAGGAATTGGTGAACCCAAGAGAATTGATTTAAACATTAAGACAATTGTTGTCATAATGCGACGTTGGACCAACTATTACCATGGTTGGCCATGGGTGATTTTCATATTGAGACAATATTTTTCAGAATGTGACATTTTATTATGGATGACATCGATCGATTATTCATATTATAAACCAAAAGAACTAATAAACCGAAGGGTTTAATATTATAAACCAAAGGAATTGGTGAACCCAAGGGAAATCCATTACCCAACAAATTATAAACCAAAGGAATTAGTGAACCCAAGGGAATTGATTTAAACATTGAGACAATTGTTGTCACAATGGGACGTTGGACCAATTATGACCATGGTTGGGCATGGGTGATTTTCATATTGAGACAATATTTGTCACAATGTGACATTTGATCATGGATGACATTGATCAATTATTCATATTATAAACCAAAAGAAAAGGAATTGGTGAACCCAAGGGAATTGATTTAAACATTAAGACAATTTTTGTCATAATGCGACGTTGGACCAACTATGACCATGGTTGGCCATGGGTGATTTTCATATTGAGACAATATTTGTCAAAATGTGACATTTGATTATGGATGACGTTGACCGATTATTCATATTATAAACCAAAGGAATTGGTGAACCCAAGGGAATTGATTTAAACATTGAGACAATTGTTGTCACAATGCGACGTTGGACCAACTATGACCATCGTTGGCCGTGGGTGATTTTCATATTGAGACAATATTTGTCAGAATGTGACATTTGATTATGGATGACATCGATCGATTATTCATATTTTAAACCAATAGAACTAATAAACCGAAGGGTTTAATATTATAAACCAAAGGACATGGTGAACCCAAGGGAATTGATTTAAACATTGAGACAATTGTTGTCACAATGCGACGTTGGACCAACTATGACCATGGTTGGCCATGGGTGATTTTCATATTGAGACAATATTTGTCAAAATGTGACATTTGATCATGGACGACATTGATCGATTATTCATATTGTAAACCAAAAGAACTAATAAACCCAAGGGTTTAATAATGTAAACCAAAGGAATTGGTGAACCCAAGGGAATTGATTTAAATTATTTGTTTTGTTTAGGGAATGAAACATTTAAGAATAATATATATATATATATATATATATATATTAAATGAGAAATATAAGTTTTTTTTCTCTTCTTGCATCAAAATATGTTATTGATTGAGCACAAAAGGAATTAGATATCTCTATCATATAGGGTTTTCTAATGCATCTATTGGTCCAATAACGTTTTTAATTAAAATGAACCAAACATATGTAATTTTTTTTGTTCTCATTATAGTTGACATTATTTCTTAATTTAATGAACGTTTTTAGGAAAGATGTGTCAAAGCTAGAGTAAGCATAAAAGAAATTACACATCTCATACACTTTTAATAAAAAAATAATAAACATTGTATTACGTATACTACCAAATTTATATTTTTAAACCTTTTTAATATTTTATTTTCCTAAATTAATATTTAAAACATATGATATAAAAAACTTAATTTTTTAAAGTAAACTTTAAGTTTTATTTATATTATTAATTTCATTTTTTTTTTTTAGTATAAAAAAATTAATAATGATAATTAATAATAATGATTAGTGTTTATTAAAATTTATCCTAAAATTAAAAGAAATAGAATTCGTTTAAATTTTGTATGTTAAAAATAAAAAACACCAAATTATTATATAAAAAAATCAATAATAAAATTAATATTTCCTAAATAGAATCTAATATAAAAAATTATTTATTGAATTTATATTTATAATTTATTTGAATGACTTTCAAATGTAAAACTATATTTTATGGTTTTCAAATCATATAGTACGTTCAGGTTAGTGTGATTTGTTCCAATCTATATTTTTTAAAATACATGGTTATTTAAAATGAGTTGGTCACAAGCATTACAGGGTATCTCTATCCTCGGATCTTTTTTCATCATGGCTATGGGTTGACGACACAAAACGCTTCTGTTCAGTGGATCTCCATAATAAATAAAGGCTTCTCAGGAGGGAACGTCATCCAATGGGGACCATTGCTTCTTAAGGAGGGAGGAATTATCTGAATGGATGGTGTCATCCGCCAAAGGTATTCATCCACCCATGGTATTTATCCACCCATGGAATTTACCCATGGTATTTTAAGTGTCATCCACCCATGGTATTCATCCACCCATAGTATTTATCCACCCATGGTATTATAAGTGGCATCCACCCATGGCATTCATTCACCCATGGTATTTACCCACTCATGGAATTTACACGTGGTATTGTAACTAAAAAATGCTATAAGTAACTATTATCGTTTTGTAAAATGAAATATTTTCCACCATAATTTAGCTTTTACAATTATTCTCTATTTAAAAAATAAAAAAATAAAGAAAAATAATAAAAAAATATATTTGTGGTTTTTTTTACTTTGTGTTCTCATCTTTTTTTGGCATTTCAATTTTTTTTAGACCTTGGGGGCCTCCCCCCAATATTTGGATGAATGTGATTTGGTGGATGTGAATTGGTTACATGGTTTTAAACAAAATTATGCTAAAAAATGGTTACCCATTACCTAGGATAGATGGTCTATTGTGCAGCAATATAAATACTTAAGCAAGCTAGACTTAAAATAAGGGTATCACCAGGTTTGATTCAATGAAGAGGATACCTATAAGACCACCTTCAAAACTAGACAATGTCTTTTGAGTGGTTAGTTATGATATTTGGCCTATGCGATGAACCAAATACATTCATGAAGTTAATGAATGATATATTGTGCAATTTTATAAGTTCATTTTTTATTGTTTATTCATATGATTTACTAGTATACATTGCTACTTAATGGGAGCACATCTCACATTTGATGTAGGTGCTAAAAACTTTAGAGAAGCGCTATTGCTGGCACACCTCAGAAAGTGTGATTTTTCACAATATGCTTTGGTGTATTTTGGATATGTGATAGGTGGAGGAGAGTTGAAGATAGATCCTTCCAAGATGGAGGTCATCAGGAAGTGGTCGGTAAGGCTTACTAAATATTTTTGAGGTTAGTTGTTTTTTTGAGGCAGCATAGTACTTGAAGAAATTCATAGAATTGTTTTCAGTAGTAGCAACACGACTCCATACCATAATTTCAAGTGGAAATAGTTTCTAGTGGGGAAAGGATCAACGAAGATCCTTTGTAGTGTTAAAGAAGAAGATCACTTAAGCATTGGTTCTAGCATTACTAAAATTACAATATCCCTCCGAAGTGGAGACATATGCATGTGGGCATGCTATGGGAGTGCTATTGATGATAATTAATTAAATTGAAAAAATACAAAATTCATACAAATGTAAAATAAAATTAAAAAAATAACTCACCATACTAATACTAGAAATCTCTCTTAAAAGAATAAACCAATATAGATCTATTTTAACCTAGACCTGTTATGCACTAATCAATTATGTTTTTATTCTATTGTATTCCCTCTCAATGCTTAATAAATATTGGACAAAAATATATCAATGCTAATATGCATATCAAACCCATTAACAAATCACTAGAACACAAGTAGGTAACATATTAGTGTTGCCACTACATTATGTCCCGTGTAAAAAAACCATTGAAATTTGAATTTTGAATGGGCACACATTTGACAAGTGGTCGAAGTTCCATGATAATAGCCTCAAACATATATGAAGTGATTTTATCATCATAAGAAACAACTATATGATTTAGATTCCTTAATGAAATAAATGAAAACTCAATTTTATCATCATAAGAAACAACTAGGTTATTCAGTGTCAAGTTTGCCTTAGTGCACATGACAGTAGAACCCAAATAGGAGAGCTAGAAATAAAAGCAAATTCCTAAACCAGTGATCAAGAATGAATAGTTATTAAGTATTTTGATGAAATCCAAAAATTTGGGATTTCAACATTTTTTCTTCTTATTCTTATCATGTATGCAAGTGATTGTGATCATGAAAAGGAAAAACAATAAAAAGTGGTTTAAGGATACAATAACATTATTCTTGGGCTAAAAATTAAGAAGGAATAATATATAAGTGTATTTTCGCATAAACTAAACTCTTCTTATTAATTTGTGCACTTTTATATTTAGTGTCTAGTGCCTAACAATGCAATCTAAGATATTTCTATATATATTGTAACTAGAGATGCGAAAAATAGAATTGAGAATTTGTTCTTAGTGTTTAAATCATGTCTACAGATGACTGTGGTCATATATGGAAATTATGTTTCCTTAAGCAGTTAAATTCCATTGTTTCCTATTGCATTATATGAAATATTATGAATTAAAAATGAAATGATTTATAGATGCTATGTCAAAATTTATAAGGTGATACTCTACTACAAATTCAATAAGTTGTCAATTATTAAAAATGAAATGAGTTAGAGATGTTATGTCAAAATTTATAAGGTGATACACTAGTAAAAATTCAATAAGTTGGGGTTGTCAATTGGAGATTCCCTATAGATTAGAGTTGTCGAAAAGCATAGTTTTTACATATTTTCCATGGAAGGAGGAATACAATGTAGAGTGAGGTCATAAAATAGAGAAGTTGTGCTCTAAATGGTAATGGACATGTGTAGCATGCAAATATATTTGTATATGCCAAGGGCATGATCTATAGGAGTCATATTCTAAATGGCATAATGCTCTAGAAAAAAATATAGTTGTTTGAAAAATTCAAAGATGAAATTTTGGAAATTAGTTTCTTCTAAGGACTACATTATTTTAACTATGAATTTTCTTAGCCTCTAGGATCATTTTTTTTATAAAATGTTAGTCATTCAATATTGTATCAAAAAACCAAATAGGCATAGACAAAATATATCTAAAATTAGAAGGAAAAAATAGAAACTTCTTTAAAAGCACAGACTATTTAAACAAAAAACTTTAGAAATATATAAATTAGAAATATAAGAATTAAAAGGAATATATTTTGAATGTAAATTTATAAATTAACTTTCGCCTTATCTTTACCTTGAGTTGCAAATCATATTAAATTAGGGTGGAGTTTAACTTGTAGATGAAATGAAATTTTGCAATGGAGTTTGGGGATTCAATTTCAAACAAGATTATGATTTTTTTGGTTTAAAATATATTTTTGAATGTATAAATAGATTCAAACCGTTGTACACTAGAATGCTACGCATTAAACAACTTAAACACAAGACTTTAAAGATCTTTACCAAATTTTAGTTAAGATTAACCAAAAACAATGTGAAAAAATCATTTTGATCTAGTAATTAAAATACACATTAAATTAGTATTGAAAATAGGTAAAATAACTAATTTAAAAATGGGTAAAATATAACATCATATTGAAAAAATTGTGATTTTCAATTAAAACAAAATAAAACTTAAAAGGATTAATTCTATTGGTAATGAAAATGATCAATTATATTGAATTCCTTAAGATATAAATAGAGAAATATAACAATCATTGGTAAATTCTTAATACTAGCATACCCATGAAACAGGGGAAGCTCAAGAGGAGGAGGTTAAATTTCGATTATGGTTGAATTTTTTATTATATGTAAATGTATTGAATGTAAAATTAACAATTCATTTAAAACAAGTGTTGCAATGCACCTTAGTGCCTCTCATTGAAGTTATAAATTATGGTTTAGAAAAAATAGCATAAAACATTATAACTTGCACTTGTCAATGCTAAGTTAGTAGTGTTTAATATTAAAATCCAATTCTATAGTCTTGATATGCAATAAAATAATAAATTGAGATGTCCACACATTTACAATTTTACTCATACATAAATAATGGTGAGAAATAACTCCTAATAATTATATTTATTTACATCTTATTTCTATATTTTTTTTATGCAAATGATTCTTAAATTATGGTGGGAAGTAATTGGTGGGTTAAGTTATGTGGCGACAAAATGTCAAGGGATCACCGATTTACCAATCTACTTGTTGTAACAAAAGATTGCTAAGGAAAATTTGTTGTCTAGAAGTGGAATTTATTGTAGGTTAGTTGAACACTTACTGATAGAATAGTGTCTAACTACATTTTTTTATTGCAATATAAAATTGCTTGTTTCCTTCCTTAATGTGGACGAGAAGACTCTACGAGAAAGTATAATAGTGGATATTCTCTATAATTATTTAGCATGCCATACTACAAAATAATTGTTTAAATATAAAATCATAACATGTTTGGAAACCCAACTATATTTATATAACACTTTATCTCCATACATGATCTCGATTGTGGGGGTATACTTTCCATTTCCAATTCGGATTTGATGGCACTTCGACGACACAGTGGGTTAATGACTCTTCCATGTTTTTATATAAAATGTATTACATTAAACTAAAACTGATGCACATGGTGGGAACATATTCTTTCAACATCTTTTTCTCTTCCACCATCATCTTAATTTATATTATTATGATTATTAGAGCATATATTTAATTTTTCGTTTGTGGACTTTCATAAAGAGCATTGTATCCTTGAATGTTTGGGATGGCCAAGTATGGTTGTTTAGAGGATTCTTTGAACATTTTTGTCTCTTCCATCATCATCATCATTTATATTATTTTGATGATGTAAGCATATATTTTACCTGTCATCCATGGATTTTGATAAAGAGCATTCTATCCTTGAACGTTTTGGATGGCCAAATATAATTGTAACAATTGATGTAAGTGTTAAAAGATATATATATGTAATTTTAAATTATATCTATACACTCTTATTAAAATGTAATTTCAAATTATTTCTATACACTTTTATTAAAATGTAATTTCAAATTATTTCTATACACTTTTATTAAAATGTAATTTCAAATTATTGACAATAATTTTAATTTTCTTAACGTGTTACTTTATATTAAAAATAAAATATTTCAAAATTCAATCAAATTTTATCTTAACAAACATTTATCATAATTATTATATCATCTGCAATTCTCTACCATTTTTAAAAAAAAAAAGGGGTTTGTTTAAAAAAGAAACAATACATTCTAATCGTGATTCCACTTAAACTAAACTAAAATAAAATAAGATATATATTATTAAAAAATAAATATAATTTAGGAATAAAAGAAAAGTCACCCGAGTCCATTCTAGTCCACTCTCCCATGTCACGTGGGATTGTAACTACAGATTTTCTGATTGATTGTAATTACAGTAAATGAATGATATTATTAAGTTTGCGTTTTATGTTTTGTAATTTAATTATTTTTTTGAATAATCAAATTGGCCCAATCTTTCATAAATATTAATTACACTTAAATTACCTAATTGCGAAACTCAGGAAGACTGAATCGAACTCTTCATCGTCTGACACCGGCACTTCGGGGTCTGCCATGCATGAATCGAACTCTTCGTCGTCTCAGAGTTACTGCATCATCGAAATTGATGGCAGAAACAACGCTCTAATTGGAAACAATGGATCCAATATCACTTGTACTTGTCTGTTATGGAGGGCATCCAGAGATGGAACTTCAAGCTTGTAGAATGCAGTGAGGAGTAGATACCTGAAGCCTGCTGGAAATGAATGAATGCAGGCTGGGACATAATTTAAATTTATCCAATGTCCCATGCCTGCCCCTTTTAATATTTTTAACCAAATCCTGCCATTTCTTTTAATATTTTTAACTAAATCGGACGACCGCGTTTGTTTTGCAATGCCGTGAGTGGTTCCCCACCACCACCACTTCCCTTTCTTGTTGTTCTTGGAAACCTTACACTTACGTGACCTTTCACTTCGCCATGCCATAGGTGGTTCTGGACACACGACCAAGGTCGGTGGTGACAGCTGTGCGTTCCGCTTTTTTTGTTTTGTTTTTGTTATAGACGTTGTGGCCGCTCCTTTTAACGGTCAAGAATATCAAGCTTTTTCTTTTCTTAACGGATTCTTCATGCTTTAGGTGTTGTGGTGCGGTGTATGTATATATGTGGGTGCCTCTCAACGAATAGTTCATCCTCCGGTGTATATATATATGGTTTGGGTGCCTCTCAACAAATAGTTCATCCTCTTCTTGTATTTGCAGAGAATTTTGTTGAATGTCTATTGGAAGTGTTTTCTTCTCCGGGAAGTTTTTTATCTGGTCGTGTAACTGTGACTGGAAGTGTTTTATCTGGTGGGTCTTTTTTTTTTAAGGATGCTGTATGGACGAATGAAATTAAGACGCGTCGTGTCATCAAGAAGATCAGCGAGCGAGAAAGAAGGGATGTCATCAATGGAGAGGAGGAGGGAGCCAGAGAGTATTTGTTGCAGCCAGCCAGCCGTGACAGGTATGTGTTGCTTGTATTCATTAGGAGGCCAGAGTATCTGCCTGGCCTAATGTTTTTATTTAAATCTGTTATTAGTCCCTAATCCCATTAATCTCTTATATACCAGAGAGTATTTGTTGCAGCAGCCAGCCGTCACAGGTATGTTTATTTTTTGTTCTTCAGTTTAGAGTAGAA